>CM077574.1:56195617-56244419 GCA_039657325.1 Stephania cephalantha
CCCACAATTTTTTCGAGGAATTGGCCATGATATATCGATCCATGCATAATATCATAAAAAATGGATACAAATTTTTGATCTCTACTTAGTATTGGCAATAGGTCTGAAAAAGTATCTAAAAGGGTGAAATTTAGGTATTTGCACCTGTCAAGTAAGGAACCATGGCATATATGTTTGGAACAGATTCCATTTTGAGAGATTTGAAAAAGCACTATCTCGTTGAAAGGTTCTATACATCTGCCGTTTCTCAACGAATTTCTTTAGACAAAGACTCCGTCTTTTCCTCTTTCGGATGGTAAATATTTCTCGAACATGGAGTGTGAATCAAACCCATGTTTGAATTGAAATTGAGATACGATGCAAGTTCTTCCTTCGAATCGATGGATTCGTATCTCGAAAGAGGTTGACAATAAGTTCTTTCCAAATTGACTATTTGTCCTCTCGTTAGAGGTGTTCCGAAATGTTTGCGATCAAGTAAATAGCTCTACGAACGAATGGGTCGGATCGAATTGGAAAATGGAAAGATTTGTACAAGTTATACGTTTCGTCACCACTTTGTGGAAAATCGTTAGGTATGAATATGTTAGATACCTCTGACTCGATTGGTGAAATAGTATCTCTTTCCAAAAAAACATGTTTTTTTTTACCGACGCACAAAGAAAATATTTTGTTGCGAATAAACAAGATATTGAGGAATTGTCCATACGTAAGATCATAATTATTGATACGGACCTTTTCCACATAAAAATGGAATCTTTTGTTACAATGGAACCAGAAGTGATGTGGATTATTCAAGAATCGAAGTCGATTTACTTTATAAAAAGAAGATATCAATGAACTTATATGAAATGGTTTCACGGAATTCAGCCAATTGTCTCGATCGTGGGATATCGTTGAGAAATAGGAATCAGTGTTATCAAAGGATTTACTATGATTATTTCTAGTATGGAATGAGTCAATCATCCACTTTGGTATCTTATTGAACAAAAATGGTGATATGGTTCCTCCATTGATCAAAAATTTCGATTTTTGGGAAGTATCATGATCATCCAATAAGAAGGGTTTCAATTTATTCAAATGAACGATTTGAACACCTATTGATTCTAACAACTGATTGCATAGCGGATCATTCGGACCTTTCAATTCATAGATGTGGATCTCGGACCTATGAATGGGGATATTCCCGATACTCACAAAGAAAAAAGGAAGTAACTTAGACAAAAAGAGAAGCGACTTGGACAAAAAGAGAAGCGACTTGGACAAAAAGAAACGAAGTGGCTTAGAAAAATCTTGTTTGTCGATAACCTCGGACCAATTAATCGAATATTGATTAATACGTAATCGATCGAACACTACTTGAAAACGGCTCTTCTGCTCGAAACAAAATGTTCCAAATGTTCCTGAAATTCTTGCTCCCATTGGACCATTTGTATCTATATGCATCGGATCCCGATTCATGGATCTCTCGGTCGAGAAATCGAGGGATCGAACCATTTCTTCCGACTCTTTTTCAAATTCGAGAAATGTTGGTTGATCGTATATTTCATTATAGTTTTATGATTCGAGTATCATTTCCTATTTGATCCCTTTGAATTCCATATTCGAAGTTGCGATCAGATCTATTCATTAAAAAGAATGGATTCGATACATTTCTTATGTACCCATAGGTGCTATATTGGATTTGAATCGATTTTGGTTCAAGAATGAAATCTTATTGGAACTCGTCCATATCCGGTTCATACTTGGAACCACATCACATCCCAGATCTCGATGAAATAGGATGAATTGAGACGGTATTTTGTAAATACGTAATTATCTTGAATATATCAACCATTTCTTTATTTTCGATCGCTGGAAGGGACAAAAGAAACATTTTGTTGTTTCTTCAACAATTCCCGATCTCTAGTGGACCTCTCAAGTAGGATTCGAACCCGATGAAGTTTTGACCATCGATCGAGAGAAAAAGAACGAATTGATCTTGTAGGATTCCCAAGAAATTCTTCGATTTCTTCCTAAGCGATGATTATTCATCTCGCTTCTCACGTCGTGAATAACCAGGACATTGAGGAATATCCATAAAGGTATTTCGGGAATCGGGCTGATTCTATCTCTGTTCGTTCCGTTTGAAGAAAGGAAGGATCCCAAAGAATCGATCTTTCTTTTAGTTGTTGAATCTCTCTTTGATTGATCAATGTGTGATATTCCGAATCCTCATTACTAATAGAATCGAAATGATCTCTGGATTGATCAGAAGATCCTTTCAATTGGCTAGAATCCGTTACTTGAAAGAAAATATATCTTGTGGAATCATATTGCATATTTGACGATACATTCCGTACCTTGCTAAAAAATCGATCCTTGTTTACCAACCACACGTTGTCTAACCAAATCAAATTCTCTCTCGATACGTTCCTCAAAAAATTCGATTCGTGCGGATTCTTCCCCCAACTAACGAAAAAATCTTGGTGGAATTGCCACATATGAAATTGAGCACAATTTTGCAAAGAAATACTCCACTTGTTTCTGGAGAGGAGATGGGAAACATGCTCAATATCATTTGATTGAATAGTTGACCCAGCTCCTTGGTGTTTGAAGAAACCCTCCACTTCAATTGGTCTTTTTTCACGAAAAGCAGACATGAGATAAAAAATCCAGTGTTTCACTAAGATTTCGAATAGTTTGTTCCGAATGCAAGTTGATTATGTTTCGCTTCTTCCTCGAGAAAAAGACGATCAAGCAATTCCCAATCATGGTCCTTGTGAATCGGATCATCCGTATAGGATACAAAAGGGAACCCCAGATATTTGATATCTTTATCTTTGAATGAGATCTCAATTCCAACTACGATTTCATTAGATATCTTACAACTAGAATCCCTCTTTTTCCGATCCGGTTCCTCCACCACCGCGAACCCCGCTTAGATTCAGGCATGATACACTTTTTAGTTATTGGGAGAACCCAAGTACTCTCTTTCGGATCCATGAAACCACTCTCAGAGATCTTTTTCCCTTTTGGAAGATACAGGAGCTAAACAATCAACCTATTGATATTGGAAGACCCAAAAGATTATTCCAATGTATCTTTTCTGGGTCAAATGGAATTCATAGGTATAGGAAGAAGCCCCATCAAATAGAGATTTTTTCTTTCGACCATATTTCGATTGTTAATACGATATATAAGGACCGCTACTACAAGCAGTACTACACCTTTGACTATAAGCAATACTACACCTTTGATCGTGAAATATCGATTGCTTGTTGCACCCTGTGAATCGCGTGAAAGTAGGATACTCCAAATTCGGGGGTCAAAGAGTTTCATAAAACGTTCTTGGTGGAAAAACATATGAGTGAAAGATCCCACTAAATCGAATTGGGTCCACGAATCTAAGAAATAGTGAGAATTCTTGATCTCTTTCAATATCTCTCTCAATTCGAAGATCCAGAATTTGAATGGATGGCGCTTCACTGATTCCTACTTCATTGATTCCTCATAAATATTTCATTTCAATTGAAATTTGGTTATTCACGATGTACGACGATCCTCGTTACGCATCCATGGCTGAATGGTTAAAGCGCCCAACTCATAATTGGCAAATTCGTAGGTTCAATTCTGCTTGGATGCACGCCAACGGAACGTTCGATACGTCTATTGGAATTGGCTCTGTATCAATGGAATCTCATCATCCATACATAACAATTGGTATGTTATATTTATTTTATGCAATAACATATGAACAAGTAAGAAGTAGAATTCTTATCGATACTTTGGAACTCATAGGGAATAAAATGGATCGAATCAAATATGCGAGTATTTACGAGACAAAAATATTCGGTTATTGGTGAACAATCAATATACTTATAATGTCGAATCATGATCAACTAGGACAGAAATAAAGCATTGGGTCGAACTCTTCTTTGGTGTCAAGGTAATAGCTATGAATAGTCATCGACTCCCGGGAAGGGTAGAAGAATGGGACCCATTATGGGACATACAATGCATTACGACGTATGATCATTACGCTTCAACCGGGTTATTCTATTCCACCTCTTAGAAAGAAAAGAACTTAAATCAAAATACTTAATAACACGGCGATACATTTATACAAAACTTCTACCCCGAGCACACGCAATGGAGCCGTCGACGATCAAGTGAAATCCAATCCACGAAATAATTTGATCTATGGACGGCGTCGTTGTGGTAAATGTCGTAATGCCGAGATGAATCATTACCGCAAGGCATAGAGGGGAGGTCATAAGCGTCTATACCGTAAAATCGATTTTCGACCGAATGAAAAAGACATATCTGGTAGAATCGTAACCATAGAATACGACCCTAATCGAAATGCAAACATTTGTCTCATACACTATGGGGATGGTGAGAAGAAATATATTTTACATCCCGGAGGGGCTAGAATTGGAGATACCATTGTTTCGGTACATAAAGTTCCTATCTCAATGGGAAATGCCCTATCTTTGAGTGCGGTTTGAACTATTGATTTACATAATTGGAAGTAACCAATTAGGTTTACGACGAAACCTAGAAATCGATCACTGATCCAATTTGAGTACCTCTACGGAATAGACCTCAACAAAAAGCGAAGAGTAACAAAGAAGACAAGTGATTGAGTTCGTAGTTCCTCATATAAAATTATTGACTCTAGAGATATGGTAATATGGAGAAGACAAAATTGTTTGAAGCACCAACAGAGCTTTAATCGCCCCTTGTTTCAAAGAGAGGAGGGCGGGTTATTCACATTTCATTTGATGGTCGAGAGCGAATTGAAAGCTAAGCGGTGGTAATTCTACCCCCTGGGAAAAATAAAGATGTCTCCTACGTTACCCGTAATATGTGGAAGTATCGACGTAATTTCATAGAGTCATTCGGTCTGAATGCTACATGCGAACATAAGCCGGATGACTGAACGGGAGACCTAGGATGTAGAAGATCATAACATGAGTGATTCGACGATTTGGATTCCTATATATCCACTCATGTGGTACTTCATCATACGATTCATATAAGATCCATCTCGTCAGATATCATCATATACATCCGAAAGTCGTATGCTTTGGAAGAAGCTTGTACGGTTTGGGAAGGGGTTTTGATTGATCAAAAATAAAAATCTACTTCAACCGATATGCCCTTAGGCACGGCCATACATAACATAGAAATCACACTTGGAAAGGGTGGACAATTAGCTAGAGCAAGAAAGTCTTTATGCGAAACCGATTGCAAAAGAAGGTAAATCGGCCACATTAAAATTACCATCCGGGAGAGTCCGTTTGATATCCAAAAACGCTCAAGAACAATCGGACAAGTGGGTAATATTGGGGTGAACCAGAAAAGTTTGGGTAGAGCCGGATCTAAGTGTTGGCTCGGTAAGCGTCCCGTAGTAAGATGAGTAGTTATGAACCCCGTAGACCATCCCCATGGGGGTGGTGAAGGAGGGCCACAATTGGTAGAAAAAACCCACAACCCCTCGGGGTTATCCTGCGCTTGGAAGAAGAAGTAGAAAAAGGAATAAATATAGTGATAGTTTGATTATTCGTCGCCGTAGTAAATAGGAGAATATTGAAAATAAAATATGTTTCTCCGTCTTTACAAAAAAAAAAAAAAGGAAAAAGGATAAGAGTAATTAGCGTGACACGTTCACTAAAAAAAATCCTTTTGTAGCTAATCATTTATTGGAAAAAATTGAGAAGCTCAACATGAGGGCGAGAATGGGCGAAACGACGGAATTTAACCCGCGCATGGTGGATTCACAATCCACCGCCTTAATCCACTTGGCTACATCCGCCCTTATACTTTACCTTACCCCCAAAAACATTCAATTTCTATTATGAATGATGAATGAGTATTTCATTCGGCTTTTTTACATGTTTCAATTTAGTCTTTTCTTTGTTAACTTACGCATCTCTTTAGAATATACTGAAGTAAGGATATTTTACTTAATCAAAAAAGATAATCCTTTGTTTTCTTTATATTAGTTTCATTTTTACTAAACTAGAAAAAAAAAGAACAATAATAGAATAATAAAAGAACTTTGAACTTTAGGAATAAAAGGATGTCGGGAAACATATTACGTAAATAACATTTTAAAATTTTCAATTAATTATAAATTATTAAAAAATCAAAGCATAATATAATACTCAATAAAAAAATCCGTATTAATGCTTTCCATTTTCTTTTTCTTTTTCTGAATTAACATGTGAAATGGATGCATAAGGATGTTGTGCTCAGCCTAGAATACAATCATGAAGTTAAAAGTACCAAAAATTCCTAGAGGCATACCATCAGAAAAGCTTCCTTGACCGATTGGGTATATCAAGAAAACGGCGAAGGCAGTACAATGAGAGCCGAATATGCAACAAAGAATCCAAGGACGCATACCCAGACGGAAACTAAGTTCCCACTCACGACCCATGTAACAAGCTACACCAAGTAAAAAGTGTAGAACAATTAGCTCATAAGGACCACCATTGTATAACCATTCATCAACGGATCTTTGCTTCCCCGAGATCGGATAAAAGTGCAACCATATAGGCTGCGAAGTAGGAATAATAGCACCGAAATGATATTGTTTCCATAAAGTAGAGACCCGAAAACAGGTTTACGAATACCATCAATATCTACTTGAAGGAGCAAAGCAATGAAGGCAATAATAAATACGAAGTTGCGTTGCGGTCAATAAGGTAGGGATCATCAAAACACCAAACCATCCAATGTACAGACGGTTTTCGGTCTTTGGTTATCCGATTACTGAAAGCGACCCATAGGCTTTCGCTTTCGCGTATCTCTAAAATTGCGATCATGGTAAAATCTTGGTTTATTCAATCATCGGGGACTCCCAAGCACGCAAATTTTCTATAATATAGGAATAGATAATTGAAGGCTTGTTATTTAACAAGATATAACATGACTTATATGCCCGTGTCAACCAATATAAACATTACTAGATTCAATATGAATCTATATGGCCGATCCATCATATTGAATTGCGAATGAATAAGAAAAAATGAGTAAAAAAAAAAAAAAAAAAAACGGAAAATGGAATATGATATGTATTTTCTAATACCTAATAAAAAGACTCAGATATATTTGAAAATTGTAAAATTATGTATGGATATGGTGGATAGATGTATTTTTTTTTCTTATTTTATTATATTGTATTCTAATATATATATATATGGAATATCAAATTTTCTATATGTATAGAATAGGATAATGGGTTGCCCGGGATTCGAACCCGAACTAGTCGATGGAGTAGATAATTCTTTTTTTTTTTTTATTGAAAAATGGAAAATAGGGGAAAAACCCCTCCCCAAACCGTGCTTGCATTTTTCATTGCACACGGCTTTCTCTATGTATAAATCTAGACCTAAGTAAAGTTCCTAGAAGAGACTCGTTCCCTTTCCCAAGATGGTACTCTAAGAAAGTTGAATACTCGATTGATTCAATTACTACGACATAAGCATTTCGAATTGAAATAAATAACATTCTTCATAATTTATGGACTAGCTCTATTTACACGGTCTCATAAACAATCATTCATATTCATAATTGATTAGATCATTGATACGTTAGATCATTGAAACGAATAATATCCAAATACCAAATCCGTTCTGTATATAAGCTACGAAAAGAAGAAGAGGCTTGGGGAAAGATCAAAGAAAGAACTTGTTTTTGTTCCATAAAAAATTCTTCAAAAAATTTCGAACCTAATCTTTTTAAAAAGGAACATACAATACTTTTGTGTTTACGAGCCAAAGTTCTAGCACAGGAAAGTCGAAGTATATACTTTATTCGATACAAACTTTTTTTTTGAGGATCCACTGTAATAATGAGAAAGATTTTTGTATATCCGCCCAAATCTATCGATAATATCAGAATCCGATGAATCGGTCCAAGCCGGCTTACTTGTGGGGTTGCCCGATACATTACAAAATTTCGCTTTAGCCAATGATCCAATCAAAGGAATAATTGGGACTATACTATCAGACTTCTTAATCGGAATATCCATAATAAATGACTTATCTAACATTTGACTCCTTACTACTGAAGAATTTAGTCGTACACTTGAAAGATAGTCCATAAAATCGAAATAATGATTGACTAATTGGGTTGTATAAATCCTATCCAATTGAGACCACAAGTGAAAATAACATTGCCAGAGATTTACAAGGTAATAGTTCCATTTATTCATCCGAAGAGGAGTCCCCCTTGAAACCAGAATGGCTTTTCCATTATTCCAATAATTACATATCCGATGGATTTTTGTCCTATTGGATCTAGACAATTTTCAAATTCATGAAAATCCCATGTACTGATTTTTGTCCTATTTGTTTGTTTGTGAATTAAACAAACAAATATTTTTATGGAAATGGAAGTTAGTACTCGATTTCGTTGGTACCAACCAACCGAATCCCATTTTATTGTTTACTCATTGAATGAGTAAAATTTCAACCAACCCATTTTTTTGACTCCTAATCGGATTGTTTGGGATTCAGAAGTGAAAGAAATCATTTTATCTACAAATAGTGAATATGTTTATGTTAATAAGGATTAACATACAATTTGTCATTCTTAATTCTTGGGTTCGAGAAATTCTTTCAACTCTTCCTGGGTTATGAGTTGATGGCGAAACGAAACTTTTTGAACCAAAATTTGACCTCCCCCTTTTTATCTGCAGGAGGTCATTCGATCCTGGCTCAGGATGAACGCTGGCGGCATGTCTTTGATTGGATGAATTTATTTGTTTATATGTCATATAGGCCCGAGTCGGACATCCAATTGCTTCGATTTGAATTAGTCGGAGGATACCTTATATATATCAAAACGATGCACAATCAAACCTACTTCTCGATTCAATAGAAGCCCAAAGAAGTCCAATACAAAATACTTTTTCTTGCTTGGTGTGATCCGTTGGGCGCCCCGCGGCTATGTCATAATAGATTCGAACACTTGCCAATTCCCAAAAAATATAAATTTGTATTAAATTGGAACTAGTAACTCCCAGATAAAGAAAGGACAAGAGTCAAAATCAAAAAAAAAGGCGGCATCTTTATTAATATTAATGCACATAACGACAAATACACATCTTTTCAGGAGAGATTTTTATCACCTCTATGGGATTAGATCCCGAGTTATTGTGAAGCAAAAAACGATAAGATTATGGAAGTAAATATTCTGAGCAAAAACCGATAAGAATGACAAGTACTTCATTACCCAGAATGGAATAATCACGAACCAATCATATACTTTATTGAGATAGGTAAACCAAGGGAACTCCCCCTCTGAGAACTGTAAATGAGAATTTCATCTCAGATTTTGGTTCAAAAATGAAATCTTATTGGAATTGTCCATATCCGGTTCATACTTCGGAACCACATCATGAATTAGCAGTTTTTGATCCTTCGGAAGAAAATGTGAATAAAATCAATTAGCGAGGTTTAGGGTTTAGGGTATAGGGTATAGGGTATAGGGTTTAAGGGTTTAAGGGTTTAGGGTTAATGGTTTTAGGGTTAAGGGTATAGGGTATAGGGTATAGGGTTTAGGGTTTAGGGTTTAGGGTTTAGGGTTTAGGTTTAGGTTTAGGGTTTAGGGTATAGGGTATAGGGTATAGGGTATAGGGTATAGGGTTTAGGGTATAGGGTTTAGGGTTTAGGGTTTAGGGTTTAGGGTTTAAGGGTTATTTAGGTTAGGGTTTAGGGTTTAGGGTTTAAGGGTTTAGGGGTTTAAGGGTTTAAGGGTTTAAGTTTGGGGTTTAGGGTTTAGGTTTAGGTTTAGGTTTAGGGTTTAGGGTTTAGGGTTTAGGGTTTAGGGTTTAGGGTTTAGGTGGCTCAGGCTCAGTGGCTCAGTGGCCTGTGGCTCAGTGGCTCAGTGGCTCAGTGGCCAGTGGTGCTTAGTGGCCTCAGTGGCCAGGCTCAGTGGCCTCAGTGGCTCAGTGGCTCAGTGGCTCAGGGCTCAGGGCTCAGTGGCTCAGGGCTCAGGCTCAGGCTCAGTGGCTCAGGCCAGGCTCTGGCTCAGTGGCCTCAGTGGCTCAGTGGCTCAGTGGCTCAGTGGCTCAGTGGCTCAGGCTCAGGTTTCAGGCCTCAGGGCTCAGTGGCTCAGGCTCAGTGGCTCAGGGCTCAGTGGCTCAGGGCTCAGGGCTCAGGGGCTCAGGCCTCAGGCTCAGGGCTCAGGCTCAGGCTCAGGGCCAGTGGCTCAGTGGCTCTCAGTGGCTCAGGCCCAGGCTCAGGGCTCAGTGGCCTCAGGCTCAGGCTCAGTGGCTCAGGGCTCAGTGGCCAGGGCTCAGTGGCTCAGTGGCTCAGTGGCTCAGGGCTCAGGTGGCCTGGGCCTTGGGCTCAGGGCTCAGGGCCTGGGCTCAGGGCCCAGTGGCCTCAGGCTGGCTCAGTGGCTCAGTGGCTCAGTGGCTCAGGGCTCAGGCTCAGTGGCTCAGTGGCCAGGGCTCAGGCTCAGTGGCTCAGTGGCTCAGTGGCTCAGTGGCTCAGTGGCTCAGTGGGCTCAGTGGCCAGTGGCTCAGGGCCAGGCTCAGTGGCTCAGGGCTCAGGGCTCAGTGGCTCTGGGCTCAGGCTCAGGGCTCAGGGCCAGGCTCAGGGCTCAGTGGCTCAGTGGCTCAGGGCTCAGTGGCTCAGTGGCTCAGGGCTCAGTGGCTCAGTGGCTCTGTGGCTCAGTGGCTCAGTGGCTCAGGCCTCAGTGGCCTCAGGGCTCAGTGGCCAGGCTCAGGGCTCAGGGCTCTGTGGCCTCAGGCTCAGGCCTGTGGCCAGGGCTCAGTGGCTCAGTGGCTCAGGGCTCAGGGCTCAGGCTCAGTGGCCTCAGGCTCAGGGCTCAGTGGCCAGTGGCTCAGTGGCTCAGGGGCCTGTGGCTCAGTGGGCTCAGTGGCTCAGGCCTGGCCTGGGCTCAGGCCAGGGCCTGGCAGGGCTCAGGCTCCAGTGGCCAGGGCCTGGGCCTGCAGGCCTCAGTGGCTCAGGCTCAGGCCTCAGTGGCTCAGTGGCTCAGGGCTCAGGCTCAGGGCTCAGGGCTCAGGCCTCAGGGCTCAGGGCTGGCTCAGGCTCAGGGCTCAGGGCTCAGGGCTCAGGCTCAGGCTCAGGCTCAGTGGCTCAGGCTCAGGGCTCAGTGGCTCAGGGCCTGGCCAGGGCTCAGGGCTCAGGCTCAGGCTCAGTGGCCTGGGCAGGCTCAGGCTCAGGCCTCAGTGGGCTCAGTCAGGCTCAGGGCTCAGGCTGGCTCAGTGGCTCAGTGGCCTCAGCTCAGGGCTCAGTGGCTCAGTGGCCTCAGTGGCTCAGTGGCTCAGTGGCTCAGGGCTCAGGGCCTCAGTGGCTCAGGGCCTGTGGCCAGGGCTCAGGGCTCAGGCTCAGGGCCCAGGCTCAGGGCTCAGGGCTCAGTGGCCCAGGCCCAGTGGCTCAGTGGCCTCAGTGGCTCAGGGCTCAGTGGCTCAGGGCTCAGTGGCTCAGTGGCCCAGTGGCTCAGTGGCTCAGGCAGGGCCTGGGGCTCAGGGCTCAGGGCTCAGGCTCAGGCCCAGGCTCAGGCCTCAGGGCTCAGGGCCTCAGGGCCTCAGTGGCCCAGGGCCAGGGCCAGTGGCTCAGGGCCCAGGCTCAGGGCTCAGGGCTCAGGCCTTAGGGCTCAGTGGCTCAGGGCTCAGGGCTCAGTGGCCTCAGGCTCAGGGCTCAGGGCTCAGTGGCTCAGGGCTCAGGGCTCAGGGCTCAGTGGCTCAGGGCTCAGGGCTCAGGGCTCAGTGGCTCTAGGCTCAGTGGCTCAGGGCTCAGTGGCTCAGTGGCCTCAGGGCTCAGGGCTCAGTGCCTCAGGGCTCAGTGGCTCAGGGGGCTCAGGGCTCAGTGGGCTCAGTGGCTCAGGGCTCAGGGCTCAGTGGCTCAGGGCTCAGTGGCTCAGGGCTCAGGGCTCAGGGCTCAGTGGCCAGGCCTGTGGCCTCAGTGGCTCAGTGGCTCAGTGGCTCAGGGCTCAGGGCTCAGGGCCTGTGGCCTCAGGCTCAGTGGCTCAGGCTCAGGCTCAGTGGCCAGTGGCTCAGTGGCTCAGTGGCCTAGGGCTCAGTGGCTCAGGGCTCAGTGGCTCAGTGGCTCAGGGGCCTCAGGGCTCAGGCTGGCCTGGGCTCAGGCCAGGCTCAGGCTCAGGCTCAGGCTCAGGCCTCAGGGCCAGGGCTCAGGGCCAGGGCTCAGGCTCAGGGCTCAGTGGCTCAGGCTCAGGCTCAGGGCTCAGTGGCTCAGGGCTCAGTGGCTCAGTGGCTCAGTGGCTCAGGGCTCAGGGCTCAGGCTCAGGGCCAGGGCTCAGTGGCTCAGGCTCAGGCTCAGTGGCTCAGGGCTCAGGCCTCAGGGCCTCAGTGGCCTCAGGGCTCAGGGCCTAGGCCTCAGGCCTCAGTGGCTCAGGGCTCAGGGCCTAGGCCTGGGGCTCAGTGGCCCAGGCTCAGGGCTCAGGCTGGCTCAGGGCTCAGGGCTCAGGGCTCAGGGCCAGGGCTCAGTGGCTCAGGCTCAGGGCTCAGTGGCTCAGTGGCCTCAGTGGCCAGTGGCAGGCTGGGCTCAGTGGCCCAGGCTCAGGCTGGGCTCAGGGCTCAGGCCTCAGGGCTCAGGCTCAGGGCTCAGGGCTCAGTGGCTCAGTGGCTCAGGGCTCAGTGGCTCAGGCTCAGGGCTCAGTGGCTCAGGCCAGTGGCCCAGGCTCAGGGCTCAGGGCTGGCCAGGGCTCAGGGCTCAGGGCCTCAGGCTCAGGGCTCAGGGCTCAGGCTCAGGGCTCAGGGCTCAGGCTCAGGGCTCAGGGCTCAGTGGCTCAGTGGCTCAGGGCTCAGTGGCTCAGTGGCTCAGGGCTCAGTGGCCTCAGGCTCAGGGCTCAGGGCTCAGGGCTCAGGGCTCAGGGCTCAGGCCAGGCCCTGTGGCTCAGTGGCCAGGGCTCAGGGCTCAGGCTCAGTGGCTCAGTGGCTCAGGGCTCAGTGGCTCAGGGCTCAGTGGCTCAGGCTCAGGCTCAGGGCTCAGTGGCTCAGTGGCTCAGGGCTCAGGCTCAGGCCTGGGCTCAGGGCTCAGGGCTCAGTGGCTCAGTGGCTCAGGGCTCAGGGCCTCAGGCTCAGTGGCTCAGGGCTCAGGCTCAGGCCTGGGCTCAGGGCTCAGGGCTCAGGGCTCAGTGGCTCAGGCTGGGCTCAGTGGCCTCAGGGCTCAGGGCCTCAGGGCTCAGGGCTCAGGGCTCAGTGGCTCAGGGCTCAGGGCTCAGTGGCCTCAGTGGCTCAGGGCCAGGCCTGGGCTCAGGCCCAGTGGCCTCAGGGCCCAGGGCTCAGGGCTCAGGGCTCAGGCTCAGGCCTCAGGGCTCAGTGGCTCAGGGCTCAGGGCTCAGGGCTCAGGGCCTGGCTCAGGCTCAGGGCTCAGGCTCAGGGCTCAGGGCTCAGGGCTCAGGGCTCAGGCTGGCTCAGGGCTCAGGGCCTCAGGGCTCAGTGGCTCAGTGGCTCAGTGGCTCAGTGGCTCAGGGCTCAGGGCCTCAGGGCTCAGGCTCAGGCTCAGGGCTCAGGGCTCAGTGGCTCAGGGCTCAGGGCTCAGGGCTCAGGGCTCAGGCTCAGTGGCTCAGTGGGCTCAGGGCCTGGGCTCAGTGGCTCAGGCCCAGTGGCTCAGGCCTCAGGGCCTCAGGCTCAGGGCCAGGGCTCAGGCTCAGTGGCTCAGTGGCTCAGTGGCTCAGCTCAGTGGCTCAGGGCCTCAGGCCAGTGGCCAGTGGCTCAGGGCTCAGTGGCTCAGTGGCTCAGGGCTCAGGGCTCAGGGCCTGGGGCCTCAGGCTCAGGGCTCAGGCCTCAGGGCTCAGGCTCAGGGCTCAGTGGCTCAGTGGCCAGTGGCTCAGGGCTCAGGGCTCAGGGCTCAGGGCCAGGGCTCAGGGCTCAGGGCTCAGGGCTCAGGGCTCAGTGGCTCAGGCTCAGGCTCAGTGGCCTGTGGCTCAGGGCTCAGGGCTCAGTGGCTCAGGGCTCAGGCTCAGGCTCAGGGCTCAGGGCCTCAGGGCCAGGGCTCAGGGCCAGTGGCTCAGGGCTCAGGCCTGGGCTCAGGGCTCAGGCTCAGGGCTCAGTGGCTCAGGGCTCAGTGGCCTCAGGCCTCAGGCTCAGCTCAGGGCTCAGGCTCAGGGCCTGGCTCAGGGCTCAGGGCTCAGGGCCTGTGGCTCAGTGGCTCAGTGGCTCAGGGCCTGGCCTGTGGCTCAGTGGCTCAGGGCTCAGGGCTCAGGGCTCAGGCCCAGGCTCAGGGCTCAGGGCTCAGTGGCTCAGTGGCCTCAGGGCCTCAGGGCTCAGTGGCCAGGGCTCAGGGCTCAGGGCTCAGGGCTCAGTGGCCAGGGCTCAGTGGCTCAGGGCTCAGGGCTCAGGGCTCAGGGCTCAGGGCTCAGGCTCAGGGCTCAGGGCTCAGGGCTCAGGGCTCAGGCCTCAGGGCTCAGTGGCTCAGGGCTCAGGGCTCAGGGCTCAGGCTCAGGGCTCAGGGCTCAGGGCCTCAGGGCTCAGGGCCAGTGGCTCAGGGCTGGCTCAGGGCTCAGGGCCTTAGGGCTCAGTGGCTCAGGGCTCAGGGCCTCAGGCCTCAGGCTCAGGGCCTCAGGGCTCAGGGCTCAGGGCTCAGTGGCTCAGGGCTCAGGGCTCAGGGCTCAGGGCTCAGGGCTCAGGGGCTCAGTGGCTCAGGCCTCAGGGCCTCAGGCCTCAGGGCTCAGGCCTGGGCTCAGGCTCAGTGGCCCAGGGCTCAGGGCTCAGGGCTCAGGGCTCAGTGGCTCAGGGCTCAGTGGCTCAGGCCCAGGCCCAGGCCTCAGGCTCAGGGCCAGTGGCCAGGGCTCAGGGCTCAGGGCTCAGGGCTCAGGGCTCAGGCTCAGGGCCAGTGGCTCAGGGCCTGCTCAGGGCTCAGGGCTCAGGGCTCAGGGCCAGGCCTAGGGCTCAGGGCTCAGGGCTCAGGCTCAGGCTCAGGGCCTCAGGCTCAGGGCTCAGGGCTCAGTGGCTCAGTGGCCAGGGCCTCAGGGCTCAGTGGCTCAGTGGCTCAGTGGCTCAGTGGCTCAGGGCTCAGGGCTCAGGCCTCAGGGCTCAGGGCTCAGTGCCTCAGGGCTCAGGGCTCAGGGCTCAGGGCTCAGGGCCAGGGCTCAGGGCCTCAGGGCTCAGGGCTCAGGGCCTCAGGCTCAGGCCTCAGGGCTCAGTGGCTCAGGGCCCAGGGCTCAGGGCTCAGGCTCAGGCTCAGGGCTCAGGGGGCTCAGTGGGCCTGGCCTCAGTGGCTCAGGGCTCAGGCTCAGGGCTCAGGGCTCAGGCTCTCAGGGCTCAGGGCTCAGGGCTCAGGCTCAGGGCTCAGGCTCAGGCTGGCCAGTGGCTCAGGGCTCAGTGGCTCAGTGGGCTCAGGGCTCAGGGCTCAGGGCTCAGGGCCAGGGCTCAGGCTCAGGCTCAGGCCCAGGCCTGTGGCCTCAGGGCTCAGTGGCTCAGGGCTCAGGGCCTCAGGCCCAGGGCCTCAGGCTCAGGCTCAGTGGCTCAGTGGCCTCAGGGCTCAGTGGCTCAGGGCTCAGGGCCTGTGGCCTCAGGGCTCAGGGCTCAGTGGCTCAGTGGCTCAGGGCTCAGGGCTCAGGGCTCAGGGCTCAGGGCTCAGGGCTCAGTGGCCTCAGGCTCAGTGGCTCAGTGGCCTGGGCCTCAGGGCTCAGGCTCAGGGCTCAGTGGCTCAGGGCTCAGGGCTCAGTGGCCTCAGGGCTCAGGGCTCAGGGCTCAGGCTCAGTGGCTCAGGGCTCAGGGCCTGTGGCTCAGGCTCAGGGCTCAGGGCTCAGTGCTCAGTGGCCTGTGGCTCAGTGGCTCAGGGCTCAGGGCTCTGTGGCTCAGGGCTCAGGCTCAGGCTCAGGCTCAGGGCCTGGGCTCAGGGCCTGGGCCAGGGCTCAGGGCTCAGGCTCAGGGGCCAGGGCTCAGGGCTCAGTGGCCCAGGCTCAGGGCTCAGGGCTCAGGGCTCAGGCTCAGGGCTCAGGGCTCAGGGCTCAGGCTCAGTGGCTCAGTGGCTCAGGGCTCAGTGGCTCAGGGCTGGGCTCAGGGCTCAGGGCTCAGGGCTCAGGGCTCAGGGGCCTCAGGGCTCAGGGCCAGGGCCAGGGCCTCAGGGGCTCAGGCTCAGTGGCCTCAGGGCTCAGTGGCTCAGTGGCCTAGGGCTCAGGGCTCAGGGCTCAGGGCTCAGGGCTCAGGGCTCAGGCTCAGTGGCTCAGGGCTCAGGGCTCAGTGGCTCAGTGGCTCAGGGCTCAGGCTCAGGCTCAGGGCCTCAGGGCCTCAGTGGCCCAGGGCTCAGGCCAGGGCTCAGTGGCTCAGGGCTCAGGCTCAGGGCTCAGGGCTCAGTGGCTCAGGGCTCAGGGCCAGTGGCTCAGGGCTCAGGGCTCAGGGCTCAGGGCTCAGGGCTCAGTGGCTCAGGGCTCAGTGGCTCAGGGCCAGGGCTCAGGGCTCAGTGGCTCAGGGCCTCAGGCTCAGGGCTCAGGGCTCAGTGGCTCAGGGCTCAGGGCTCAGTGGCTCAGTGGCTCAGTGGCTCAGGGCTCAGGGCCAGTGGCTCAGGGCTCAGGGCCTCAGGGCTCAGGGCTCAGGGCTCAGGGCTCAGGCTCAGTGGCTCAGGGCTCAGGCCTCAGGGCTCAGGCTCAGGGCTCAGGCTCAGGGCTCAGTGGCTCAGGGCTCAGTGCCAGGGCCTCAGGGCTCAGTGGCTCAGTGGCCAGTGGCTCAGTGGCCTCAGTGGCTCAGGGCCTGTGGCTCAGGGCTCAGTGGCTCAGGGCTCAGGGCTCAGGCTCAGTGGCCTCAGGCTCAGGGCTCAGGGCCTCAGGGCTCCAGGGCTCAGGGCCCAGGGCTCAGGGCTCAGTGGCTCAGTGGCCAGTGGCTCAGGGCTCAGGCTCAGGGCTCAGGGCTCAGGGCTCAGTGGCTCAGGGCTCAGGGCTCAGGGCTCAGGGCTCAGGGCTCAGGGCTCAGTGGCTCAGTGGCTCAGTGGCTCAGGCTCAGTGGCTCAGGGCTCAGGGCTCAGTGGCTCAGGGCTCAGGGCTCAGGGCTCAGTGGCTCAGTGGCCTCAGGGCTCAGGGCTCAGTGGCTCAGGGCTCAGTGGCTCAGTGGCTCAGTGGCTCAGGGCCTGGCTCAGGGCTCAGGGCTCAGGCTCAGTGGCCTGGGCTCAGGGCTCAGGGCTCAGGGCTCAGGCTGGGCTCAGGGCTCAGGGCCTCAGGCTCAGGCTCAGGGCTCAGGGCTCAGTGGCTCAGGCTCAGGGCTCAGGGCTCAGGGCTCAGGCTGGCTCAGGGCTCAGGGCTCAGGCTCAGGGCCTGGGCTCAGGGCTCAGGGCTCAGGCCTGGGCTCAGGGCTCAGTGGCTCAGTGGCTCAGGCTCAGGCCTCAGGGTGGCTCAGGGCTCAGGGCTCAGGGCCTCAGGCTCCAGGGCTCAGGGCTCAGGGCCTCAGGCCTCAGGGCTCAGGGCCTCAGGGCTCAGGGCTCAGGCTCAGGGCTCAGGGCCTCAGTGGCTCAGGGCCTGTGGCTCAGGGCTCAGTGGCTCAGGGCTCAGGGCAGGCTCAGTGGCTCAGGGCTCAGGGCTCAGGCCAGGGCTCAGTGGCTCAGGGCTCAGTGGCTCAGTGGCTCAGTGGCCAGGCCAGGGCTCAGGCTCAGGGCTCAGTGGCTCAGGGCTCAGGGCTCAGGGCCTGGGCTCAGGGCTCAGTGGCCTGGGCTCAGGGCCTCAGGGCTCAGTGGCTCAGGCCTGGCTCAGGGCTCAGTGGCTCAGGGCTCAGGGCTCAGTGGCTCAGTGGCTCAGGGCTCAGGGCTCAGTGGCCTGGCTGGGGCTCAGGGCTCAGGGCTCAGGGCTCAGTGGGCTCAGGCTCAGGGCTCAGGGCTCAGGGCTCAGGGCTCAGGCTCAGGCTCAGGCTCAGGCTCAGGGCCCAGGGCTCAGTGGCTCAGGCCCAGGGCTCAGTGGCTCAGTGGCTCAGGGCCTCAGGGCTCAGGCTCAGGGCTCAGGCCTGTGGCCTGTGGCTCAGGGCCTCAGGCTCAGTGGCCAGGGCTCAGGCTCAGGCCTCAGTGGCCCAGGGCCTCAGGGCCCAGGGCTCAGGGCTCAGTGGCTCAGGGCCTCAGGCTCAGGGCTCAGGGCTCAGGGCTCAGGCTCAGGGCCCAGTGGCTCAGGGCTCAGGGCTCAGTGGCTCAGTGGCTCAGGGCTCAGTGGCTCAGGGCTCAGGGCTCTGTGGCTCAGGGCTCAGTGGCCAGGGCCAGGGCTCAGGCTCAGGGCTCAGTGGCTCAGGGCTCAGGGCTCAGTGGCTCAGGGCCTCAGGGCCTCAGTGGCTCCCAGTGGCTCAGGGCTCAGGGCTCAGGGCCTCAGGCCTCAGGCCTCAGGCCTCAGGCCTCAGGGCTCAGGGCTCAGTGGCTCAGGGCCTCAGGGCCCAGGGCCCAGGCCAGTGGCTCAGTGGCCAGGCCTGGCTCAGTGGCTCCAGGCTCAGGCTCAGTGGCTCAGTGGCTCAGTGGCTCAGGCCCAGGGCTCAGTGGCCTCAGGGCTCAGGGCTCAGGGCTCAGTGGCTCAGGGGCTCAGGGCCTGGCTCAGGCTCAGGGCTCAGGGCTCAGGGCTCAGTGGCTCAGGGCCAGGGCTCAGGGCTCAGTGGCTCAGTGGCTCAGGGCCTCAGTGGCTCAGGGCTCAGGGCTCAGGCCTGGCAGTGGCTCAGGGCTCAGTGGCCTCAGGGCTCAGGGCCTCAGTGGCTCAGGCTCAGGCTCAGTGGCTCAGGGCCTCAGTGGCTCAGGGCTCAGGGCTCAGGCTCAGGGCCTCAGTGGCTCAGGGCTCAGGGCCTCAGGGCTCAGTGGCCTGGGCTCAGGGCTCAGGCTCCAGGGCTCAGTGGCCTCAGGCCTGCTCAGGGCTCAGGGCTCAGGGCTCAGGGCTCAGGGCTCAGGGCTCAGGGCTCAGGGCTCAGGGCTCAGGCTCAGGGCTCAGTGGCTCAGGCTGGCTCAGTGGCCAGTGGCTCAGGCCCAGGGCTCAGGCTCAGGGCCTGGCCTCAGGCTCAGGGCTCAGGGCTCAGGGCTCAGTGGCCTGTGGCCAGGGCTCAGGGCTCAGGGCTCAGGGCTCAGGCCTCAGGGCTCAGGGCTCAGGGCTCAGGGCTCAGGCTCAGTGGCCAGTGGCTCAGGGCTCAGGGCTCTGTGGCTCAGGGCTCAGGGCTGGCTCAGGGCTCAGTGGCTCAGGGCCCAGGGCTCAGTGGCTCAGGCTCAGGGCTCAGGGCTCAGGCTCAGGGCCAGGGCTCAGGGCTCAGGGCTCAGGGCTCAGGCTCAGGGCTCAGGGCTCAGTGGCCTCAGGCTCAGGCTCAGGGCTCAGGGCCAGGGCTCAGTGGCTCAGGCTCAGGGCTCAGGGCCAGTGGCCCAGTGGCTCAGGGCTCAGGGCTCAGGCTCAGGGCTCAGGGCTCAGGGCTCAGGCCAGGGCTCAGGGCTCAGGGCCCAGTGGCTCAGTGGCTCAGGGCTCAGGCTCAGGCCTGGGCTCAGGGCCTGGCTGGCTCAGGCTCAGTGGCCAGGGCCTCAGGCTCAGGCCAGGCCTCAGGCTCAGTGGCTCAGGCTCAGGCTCAGGGCTCAGTGGCTCAGTGGCTCAGGGCTCAGGGCTCAGGGCCTCAGGCTGGCTCAGGGCTCAGGGCAGGGCCAGGGCTCAGGGCTCAGGGCCTGGCTCAGGCTCAGTGGCTCAGTGGCCTCAGGGCTCAGGCTCAGGGCTCAGGGCTCAGGCTCAGGCTCAGGCTCAGGGCTCAGGGCCAGGGCCTCAGGGCTCAGGGCTCAGGGCTCAGGGCCTGGGCCTCAGGGCCAGTGGCCAGGCTGGCCTCAGGCCCAGTGGCCTCAGGGCTCAGGCTCAGGGCTCAGTGGCCAGGGCTCAGGCTCAGGCTCAGGGCTCAGGGCTCAGTGGCTCAGGGCTCAGGGCTCAGGGCTCAGGGCTCAGTGGCTCAGTGGCTCAGGGCTCAGGGCTCAGGGCTCAGGGCTCAGGCTCAGTGGCTCAGGGCTCAGGCTCAGTGGCTCAGGGCTCAGGGCCCAGGGCTCAGGCCCAGGCTCAGGGCTCAGGCTCAGGGCTCAGTGGCTCAGGCTCAGGCCTGTGGCCTCAGTGGCCAGGGCTCAGGGCCTCAGGGCTCAGGGCTCAGGGCTCAGGGCTCAGTGGCTCAGTGGCTCAGTGGCTCAGTGGCTCAGGGCTCAGGGCTCAGGGCTCAGGGCTCAGGGCTCAGGGCTCAGTGGCCTGGCTCAGGGCCCAGGGCTCAGGGCTCAGTGGCTCAGGGCTCAGTGGCTCAGTGGCTCAGTGGCCTCAGGCTCAGGGCCCAGGGCTCAGGCTCAGGGCTCAGGCTCAGGCTCAGGGCCTGGGGGCTCAGGGCTCAGGGCTCAGGGCTCAGTGGCTCAGGGCTCAGGCTCAGGGCTCAGGCTCAGTGGCTCAGGGCTCAGTGGCCTGTGGCTCAGTGGCTCAGGGCTCAGTGGCTCAGGGCTCAGTGGCCAGGGCTCAGGGCTCAGGGCTCAGGGCTCAGGCTCAGTGGCTCAGGGCTCAGGGCTCAGGGCTCAGGGCTCAGTGGCTCAGGCTCAGGGCTCAGGGCTCAGGGCTCAGGCTCAGGCTCAGGGCTCAGGCTCAGTGGCTCAGTGGCTCAGGGCTCAGGCCTCAGGGCTCAGGCCTCAGGCTCAGTGGCTCAGGGCTCAGGGCTCAGTGGCTCAGGCTCAGTGGCTCAGGGCTCAGGGCTCAGGGCTCAGGGCTCAGGGCTCAGGGCCAGTGGCTCAGGGCTCAGGGCTGGCTCAGGGCTCAGGGCTCAGGGCCAGGGCCAGGGCTCAGGGCCTCAGGCTCAGGGCTCAGTGGCTCAGGCTCAGTGGCCTCAGGGCCTGGGCTCAGTGGCTCAGGCCAGGGCTCAGTGGCTCAGTGGCCAGGGCTCAGTGGCTCAGGGCTCAGGGCTCAGGCCTCAGTGGCTCAGGGCCTCAGGGCTCAGGGCCAGGGCTCAGGCCTCAGTGGCTCAGTGGCTCAGTGGCCAGGGCTCAGGGCCTGGCTCAGTGGCCCAGTGGCCTCAGGCCTCAGGGCTCAGGGCTCAGGGCTCAGGCTCAGGCTCAGGGCTCAGTGGCCAGGGCCAGGCTGGCTCAGGGCTCAGTGGCTCAGGGCTCAGGGCCCAGGCCTGTGGCCCAGGGCCTCAGGGCCTCAGGCTCAGGGCTCAGGGCTCAGGGCCTCAGGGCTCAGGGCTCAGGCTCAGGGCTCAGGCTCAGGGCTCAGTGGCTCAGGGCTCAGGGCCTCAGGGCTCAGGGCTCAGGGCTCAGGGCCTCAGGGCTCAGGGCTCAGGGCCTCAGGCTCAGGGCTCAGGCTCAGGGCTCAGGCTCAGGCTCAGGGCTCAGGGCTCAGGCTCAGGCCTGGCTCAGGGCTCAGGGCTCAGTGGCTCAGGGCCTCAGTGGCTCAGGGCTCAGGGCTCAGGGCTCAGGCTCAGGGCTCAGTGGCTCAGGGCTCAGGCTCAGGGCTCAGGGCTCAGGGCTCAGGGCTCAGTGGCTCAGTGGCTCAGGGCTCAGGCTCAGGCCTCAGGCTCAGGGCTCAGGGCTCAGGGCTCAGGCTCAGGGCTCAGTGGCTCAGGCTCAGGCCAGGGCTCAGGCTCAGTGGCTCAGGGCTCAGGCTCAGGCTCCAGGGCCTCAGGGCTCAGGCTGGCTCAGTGGCTCAGGCCTGGCTCAGGGCTCAGTGGCTCAGGGCTCAGGGCTCAGGGCTCAGGGCTCAGGGCTCAGGGCTCAGGGCTCAGGGCCCAGGGCCTGGGCCCAGGGCTCAGTGGCCTCAGTGGCTCAGGGCTCAGGGCTCAGGGCCCAGGGCTCAGTGGCTCAGGGCTCAGGGCTGGCCTCAGGCTCAGGCTCAGGCCCAGTGGCTCAGGGCTCAGTGGCTCAGGGCTCAGGGCTCAGGCTCAGTGGCTCAGGGCTCAGTGGCTCAGGGCCTCAGGCTCAGGGCTCAGGGCTCAGGGCTCAGGGCCTGGGCTCAGGCCAGGGCCTCAGGGCTCAGGGCTCAGGGCTCAGGGCTCAGTGGCTCAGGGCTCAGGCTCAGGGCTCAGGCTCAGGGCCAGGGCTCAGGGCCAGTGGCTCAGGGCTCAGGGCCTCAGGCCTCAGTGGCTCAGTGGCTCAGGGCTCAGGGCTCAGGGCCTCAGGGCTCAGGGCTCAGGGCTCAGGGCTGGGCCAGTGGCTCAGGGCCCAGGGCTCAGGGCTCAGGGCTCAGGCCCAGGCTCAGGCCTGTGGCTCAGTGGCCTGTGGGCCTGGGCTCAGTGGCCAGGGCTCAGGGCTCAGGGCTCAGTGGCTCAGGGCTCAGGGCCTCAGGGCTCAGGGCTCAGGCTGGCTCAGGCCAGGCCTCAGGCTCAGGGCTCAGGGCTCAGGCTCAGGGCCTCAGGCTCAGTGGCTCAGGCTCAGTGGCTCAGGGCTCAGTGGCTCAGGGCTCAGTGGCCTCAGGGCTCAGGCTCAGGGCCTCAGGGCTCAGGGCCTGGGCTCAGGGCCAGGGCTCAGGGCTCAGTGGCTCAGGGCTCAGGGCTCAGTGGCCAGGCTCAGTGGCCTGGGCTCAGGCTCAGGCTCAGGGCTCAGTGGCTCAGTGGCTCAGGGCCAGGCTCAGGGCCAGTGGCTCAGGGCTCAGTGGCTCAGGGCCCAGTGGCCAGTGGCTCAGGGCCTCAGGGCTCAGGGCTCAGGGCCTCAGGGCCTCAGGGCTCAGGGCTCAGGCTCAGTGGCCCAGTGGCTCAGTGGCTCAGTGGCTCAGGGCTCAGGGCTCAGGGGCTCAGTGGCTCAGGGCTCAGGGCTCAGGGCTCAGGGCTCAGGCTCAGGGCTCAGGCTCAGGGCCTCAGGGCCAGGGCTCAGTGGCCTGGGGCCAGGCTCAGGCCCAGGGCCAGGGCCTGTGGCTCAGGGCTCAGTGGTGGCTCAGGGCTCAGGCCTGTGGCTCAGTGCCTCAGGCTCAGGCTCAGTGGCTCAGTGGCTCAGTGGCCTCAGGGCCTCAGGGCCTCAGTGGCTCAGGGCTCAGGGCTCAGGCTCAGGGCTCAGGGCTCAGGGCTCAGGGCTCAGGCTCAGGCTCAGTGGCCAGTGGCTCAGGCTGGGCCAGTGGCTCAGGGCTCAGTGGCTCAGGCTCAGTGGCTCAGGGCTCAGGGCTCAGTGGCTCAGTGGCTCAGGGCCCAGTGGCCTCAGGGCCTGGCCTCAGGGCTCAGGGCTCAGGGCCTCAGGGCTCAGTGGCTCAGGGCTCAGGCTCAGGGCTCAGGGCTCAGTGGCTCAGTGGCTCAGGGCTCAGGCTCAGTGGCTCAGTGGCTCAGGGCCCAGGGCTCAGGCTCAGGGCTCAGGGCCTCAGGCCTCAGGCTCAGGGCTCAGGGCTGGCTCAGGGCAGGGCTCAGGGCTCAGGGCTCAGGGCTCAGTGGCTCAGGGCTCAGGGCTCAGGGCTCAGGGCTCAGGGCTCAGGGCTCAGGGCTCAGTGGCTCAGGGCTCAGGGCTCAGTGGCTCAGTGGCTCAGTGGCTCAGTGGCTCAGGCTGGCTCAGGCTCAGGGCTCAGGGCTCAGTGGCCCAGGGCTCAGTGGCTCAGGGCTCAGGGCTCAGTGGCTCAGGGCTCAGGGCTCAGGCTCAGGCTCAGGGCTCAGGCTCAGTGGCTCAGGCTCAGGCTCAGGGCTCAGTGGCCTCAGTGGCTCAGTGGCTCAGGGCTCAGGCTCAGGGCCTCAGGGCCTAGGCTCAGTGGCCTCAGGGCTCAGGCTCAGGGCTCAGGGCTCAGGCTCAGGCCTCAGGGCTCAGGGCTCAGGGCCAGGCCCAGGCCTCAGGCCTGTGGCCAGTGGCTCAGGGCAGTGGCTCAGTGGCTCAGTGGCCTGTGGCCTCAGGCTCAGTGGCTCAGGGCTCAGTGGCTCAGGCTCAGGGCTCAGGGGCTCAGGGCTCAGGGCTCAGGGCTCAGTGGCTCAGTGGCTCAGTGGCTCAGGGCTCAGGGCTCAGGGCTCAGGGCTCAGGGCTCAGGGCTCAGGCTCAGGGCTCAGGGCTCAGGGCTCAGGGCTCAGTGGCTCAGGGCCTCAGGGCCTCAGGGCTCAGTGGCCAGTGGCTCAGGGCTCAGGCTCAGGCCTCAGGCTCAGGGCTCAGTGGCTCAGGCTCAGGGCTCAGTGGCTCAGGGCTCAGGGCTCAGTGGCTCAGGGCTCAGGGCCAGTGGCTCAGTGGCTCAGTGGCTCAGGGCTCAGGCCTCCTCAGGGCTCAGGGCTCAGGCCTCAGGGCTCAGGGCTGGCTCAGGGCTCAGGCTCAGTGGCTCAGGGCTCAGGGCTCAGGCTCAGGCCTCAGGCTCAGTGGCTCAGGGCTCAGTGGCCAGTGGCTCAGGCTCAGGCTCAGGCTCAGGGCTCAGTGGCTCAGGGCTCAGGGCTCAGGGCTCAGGGCTCAGTGGCTCAGGCTCAGGGCCTCAGGGCCTCAGGCTCAGGCCAGGCTCAGGGCCAGTGGCTCAGTGGCTCAGGGCTCAGTGGCTCAGTGGCTCAGGCTCTCAGGGCTCAGGGCTCAGTGGCTCAGGGCTCAGGGCTCAGGCTCAGGCTCAGGGCTCAGGGCTCAGGCCTCAGGCCCAGGCCTGTGGCCTCAGGGCCTCAGGCTCAGGCCCAGGGCCAGGCCTGGCTCAGGGCTCAGGGCTCAGTGGCCCAGTGGCTCAGGGCTCAGGGCTCAGGCTCAGGGCTCAGGCTCAGGGCTCAGGGCTCAGGGCTCAGGGCTCAGGGCTCAGGGCTCAGGGCCAGGCTCAGGGCTCAGGCTCAGGCCTGGGCCCAGGGCCTGGGCTCAGGGCTCAGGGCCAGGGCTCAGGGCTCAGGGCTCAGGCTCAGG
This sequence comes from Stephania cephalantha, assembly GCA_039657325.1. Classification (NCBI taxonomy): domain Eukaryota; kingdom Viridiplantae; phylum Streptophyta; class Magnoliopsida; order Ranunculales; family Menispermaceae; genus Stephania; species Stephania cephalantha. Next base: position 56,220,298 of record CM077574.1, read on the forward strand.
CTCAGGGCTCAGGGCTCAGGCTCAGGCCCAGTGGCCTGGCTCAGGGCCAGGGCTCAGGCTCAGGGCTCAGGGCTCAGGGCTCAGGGCTCAGGGCTCAGGGCCAGTGGCTCAGTGGCCTCAGGGCTCAGGCCTCAGGGCCTCAGGGCTCAGGCTCAGGGCTCAGTGGCTCAGGGGCTCAGGGCTCAGGGCTCAGGGGCTCAGGGCTCAGGGCCTCAGGGCTCAGGGCTCAGGCTCAGGGCCAGTGGCTCAGTGGCTCAGGGCTCAGTGGCTCAGGGCTCAGGGCCAGTGGCTCAGGGCTCAGGCTCAGGGCTCAGGGCCAGGGCTCAGGCTCAGGGCCTGGGCCTCAGGGCTCAGGGCCAGGGCTCAGTGGCTCAGTGGCCTCAGGGCTCAGTGGCTCAGGGCCTGTGGCCAGGGCTCAGGGCTCAGGGCTCAGTGGCTCAGGGCTCAGGGCTCAGGGCTCAGGGCTCAGGGCTCAGGGCTCAGTGGCTCAGGGCCAGGGCTCAGGGCTCAGGCTCAGGGCTCAGGCTCAGGCTCAGTGGCTCAGGGCTCAGGGCTCAGGGCCAGGGCTCAGTGGCTCAGGGCTCAGGGCTCAGTGGCTCAGTGGCTCAGGGCTCAGGGCTCAGGGCTCAGGGCTCAGGGCTCAGTGGCTCAGGCTCAGGCTCAGGCTCAGGGCTCAGGCTCAGGGCTCAGGGGCTCAGGCTGGCTCAGGGCTCAGGCTCAGGGCCTGGGGCTCAGGGCTCAGGCCTCAGCTCAGGGCTCAGTGGCCCAGGGCTCAGGGCTCAGGGCTCAGGCTCAGGGCTCAGGGCTCAGGGCTCAGGGCTCAGGGCTCAGGGCTCAGTGGCTCAGTGGCTCAGGGCTCAGGGCCTCAGTGGCCAGTGGCCTGGGCTCAGGGCTCAGTGGCTCAGGCTCAGGGCCTGGCCTCAGGGCCTCAGGGCCTAGGGCTCAGGGCCTCAGGGCTCAGGCTCAGGGCCTGTGGCCTCAGGGCTCAGGGCTCAGTGGCTCAGGGCTCAGGGCTCAGGGCTCAGGCAGGCTCAGGGCTCAGGCTCAGGCCTCAGGGCTCAGGGCCTGTGGCCCAGGGCTCAGGCTCAGGGCTCAGGGCCTGGGCCTGGGCTCAGTGGCCAGTGGGCCTCAGGCTCAGGGCCCAGGGCTCAGGGCCCAGGGCTCAGGGCCCAGGGCTCAGGGCTCAGTGGCTCAGGGCTCAGGGGCCAGGGCTCAGTGGCTCAGTGGCCTCAGTGGCCTCAGTGGCTCAGTGGCTCAGGCTCAGGGCTCAGTGGCCTCAGGCTCAGGCTCTCAGGCCTCAGGGCTCAGGCTCAGGCTCAGGCTCAGGGCTCAGTGGCCTCCAGGGCCTCAGGGCTCAGGGCTCAGGGCTCAGGGCCTCAGGGCTCAGTGGCTCAGTGGCTCAGTGGCTCAGGGCTCAGTGGCTCAGTGGCTCAGTGGCTCAGTGGCTCAGGCCTGGGCTCAGGCTCAGGGCTCAGGCCTCAGGGCTCAGGGCTCAGGGCTCAGTGGCTCAGGGCTCAGGGCTCAGTGGCCTGGGCTCAGGGCTCAGGCTCAGTGGCTCAGTGGCTCAGGGCTCAGTGGCCTAGGCTCAGGCTCAGGCCTGGGGCTCAGTGGCTCAGGGCTCAGGGCTCAGTGGCTCAGTGGCTCAGGGCTCAGGGCTCAGGCCAGGGCTCAGGGCCTCAGGGCTCAGGCTCAGGGCTCAGGGCCTGTGGCTCAGGCCTCAGGGCTCAGGGCTCAGTGGCCTCAGGGCTCAGGCTCAGGGCTCAGGGCCTCAGGGCTCTGGGCCTGGCTCAGTGGCTCAGGGCTCAGGGCTCAGTGGCTCAGTGGCCTCAGGGCTCAGGGCTCAGTGGCTCAGGCTCAGGGCCTCAGGCCAGGGCTCAGGCCTCAGGGCCTCAGGGCTCAGGGCCTAGGGCTCAGGGCTCAGGCTCAGTGGCTCAGGGCTCAGGCTGGCTCAGTGGCTCAGGGCTCAGGCTCAGGCCAGGGCTCAGGGCTCAGGGCTCAGGCCCAGGGCTCAGGGCTCAGTGGCTCAGGGCTCAGGGCTCTCAGGGCTCAGGGCTCAGGCCTCAGGGCTCAGGGCTCAGGGCTCAGGGCTCAGGGCTCAGGCTCAGGGCTCAGGCTCAGGGCTCAGGCCTCAGTGGCTCAGTGGCCTGGCTCAGGCTCAGGCTCAGGCTCTCAGGGCCAGTGGCTCAGGCCAGTGGCTCAGTGGCCAGGGCTCAGGGCCAGGCCCAGGCTCAGGCCCAGGGCCTCAGGGCTCAGGGCTCAGGGCTCAGGGCTCAGGCCTGGCTCAGGCTCAGGGCTCAGTGGCCTCAGGGCTCAGGCTCAGGGCTCAGTGGCCTGGGCTCAGGGCTCAGGCTCAGGCCCAGGCTCAGGGCTCAGGGCTCAGGGCTCAGGGCTCAGGGCTCAGTGGCCTCAGGGCTCAGGCTCAGGCCTCAGGCTCAGGGCCCAGGCTCAGGGCCTCAGTGGCCAGTGGCTCAGGCCTCAGTGGCTCAGGGCTCTGTGGCTCAGGCCTGTGGCTCAGGGCTCAGGCTCAGGGCTCAGGGCTCAGGGCTCAGGGCTCAGGGCTCAGGGCTCAGGCCTCAGGCTCAGTGGCTCAGGGCTCAGGGCCTCAGGGCTCAGGGGCTCAGGCCTCAGGCTCAGGCTCAGTGGCTCAGGGCTCAGGCCTGGGCCTGGGCTCAGTGGCTCAGGGCTCAGGGCTCAGGCTCAGGGCCTGGCTCAGGCTCAGGGCCTCAGGCTCAGTGGCTCAGGGCCAGTGGCTCAGGGCTCAGTGGCTCAGGCCTGTGGCCCAGGGCTCAGGGCTCAGGCCTCAGGGCTCAGGGCTCAGGGCCAGTGGCTCAGTGCTCAGGCCCAGGGCTCAGGGCTCAGGCCTCAGGGCCAGGGCTCAGTGGCTCAGTGGCTCAGTGGCTCAGGGCTCAGTGGCTCAGGGCCTCAGGGCTCAGGCTCAGGCCCAGTGGCTCAGGGCTCAGGGGCTCAGGGCTCAGTGGCTCAGGCCCAGGCCCAGGCTCAGGGCCTCAGGCTCAGTGGCCAGGCTCAGGCTCAGGGCTCAGTGGCCTCAGGGCTCAGGGCTCAGTGGGCTCAGGGCTCAGGGCTCAGTGGCTCAGGGCTCAGGGCCTCAGGGCTCAGGCTCAGTGGCTCAGGGCCTCAGGGCTCAGGCTCAGGCTCAGGCTCAGGGCTCAGGCTCAGGCTCAGGGCTCAGTGGGCTCAGTGGCTCAGGCCCAGTGGCTCAGCTCAGTGGCCTGTGGCTCAGGCCAGGGCTCAGGCTCAGGGCTCAGGGCTCAGGGCTCAGGGCTCAGGGCTCTCAGGGCTCAGGGCTCAGGGCCTGGGCTGGCTCAGTGGCTCAGGGCCTGGGCCTCAGGCTCAGTGGCTCAGGGCTCAGGGCCAGGGCTCAGGGCTCAGGGCTCAGGCTCAGTGGGCTCAGTGGCTCAGGGCTCAGTGGCTCAGGCTCAGTGGCTCAGGCCTCAGGGCTCAGGGCCTCAGTGGCTCAGGGCTCAGGCTCAGTGGCTCAGGCTCAGGCTCAGGCCTGGCCTCAGTGGCTCAGGGGCTCAGGGCTCAGTGGCTCAGTGGCCAGGGCTCAGGGCTCAGTGGCTCAGGGCTCAGTGGCTCAGGCCCAGGCTCAGGGCTCAGGCTCAGGCTCAGGGCTCAGGGCTCAGGGCTCAGGGCTCTCAGGCCTCAGGCTCAGTGGCTCAGGGCTCAGGGCTCAGGGCTCAGGGCTCAGGGCTCAGGGCTCAGGGCTCAGGGCTCAGGGCTCAGGCCAGTGGCTCAGGGCTCAGGGCCCAGGCCAGGCCTGGCCTGTGGCCTCAGTGGCTCAGGGCTCAGGGCTCAGGGCTCAGTGGCTCAGTGGCCTCAGGCTCAGGCCTCAGGCTCAGGGCCTGGCTCAGGGCTCAGGGCTCAGGCTCAGGGCTCAGTGGCTCAGGGCCTCAGGGCTCAGGGCCTGGCCTCAGGGCTCAGGGCCTCAGGGCTCAGGCTCAGGGCTCAGGGCCTGGGGCTCAGGGCCAGGGCTCAGGCTCAGGGCTCAGGGCTCAGGGCCTGGGCCTGGGCTCAGGCTCAGGGCCCAGGGCCCAGGCTCAGGCCCAGGGCTCAGGGCTCAGGGCTCAGGCTCCAGGGCTCAGGGCCCAGGCCTGGGCTCAGGGCTCCAGTGGCCCAGGGCTCAGGCTCAGGGCCCAGGGCTCAGTGGCCTCAGGCCTGGCCTCAGTGGCTCAGGCCCAGGGCCAGGCTCAGGGCCTGGGCTCAGGGCCTCAGGGCCAGGCCCAGCCCAGGGCCAGGGCCTGGCCTCAGGCTCAGGGCCTAGGCTCAGGGCTCAGGCCCAGTGGCTCAGGCTCAGGCTCAGGCTCAGGCTCAGGGCTCAGGCTCAGGCTCAGGGCTCAGGCCTCAGGGCTCAGTGGCCAGGGGCTCAGGCTCAGGGCCTCAGGCTCAGGGCTCAGGCCTCAGGGCTCAGGCCTAGGCCTGTGGCTCAGGGCTCAGGCTCAGTGGCTCAGGGCTCAGGGCCTCAGGCTCAGTGGCTCAGGGCTCAGGGCTCAGTGGCTCAGGGCTCAGGGCCTGGGTGGCTCAGGGCTCAGGGCCTCAGGGCTCAGGGCTCAGGGCTCAGGGCCTGGGCTCAGGCTCAGGCTCAGGGCTCAGGGCTCAGGGCCAGTGGCTCAGTGGCCTGTGGGCTCAGGCCTCAGTGGCTCAGTGGCTCAGGGCTCAGTGGCTCAGGGCCCAGGGCCTCAGGGCTCAGTGGCTCAGGGCTCAGTGGCCTCAGTGGCCTGTGGCTCAGGGCTCAGGGCTCAGGGCCTCAGGGCCAGGCCTGGGCCTGGGCCCAGGGCCCAGGCCCAGGCTCAGTGGCCAGGCTCAGGCTCAGGGCTCAGGGCTCAGTGGCCTGTGGCTCAGGCTCAGTGGCTCAGTGGCCTGTGGCTCAGTGGCTCAGTGGCTCAGTGGCTCAGTGGCCTGTGGCTCAGGGCTCAGGGCTCAGGCTCAGGGCTCTCAGTGGCTCAGGCCTCAGTGGCCTCAGGGCTCAGGCCTCAGGGCTCAGGCCTAGGCTCAGTGGCTCAGGGCTCAGTGGCTCAGGCTGGCCCAGTGGCTCAGTGGCTCAGGGCTCAGGGCCAGTGGCTCAGGGCCTCAGGCTCAGGGCTCAGGCTCAGGGCCAGGCCTCAGTGGCTCAGTGGCCTCAGGGCTCAGGCCTGTGCCTCAGTGGCTCAGTGGCTCAGGCCAGGGCTCAGGGCTCAGGGCTCAGGCCTCAGTGGCCTCAGTGGCTCAGGGCCTCAGTGGCTCAGGGCTCAGGGCCAGTGGCCCAGGGCTCAGGGCCTCAGGGCCAGGGCCTGGGCCTCAGGGCTCAGGCTCAGTGGCTCAGGCCTGGGCTCAGGCTCAGTGGCTCAGTGGCTCAGGGCTCAGTGGCTCAGTGGCTCAGGCTCAGTGGCTCAGGGCTCAGGCTCAGTGGCCAGGGCTGGCTCAGGGCTCAGTGGCTCAGGCCCAGGGCTCAGGCTCAGTGGCCTCAGGGCTCAGGGCTCAGGCTCAGGGCTCAGTGGCTCAGTGGCTCAGGGCTCAGTGGCTCAGTGGCTCAGTGGCTCAGGGCTCAGTGGCTCAGTGGCTCAGGGCTCAGTGGCTCAGTGGCTCAGGGCTCAGTGGCTCAGGGCTCAGTGGCCTCAGGGCCTCAGTGGCCTCAGTGGCTCAGGCTCAGTGGCCCAGGGCTCAGGGCTCAGTGGCTCAGTGGCTCAGGGCTCAGTGGCTCAGTGGCTCAGTGGCTCAGGCTCAGTGGCTCAGGGCTCAGGCTCAGTGGCTCAGGCTCAGGCTCAGGCTCAGGGCTCAGTGGCTCAGTGGCTCAGTGGCTCAGTGGCTCAGGCTCAGTGGCTCAGGGCTCAGGCTCAGCTCAGTGGCTCAGTGGCTCAGTGGCCTCAGGCTCAGGCCTCAGTGGCTCAGGCTCAGTGGCTCAGGCTCAGTGGCTCAGTGGCTCAGGCTCAGTGGCTCAGGGCTCAGTGGCTCAGTGGCCTAGGCTCAGGCTCAGGCTCAGTGGCTCAGGGCTCAGTGGCTCAGTGGCCTGTGGCTCAGGGCTCAGGCTCAGGGCTCAGGGCTCAGGGCTCAGGGCCCAGGGCCAGTGGCTCAGGGCTCAGGGCTCAGGCTCAGGCCTAGTGGCCAGTGGCTCAGTGGCCTCAGTGCTCAGTGGCTCAGGGCTCAGTGGCTCAGTGGCTCAGGGCTCAGTGGCTCAGTGGCTCAGTGGCCTCAGTGGCTCAGGGCTCAGTGGCCCAGGCTCAGGCCCAGGCCTCAGGCCTGTGGCTCAGGGCTCAGTGGCAGGGCTCAGTGGCTCAGTGGCTCAGTGGCTCAGGGCTCAGGGCTCAGTGGCTCAGTGGCCTCAGGCTCAGTGGCTCCTAGTGGCTCAGGGCTCAGGCCTGGCTCAGTGGCCTTCAGGGCCTGTGGCTCAGTGGCCTAGTGGCTCAGGGCTGGCTCAGGGCTCAGTGGCTCAGGGCTCAGGCTCAGTGGCTCAGTGGCTCAGGGCTCAGTGGCTCAGTGGCTCAGGCCTGTGGCTCAGGGCCTCAGTGGCTCAGGCTCAGTGGCCTCTCAGGCTCAGTGGCCTCAGTGGCCTGGCTGGGCTCAGTGGCTCAGGGCTCAGTGGCTCAGGCTCAGTGGCTCAGGGCTCAGTGGCTCAGGGCTCAGTGGCTCAGGGCTCAGGGCTCAGGCTCAGGCCTCAGTGGCCTCAGTGGCTCAGTGGCTCAGTGGCTCAGTGGCCTGGGCTCAGTGGCTCAGTGGCTCAGTGGGCTCAGTGGCTCAGGGCTGGGCTCAGGGCTCAGGGCTCAGTGGCTCAGGCTCAGGCTCAGTGGCTCAGTGGCTCAGTGGCTCAGTGGCTCAGTGGCCAGTGGCCTGGGCAGTGGCTCAGGGCTCAGTGGCTCAGGGCTCAGGCTCAGTGGCCAGTGGCTCAGTGCTCAGTGGCTCAGTGCCTAGTCAGTGGCCCAGGGCTCAGGCCTGGCTGGCTCAGGGCTCAGTGGCTCAGGGCCAGTCAGGGCTCAGGGCCAGTGGCCAGTGGCCTCAGGGCTCAGTGGCTCAGGCCCAGTGGCTCAGGCAGGCTCAGTGGCTCAGTGGCTCAGGCTCAGGGCTCAGGGCTCAGTGGCTCAGTGGCTCAGGCTCAGTGGCTCAGGCCTCAGGCCTCAGTGGCTCAGTGGCTCAGTGGCTCAGTGGCTCAGTGGCTCAGGGCTCAGGCTCAGTGGCTCAGTGGCTCAGTGGCTCAGTGGCCCAGTGGCTCAGGGCTCAGGGCTCAGGGCTCAGGCTCAGTGGCTCAGGCTCAGGCTCAGGGCTCAGGGCTCAGTGGCTCAGGCTCAGTGGCCAGGGCTCAGTGGCCCAGGCCTGGGCCTGGGCTCAGGGCTCAGGCTCAGGCTCAGGGCCCAGGCTCAGGCCTCAGTGGCCAGTGGCTCAGGGCTCAGGGCTCAGTGGCTCAGGGCTCAGGCCCAGGGCTCAGTGGCTCAGGGCTCAGTGGCTCAGGGCTCAGGCTCAGGCTCAGGGCTCAGTGGCTCAGGGCCCAGTGGCCTCAGTGGCCTCAGTGGCCAGTGGCTCAGGCTCAGTGGCTCAGGGCTCAGGTGGCCTGTGGCTCAGGGCCCAGGCCCAGGCTCAGTGGCTCAGGGCTCAGGGCCCAGTGGCTCAGTGGCCCAGTGGCTCAGTGGCTCAGGGCCAGTGGGCTCAGTGGCTCAGTGGCTCAGTGGCTCAGTGGCCTCAGTGGCCTCAGGCTCAGTGGCTCAGTGGCCTCAGGGCTCAGGGCTCAGTGGCCAGTGGCCTGGCCTCAGCTCAGTGGCCTGTGGCCCAGGGCTCAGGGCCTCAGGGCTCAGTGGCTCAGGGCTCTCAGGGCCTCAGGCTCAGGGCTCAGGGCCTCAGGGCCTCAGGGCTCAGGCTCAGGGCTCAGGGCTCAGTGGCCTCAGGGCTCAGTGGCCTCAGTGGCTCAGGCTCAGGCTCAGTGGCTCAGTGGCTCAGGGCTCAGTGGCCCAGTGGCCAGTGGCTCAGGGCTCAGTGGCTCAGGGCTCAGGGCTCAGTGGCTCAGGGCTCAGGGCTCAGGGCTCAGTGGCCTCAGTGGCTCAGGGCTCAGGCCAGTGGCCCAGGGCTCAGGGCCTCAGGGCTCAGTGGCCCAGGCTCAGGCTCAGTGGCTCAGTGGCTCAGTGGCTCAGGCTCAGGCCTGGGCTCAGGCTCAGTGGCTCAGGGCTCAGGGCTCAGGCTCAGGCTCAGGGCCTCAGGCTCAGTGGCCTTGTGGCTCAGTGGCTCAGTGGCCAGGCTCAGGGCTCAGGCCTCAGTGGCTCAGTGGCCCAGGGCTCAGGGCCTGGGCTCAGGGCTCAGGCCTGGCTCAGGCTCAGGGCTCAGTGGCTCAGTGGCTCAGTGGCCTCAGGGCTCAGTGGCTCAGGGCTCAGGGCTCAGGGCTCAGTGGCTCAGTGGCCTGGGCCTGGCTCAGGGCTCAGTGGCTCAGTGGCTCAGGGCTCAGGGCCTTGGTGTGGCCTCAGGCTCAGTGCTCAGGCTCAGTGGCCTCAGTGGCTCAGTGGCTCAGGGCTCAGGCTCAGTGGCTCAGTGGCTCAGTGGCCTGTGGCCTAGTGGCTCAGTGGCTCAGGCTCAGTGGCTCAGTGGCTCAGTGGCTCAGTGGCTCAGTGGCCTCAGTGGCTCAGGCTCAGGGCTCAGGGCCTGGGCTCAGGGCTCAGGGCTCAGGCCTCAGTGGCTCAGTGGCTCAGGCTCCAGGCCAGGCTCAGTGGCTCAGTGGCTCAGGGCTCAGGCCTCAGTGGCTCAGTGGCTCAGGGCCTGGGCTCAGGGCTCAGGCTCAGGCTCAGTGGCTCAGGGCTCAGGGCTCAGTGGCTCAGTGGCTCAGGGCCTCAGGGCTCAGTGGCCAGTAGCTGGCCTCAGTGGCCAGTGGCCTGTGGCCTCAGGGCTCAGGCCTCAGGGCTCAGTGGCCAGGGCTCAGGGCTCCAGGGCTCAGTGGCTCAGGCTCAGTGGCTCAGGCCTCAGTGGCCTCAGTGGCTCAGGCCAGGCCCAGGCCTCAGGCTCAGGCCCAGGCCTGGCCCAGGGCTCAGGGCTCAGGCTCAGGCTCAGTGGCTCAGTGGCTCAGGCTCAGTGGCTCAGGGCTCAGGGCTCAGGCCTCAGGCTCAGTGGCTCAGTGGCTCAGTGGCTCAGTGGCTCAGGCTCAGGCTCAGGCTCAGTGGCTCAGGCTCAGTGGCTCAGTGGCTCAGGGCCAGTGGCTCAGGGCTCAGTGGCCTCAGTGGCTCAGTGGCTCAGGGCTCAGTGGCTCAGTGGCTCAGGGCCTCAGTGGCCTGTGGCTCAGGGCTCAGTGGCCTCAGGCTCAGTGGCTCAGTGGCCTCAGTGGCTCAGTGGCCCAGGGCTCAGTGGCTCAGGGCTCAGTGGCCTCAGGGCTCAGGCTGGCTCAGTGGCTCAGGCTCAGGGCCTCAGGGCTCAGGCTCAGGCTCAGTGGCTCAGGGCTCAGTGGCTCAGTGGCTCAGTGGCCTCAGGCTCAGGCTCAGTGGCTCAGTGGCTCAGGCTCAGGGCTCAGTGGCCTGTGGCTCAGTGGCTCAGGGCCTCAGGCTCAGTGGCTCAGTGGCTCAGTAGGCTCAGTGGCTCAGTGGCCTGTGGCTCAGGGCTCAGGGCTCAGTGGCTCAGGGCTCAGTGGCTCAGTGGCTCAGTGGCCTCAGGGCTCAGGCTCAGTGGCTCAGGCTGGCCTTAGGGCTCAGTGGCTCAGTGGCTCAGTGGCCAGGCTCAGGCTCAGTGGCTCAGGGCTCAGTGGCTCAGGGCTCAGGGCTCAGTGGCTCAGTGCCTCAGTGGCTCAGGGCTCAGTGGCTCAGTGGCTCAGTGGCTCAGGGCTCAGGCTCAGTGGCTCAGGGCTCAGTGGCCTGTGGCCTCAGTGGCTCAGTGGCTCAGGCCAGGCCCAGTGGCTCAGTGGCTCAGGGCTCAGTGGCTCAGTGGCTCAGTGGCTCAGGGCTCAGTGGCCCAGGGCTCAGGGCTCAGTGGCTCAGTGGCTCAGGCTCAGTGGCTCAGGCTCAGTGGCCTGGCTCAGTGGCTCAGTGGCTCAGGCTCAGGCTCAGGGCTCAGTGGCTCAGTGGCTCAGTGGCTCAGGCTCAGGCTCAGGCCTGGGCCAGTGGCTCAGGGCTCAGTGGCCCAGTGGCTCAGGGCCAGGGCTCAGGCCTGTGGCTCAGTGGCTCAGTGGCCCAGGCCCAGGGCTCAGTGGCCCAGGCTCAGTGGCAGGCTCAGGCCTCAGTGGCTCAGTGGCTCAGGGCTCAGTGGCTCAGGGCTCTCAGGCCCAGGCTCAGGGCTCAGTGGCCCAGGGCTCAGTGGCCCAGTGGCTCAGGGCCTGTGGCTCAGGGCTCCAGGCTCAGGGCTCAGGGCTCAGTGGCTCAGTGGCTCAGGGCTCAGGGCTCAGTGGCTCAGGCTCAGGCTCAGTGGCTCAGGCCTGTGGCTCAGTGGCCAGGGCCTGTGGCCTCAGGGCTCAGTGGCTCAGTGGCTCAGTGGCCCAGGCTCAGGGCCCAGTGGCTCAGTGGCCCAGGCTCAGTGGCTCAGGCTGGCTCAGTGGCCCAGTGGCTCAGGCTCAGGCTCAGTGGCTCAGTGGCTCAGTGGCTCAGTGGCTCAGTGGCTCAGTGGCCTCAGTGGCTCAGGCTCAGGCTCAGTGGCTCAGGCTCAGGGCTCAGTGGCTCAGGCCTCAGGGCCTCAGGGCTCAGGCCTGGGCCAGTGGCTCAGGGCTCAGTGGCTCAGGGCTCAGGGCTCAGTGGCTCAGGGCTCAGTGGCTCAGTGGCTCAGGGCCCAGGCTCAGGCTCAGTGGCCCAGTGGCCCAGTGGCTCAGGGCTGTGGCCAGTGGCCTCAGTGGCTCAGTGGCTCAGGGCCCAGGGCTCAGTGGCTCAGTGGCTCAGTGGCTCAGTGGCTCAGTGGCCCAGTGGCTCAGTGGCTCAGTGGCTCAGTGGCCTGTGGCTCAGGGCTCAGTGGCTCAGTGGCTCAGGCTCAGGCTCAGTGGCTCAGTGGCTCAGTGGCTCAGGGCTCAGTGGCCTGTGGCCTCAGTGGCTCAGTCAGGCCTCAGTGGCTCAGTGGCCCAGTGGCTCAGGCCTGTGGCTCAGGCCTCAGTGGCTCAGTGGCTCAGTGGCTCAGGGCTCAGTGGCTCAGTGGCCAGTGGCCTCAGGGCTCAGTGGCCTCAGTGGCTCAGGGCTCAGTGGCTCAGTGGCTCAGGGCTCAGGGCTCAGTGGCTCAGGCCTGTGGCCCAGGGCCTCTGTGGCTCAGGGCTCAGGGCCAGGCCTCAGGCTCAGGGCTCAGTGCCTCAGTGGCTCAGTGGCTCAGTGGCTCAGTGGCTCAGTGGCCTGTGGCTCAGTGGCTCAGGCTCAGTGGCCTCAGGGCTCAGTGGCCTGAGGCCCAGTGGCTCAGGCTCAGGCTCAGTGGCTCAGTGGCTCAGGCTGGCTCAGGGCTCAGTGGCCTCAGTGGCCCAGGCCTCAGGGCCTAGTGGCCTTCAGGCTCAGGGCCTCAGTGGCTCAGGGCCCAGGCTCTGTGGCTCAGGCCTCAGTGGCTCAGTGGCTCAGTGGCTCAGGGCTCAGGGCTCAGGCTCAGGCTCAGTGGCTCAGTGGCTCAGGGCTCAGGGCTCAGTGGCTCAGTGGCTCAGGCCTGGCTCAGTGGCTCAGGCCTGGCCCAGTGGCCCAGGGCCCAGTGGCTCAGGGCCAGGGCTCAGGCCCAGGCTCAGTGGCTCAGTGGCCCAGGCCTCAGTGGCTCAGGCTCAGTGGCTCAGGGCTCAGGCTCAGGCTCAGGGCTCAGTGGCCCAGGGCCAGGGGCCTCAGTGGCTCAGGGCTCAGGCTCAGTGGCTCAGGCCCAGGCTCAGTGGCTCAGTGGCTCAGTGGCTCAGGCTCAGTGGCTCAGTGGCTCAGTGGCTCAGGGCTCAGTGGCTCAGGGCTCCAGGCCCAGCTCAGTGGCCTCAGTGGCTCAGTGGCTCAGGGCTCAGGGCTCAGTGGCTCAGGGCCTCAGTGGCTCAGTGGCTCAGTGGCTCAGGGCTCAGGGCCTGGGCTCAGGCTCAGTGGCTCAGGCTCAGGGCTCAGGCTCAGGGCTCAGTGGCTCAGTGGCCAGGGCTCAGTGGCTCAGGCTCAGGCTCAGTGGCCTGGGCCTGCAGGCCCAGGCCTGGGCTCAGGCTCAGTGGCTCAGTGGCTCAGTGGCTCAGGGCCTCAGTGGCTCAGGGCTCAGGCAGGCTCAGGCTCAGTGGCTCAGGCTGGCTCAGTGGCCTCAGGCTCAGGCTCAGTGGCTCAGGGCTCAGTGGCTCAGTGGCTCAGGGCTCAGTGGCTCAGTGGCTCAGTGGCTCAGGGCTCAGTGGCTCAGTGGCCTCAGGCTTCAGGCTCAGTGGCTCAGGCCTCAGTGGCTCAGGCCCAGTGGCCCAGGCTCAGTGGCTCAGGCTCAGGGTGGCTCAGGGCCCAGGGCTCAGTGGCTCAGGGCTCAGGCTCAGGGCTCAGGGCCTCAGTGGCTCAGGCTCAGGGCTCAGGCCAGGCTCAGGGCTCAGTGGCTCAGGGCTCAGTGGCTCAGTGGCTCAGGGGTGGCTCAGTGGCCTCAGTGGCCTCAGTGGCTCAGGGCTCAGTGGCTCAGTGGCCTCAGGGCTCAGGGCTCAGGCTCAGTGGCTCAGGCTCAGTGGCTCAGTGGCTCAGTGGCCTAGGCTCAGGCTCAGTGGCTCCAGTGGCTCAGGCTCAGGCTCAGGGCTCAGGTGGCTGTGGCTCAGTGGCTCAGTGGCTCAGGGCTCAGTGGCCCAGGGCTCAGGGCTCAGGCTCAGGGCTCAGTGGCTCAGGCTCAGTGGCTCAGGGCTCAGTGGCTCAGGGCCTGAGGCACCAGGCTCTGGCTCAGGCCTGGTGGCCAGGGCTCAGGCTCAGGGGCCTCCAGTGGCTCAGTGGCCTCAGGCTCAGTGGCTCAGGCCTCAGGGCTCAGTGGCTCAGGGCTCAGTGGCTCAGGCTCAGTGGCTCAGTGGCTCAGGCCTGGCTCAGTGGCTCAGTGGCCCAGTGGCTCAGGGCTCAGTGGCTCAGTGGCTCAGTGGCTCAGGCTCAGGCTCAGTGGCTCAGTGGCTCAGGGCTCAGGGCTCAGGCCCAGCGGCTGGCTCAGTGGCTCAGTGGCTCAGTGGCTCAGTGGCCTGGTGGCTCAGTGGCTCAGGCTCAGTGGCTCAGTGGCCTCAGTGGCTCAGTGGCTCAGGCTCAGTGGCTCAGTGGCTCAGGCTCAGTGGCTCAGGCTCAGTGGCTCAGTGGCTCAGGCTCAGTGGCTCAGGGGCCTGGGCTCAGGGGCTCAGTGGCTCAGGGCTCAGGGCTCAGGCTCAGGGCTCAGTGGCTCAGTGGCCTCAGGGCTCAGGGCTCAGCAGCTCAGGCTCAGTGGCTCAGGCTCAGTGGCTCAGGCTCAGTGGCTCAGTGGCTCAGTGCTCAGTGGCCTCAGTGGCTCAGTGGCTCAGTGGCCTCAGGGCTCAGGGCTCAGGCTCAGGCTCAGGGCTCAGGCTCAGTGGCTCAGTGGCTCAGTGGCTCAGGCTCAGGCTCAGTGGCTCAGTGGCTCAGTGGCTCAGTGGCTCAGGCTCAGGGCCAGTGGCCCAGTGGCCCAGGCTCAGTGGCTCAGGCTCAGTGGCTCAGTGGCTCAGTGGCTCAGTGGCTCAGGGCCTGGCTCAGGGCTCAGGCCTCAGTGGCTCAGTGGCTCAGGGCTCAGTGGCTCAGGGCTTCAGTGGCCTGTGGCTCAGTGGCCTCAGTGGCTCAGTGGCCCAGGGCTCAGTGGCCTCAGGGCCAGTGGCTCAGTGGCTCAGGCCCAGGGCCTCAGGGCTCAGTGGCTCAGTGGCTCAGTGGCCTGTGGCTCAGGGCTGGCTCAGGGCTCAGTGGCTCAGTGGCTCAGTGGCTCAGGCCCAGTGGCTCAGCTCAGGGCTCAGGCAGCCTTGGCTCAGTGGCTCAGGGCTTCAGGGCCCAGTGGCTCAGGGGCTCAGGCTCAGTGGCTCTGTGGCCTCAGTGGCTCAGTGGCTCAGGGCTCAGGCTCAGGGGGCTCAGGCCTTGTGGCTCAGTGGCTCAGTGGCCTTCAGTGGCTCAGTGGCTCAGTGGCTCAGTGGCTCAGTGGCTCAGGGCCTAGTGGCTCAGCAGCTCAGTGCCCAGGCTCAGTGGCTCAGTGGCTCAGTGGCTCAGTGGCTCAGTGGCTCAGGGCCAGTGGCCTGTGGCCCAGGGCTCAGTGGCCTAGGCTCAGTGGCCCAGGCTCAGTGGCTCAGTGGCTCAGTGGCTCAGTGGCCTCAGGGCTCAGGCTCAGTGGCCTCAGTGGCCAGTGGCCCAGGGCCCAGTGGCTCAGGCTCAGGCTCAGTGGTCAGTGGCTCAGGCTCAGTGGCTCAGTGGCTCAGGCTCAGTGGCTCAGGGCTCAGTGGCTCAGGGCTCAGGGCTCAGGCTCAGTGGCTCTGTGGCTCAGGCCTCAGTGGCTCAGGCTCAGTGGCTCAGGGCTCAGGCTCAGGGCCCAGGCTCAGGCTCAGTGGCCTGTGTGGCTCAGCATTCCCAGGCTCAGGGCTCAGTGGCCTCCAGTGGCCTCAGGCTCAGGCTCAGGCTCAGGCTCAGTGGCTCAGGGCTCAGTGGCTCAGTGGCCCAGGCTCAGGGCTCCAGGCTCAGGGCTCAGGGCCAGGCTCAGTGGCCCAGGCTCCAGGGCTCAGGCTCAGTGGCTCAGTGGCTCAGGTGGCTCAGTGGCTCAGGGCTCAGGCTCAGTGGCCCAGGCTCAGGGCTCAGTGGCTCAGGGCTCAGGGCTCAGTGGCCTCAGGGCTCAGTGGCTCAGCAGTGGCCAGTGGCTCAGGCCCAGGCCTGTGGCCTGTGGCAGTGGCTCAGTGGCTCAGTGGCTCAGTGGCTCAGTGGCTCAGTGGCTCAGTGGCTCAGTGGCTCAGTGGCTCAGGCTCAGTGGCTCAGGCTCAGGCCCAGGCTCAGGCTCAGTGGCTCAGTGGCCTCAGTGGCTCAGGCTCAGGCTCAGTGGCTAGGGCTCAGGCTCAGGCTGGCTCAGGGCTCAGTGGCTCAGTGGCTCCAGGCTTCCAGGCTCAGGCTCAGGGCTCAGGCTCAGTGGCTCAGTGGCTCAGTGGCCTCAGTGGCTCAGTGGCTCAGTGGCCCAGTGGCTCAGTGGCTCAGGGCTCAGTGGCTCAGGCGCTCAGTGGCTCAGTGGCTCAGGCTGGGGGCTCAGGGCTGGGCTTCCAGTGGCCTCAGTGGCCTCAGGGCTCAGGCCTGGCTCAGTGGCTCAGTGGCTCAGTGGCCTCAGGGCTCAGGCCCAGTGGCTCAGTGGCTCAGTGGCTCAGGGCTCAGGCCTCAGGCTCAGTGGCTCAGTGGCCTGGCCTGGGCCTCAGTGGCCTGCGGCTCAGTGGCTCAGGCCCAGGGCCTGGTGGCCTGTGGCTCAGTGGCTCAGTGGCTCAGGCTCAGTGGCTCAGTGGCTCAGGGCTCAGGCCCAGGCTCAGTGGCTCAGTGGCTGGCTCAGGCTCAGTGGCCCAGCCAGTGGCCCAGGCTCAGGCCTCAGTGGCTCAGTGGCCCAGTGGCTCAGTGGCTCAGGCTCAGGCTCCAGTGGCTCAGTGGCTCAGTGGCCCAGGGCCTTGCTCAGGGCCCAGTGGCTTGGCAGTGGCTCAGTGGCTCAGTAGCCTGGCCCAGGGCTCAGTGGCTCAGGGCCTCAGGCTCAGTGGCCAGTGGCTCAGTGGCCTCAGTGGCTCAGTGGCTCAGTGGCTCAGTGGCTCAGTGGCCCAGGTCAGGGCTCAGTGGCTCAGTGGCTCAGTGGCTCAGGGCTCAGTGGCTCCGGCCCAGGCTCAGTGGCTCAGTGGCTCAGGGCCTCAGGGCTCAGGGCTCCAGTGCGCCCAGGGCTCAGGCTCAGGCTCAGTGGCCCAGTGGCTCAGGCTCAGTGGCAGGCTCAGGGCTCAGTGGCTCAGGGCCCAGGGCTCAGTGGCTCAGTGGCTCAGGCTCAGTGGCTCAGGCCTCAGTGGCTCAGGCTCAGGGCTCAGGCTCAGGCTCAGTGGCCCAGGGCTCCAGCCTCCAGTGGCTCAGGGCCTCAGGCTCAGTGGCTCAGTGGCTCAGTGGCTCAGTGGCTCCAGTGGCTCAGCAGGCTCCAGGCTTCAGGGCTCAGTGGCTCAGGCTCAGTTCCAGGCCTGGTGGCTCAGTGGCTCCAGTGGCTCCAGTGGCTCAGTGGCCAGGCGCTCAGTGGCCTGTGGGCTCAGGCCTCAGGGCCTCAGGCTCAGTGGCTCAGGCTCAGTGGCCTCATGGCTCAGTGGCCTCAGGGCTCAGTGGCTTCAGGCTCAGTGGCTCAGTGGCTCAGTGGCTCAGGCTCAGTGGCTCAGTGGCCCCAGGGCTCAGTGGCTCAGGCTCAGTGGCCCAGCAGCTCAGTGGCTCAGGCTGGCTCAGTGGCCAGGGCTCAGGGCTCAGGGCTCAGTGGCTCAGGCTCAGTGGCCTGGGCTCAGGGCTTCAGTGGCTCAGGGCCTCAGGCTCAGTGGCTCAGTGGCTCAGTGGCCTGTACCCAGGCCCAGGCTCCAGGTGGCTCAGGGCTCAGTGGCTCAGTGGCCTAGGGCTCAGTGGCTCAGTGGCCCAGGCATCAGGCTCAGGGCTCTGTGGCTCAGTGGCCTGGCCTGGCCCAGGCTCAGGGCTCAGGGCTCAGTGGCTCCAGTGGCTCAGTGGCTCAGGGCTCAGTGGCTCAGTGGCCTCAGTGGCTCAGGGCTCAGGGCTCAGTGGCTCAGTGGCTCAGTGGCCTCAGGCCTCAGGCACCAGGTGCCTCAGGGCTCAGTGGCTCAGTGGCCTGTCAGTGGCTCAGTGGCCTGGCCCAGGCTCAGGGCCCAGGCTCAGTGCCTCAGGCTCAGTGGCCCAGGCTCTGGCTCAGTGGCTCCAGTGGCTCAGGCCAGGCTCAGTGGCTCAGTGGCTCAGTGGCTCAGTGGCTCAGGCCTCAGGCTCAGGCTCAGTGGCTCAGGCCTGGGCTTCAGTGGCTCAGGCCTGCAGCTCAGGCTCAGTGGCCAGTGGCCTCAGCAGGCCCAGTGGCCCAGTGGCTCAGTGGCTCAGGCTCAGTGGCTCAGGCTGGGCTCAGGGCCCAGGGCCCAGGGCTCAGGGCTCAGTGGCTCAGTGGCCTCAGTGGCTCAGTGGCTCAGGGCTGGCTCAGTCAGGCTCTGTGGGCTGCTCAGTGGCTCAGGCTCAGGGCCCAGTGGCCTAGTGGCCCAGGCTCAGTGGCTCAGGCTTCAGGGCTCAGTGGCCTATGTGGCTTCAGGTGGCTCAGCAGCTCAGGGCTCAGTGGCTCAGGCTCAGGGCTCCAGTGGCTCAGTGGCTCAGTGGCCAGTGGCTCAGGCCTGGCTCAGGGCTCAGGGCCAGTGGCTCAGTGGCTCAGTGGCTCAGTGGCTCAGTGGCTCAGGCCTGCAGGCTCAGGGCTCAGGGCTCAGGCTGGCTCAGTGGCTCAGTGGCTCAGTGGCTCAGGCCTGGCTCAGTGGCTCAGGTGGCTCCAGTGGCCCAGGCCCAGGCTCAGTGGCTCCAGTGGCTCAGTGGCTCAGGGCTCAGGCTCAGTGGCCTGTGGCCCAGGCCTGGTGGCTCAGTGGCTCAGGCCTCAGTGGCTTCAGGGCTCAGTGGCTCAGTGCCCAGTGGCTCAGTGGCCTAGGCAGGCTCAGCACCAGGCTCAGTGGCTCAGTGGCCCAGGCTCAGTGGCCAGTGGCCTCAGTGGCTCAGTGGCCCAGGGCTCTGTGGCCCAGTGGCCTCAGGCTCAGTGGCTCAGGCCAGGCTCAGTGGCCAGTGGCCAGGGCCCAGGGCCAGTGGCTCAGTGGCTCAGGCTCAGTGGCTCAGGCTCAGTGGCTCAGTGGCTCAGTGGCTCAGTGGCTCAGGCTCAGTGGCCCAGGGCTCATGGCCTCAGTGGCTGGGCAGTGGCCAGGGCCAGTGGCTCTGGGTTTAGGCCCAGTGGCTCAGGCTCAGTGGCCCAGGGCCTCAGTGGCCTGCGGGCTCAGTGGCCCAGGGCTCAGTGCTCAGGCTCAGGCTCAGTGGCTCAGTGGCCATGGCTCAGTGGCCTCAGTGGCTCAGTGGCTCAGTGGCTCAGTGGCCTGGTGGCTCAGTGGCTCAGGCTCAGTGGCCAGTGGCTCAGGCTCAGTGGCTCAGGTCAGGCTCAGTGGCTCAGTGGCTCAGTGGCTCAGGGCCTGCAGGCTCAGTGGCTCAGTGGCTCAGTGGCTCAGTGGCTCAGGCCTCAGGGCCTGGTGGCTCAGTGGCTCAGGCAGCTCAGTGGCCCAGTGGCTCAGGCTCAGGGCTCAGTGGCCTAGGCTCTGGCTCAGGCCAGCAGCTCAGTGGCCTCAGTGGCTCAGTGGCTCAGGGCCTCAGTGGCTCAGTATTCAGTGGCTCAGGGCTCAGTGGCTCAGTGGCTCAGTGGCCTGTGTCAGTGGCTCAGTGGCCAGTGCAGTGGCTCAGTGGCCCAGCAGCAGTGGCCTCAGGCTCCCCAGTGGCTCAGTGGCTCAGGCGCACTCAGTGGCCTCTGTGGCTCAGGTGCTCAGTGGCCAGTGGCCTGGTGGCAGTGGCTCAGTGGCCTGAGGCTCAGCAGGCCAGCGCCTCAGGGCTCAGCTCAGTGGCTCCCATGGCCTGTGGCTCAGTGGCCTTCAGTGGCTCAGGCCTCAGTGGCTCAGGGCTCAGGGCTCAGTGGCTCAGGCTCAGGGCTCAGTGGTCACAGGGCTCAGGCCTGTGGCTCAGGGCTGGCTCAGGCCTCAGTGGCTCAGGGCTCAGTGGCTCAGGCTCAGGCTCAGTGGCTCAGGCTCAGGCTGGCTCAGTGGCCTGTGGTTTCCAGCTCCTCAGGGCTCAGTGGCTTCCAGTGGCTTAGGGCTGGCAGTGGCTCAGTGGCTCAGCGGCTCAGTGGCTCAGTGGCTCAGGGGCTCAGTGGCTCAGTGGCTCAGGGCCAGGGCTCAGTGGCTCAGGGCTTCAGTGGCCCAGGCCTCCAGGGCCAGGGCTCAGTGGCTCAGGCCTGGTAGGCTCAGCGCCCAGGCCTCAGTGGCCTAGGGCCAGCAGCTCAGTGGCTCATGGCTCATGGCTTCCAGTGGCCTGTGGCTCAGGCTCAGTGGCTCAGTGGCCTGGTGGCTCAGTGGCCTTTGCTCAGTGGCCTTGGCCTCCAGGCTCAGGGCTCAGGGGCTCAGTGGCCTGGGCTGGCCTCAGTGGCTTCAGGGTCTTGGCTCAGTGGCTCAGTGGCTTGTGGCTCAGTGGCCTGTGGCCCAGGCTCAGTGGCTCAGGGCTTCCAGCAGCCTCAGGGCTCAGTGGCCTGTGGCCAGTGGCTCAGGGCTCAGTGGCTCAGTGGCTCAGTGGCCAGGGCTCAGTGGCTCAGGCTCAGGGCTCAGGCCAGTGGCTCAGTGGCCCAGGGCTCAGTGGCTCAGGGGCCAGTGGCTCAGGCCCAGTGGCTCAGTGGCTCAGTGGCTCCAGGGCCTGGGGCCTGCAGTGGCTCCAGTGGCTCAGGGCTCAGTGGCCTGGGTGGCCCAGCCTCACAGGGCTCAGGCCCAGTGTGGCCTCAGTGGCCTCAGCTCAGGCCAGGGCTCAGTGGCCTGCGGCAGGCCAGGCCTGAGGCTCAGGCTCAGTGGCTCATGGCAGCTCAGGGCCTGGTGGCTCAGTGGCTCAGGCTCAGTGGCTCAGTGGCACAGTGGCTTCAGGGCTCAGGGCTCAGGCCTCAGTGGCTCAGTGGCTCAGGCTTCCAGGCTCAGTGGCTCAGTGGCTCAGTGGCTCAGTGGCTCAGTGGCTCAGTGGCTCAGGGCCCAGTGGCTCAGGGCTCAGTGGCCCAGTGGCCCAGGTCAGGCTCAGGGCTCAGTGGCTCAGGCTCAGTGGCTCAGGCTCAGGGCTCAGGGCTCATAGGCTCAGTGGCTCAGTGGGCTCAGTGGCTTAGTGGCTCAGTGGCTCAGGCCCAGGCTCAGTGGCTCAGGCTCAGGGCCTGTGGCAGTGGCTCAGGCTCAGGCCTAGGCTCAGGCCTGTGGCTCAGTGGCTCAGTGGCCAGGCTCAGGGCTCAGTGGCTCAGTGGCTTCAGAGGCTCAGGGCTCAGTGGCTCAGTGGCTCAGTAGCTCAGCTTCAGTGGCTCAGTGGCCTCAGTGGCTCAGTGGCCTCAGGCTCAGTGGCTCAGGGCCCAGTGGCTCAGTGGCTCAGGGCTCAGTGGCCTGTGGCCTCAGTGGCCTCAGGGCTCAGGCTCCTCAGGGCTCAGTGGCTCAGTGGCTTCAGGGCCTGTGGCTCAGGGGCTCAGGCCTCAGTGGCCTGTGGCTCAGTGGCTCAGTGCGCCAGTGGCCCAGGCCTCAGTGGCCCAGGCTCAGTGGCTCAGTGGCTCAGGGCTCAGTGGCTCAGTGGCTCAGGGCTCAGTGGCTCAGTGGCTCAGTGGCTCAGGCTACCCAGTGGCCAGGCTCAGGCTCAGTAGCCTCAGTGGCTCAGTGGCCTCAGTGGCCTCAGGTGGCTCAGTGGCTCAGGGCTCAGTGGCTCAGTGGCCTGCAGGTGGCCTCAGTGGCTCAGGGCCAGTGGCTCAGGCTCAGGCCTTAGGCTCTAGTGGCTCAGGCTCAGTGGCCTGCAGGCTCAGTGGCTCAGGCTCAGGGCTCAGTGGCTCAGTGGCTCAGTGGCTCAGTGGCTGTGGCTCAGTGGCCTCAGTGGCCTCAGGCCTGTGGCTCAGTGGCCTTCAGTGGCTTCAGTGGCTCAGGCCTGGCTCAGCAGCTCAGTAGCTCAGTAGCTCAGTGGCTCTCAGTGGCCTGAGCAGCTCAGCAGGCTCAGTGGCCTCAGTGGCTCAGTGGCCTCAGGGCTCAGGCTCAGGGCTCAGTGGCCTTGTGGCTCAGGGCTCAGTGGCTCAGGGCTCAGTGGCTCAGGCTCAGTGGCTCAGTGGCTCAGTGGCTCAGGCTCAGTGGCTCAGTGGCTCAGGGCTCAGTGGCTCAGTGGCCAGGGCTCAGTGGCCAGGGGCTCAGTGGCTCAGGCTCAGTGGCTCAGTGGCTCAGGGCTGCGGCAGGGTCCAGTGGCCTTCAGGGCTCAGTGGCTCAGGCTCAGGGCTCAGTGGCTCAGCAGCTCAGTGGCTCAGGCCTGGCTCAGTGGCTCAGTGGCTCAGTGGCAGGCTCAGGGCCTGTGGCTCAGGGCTCAGTGGCTCAGTGGCTCAGTGGCCTCAGTGGCCTGGCTCAGGCTCAGGCCTCAGTGGCTCAGGGCTCAGTGGCTCAGGCTCAGTGGCTCAGTGGCCTCAGTGGCTCAGTGGGCCAGTGTTGGCCTCAGGCCTGGGTGGCTCAGGGCTCAGTGGCTCAGTGGCTCAGGCCTAGGGCTCAGGGCTCAGTGGCTCAGTGGCTCAGGGCCTAGTGGCTCAGGCCTGTGTGGTCAGGTCACCAGTGGCCTCAGTGGCCTCAGCAGGCTCAGTGGGCTCAGGCCTCAGTGGCTCAGTGGCTCAGTGGCTCAGGGCTCAGGCTCAGCAGCTCAGTGGCTCAGTGGCTTCAGGCTTCAGTGGCTCAGGCTGGCTCAGTGGCCAGTGGCCTCAGGCTCAGTGGCTCAGGCCCAGGGCCTCAGTGGCCTCAGGCTCAGGCTCAGGCTCAGTGGCTCAGTGGCCTCAGTGCTCAGGGTCAGTGGGCTGTGGCCTCAGGCTCAGTACCAGTGGCTCAGTGGCTCAGTGGCCTGCAGTGGCTCAGTGGCTCAGTGGCTTCCAGTGGCTCAGTGGCTCAGGCCCAGGCTCCAGGGCTCAGTGGCTCAGGGCCTCAGGCCTAGTGGCAGGGCTCAGTGGCTCAGTGGCTCAGGGCCCAGGTGGCTCAGTGGCTCAGTGGCTCAGTGGCTCAGGCAGTGGCTCAGTGGCCTGTCAGGCTCAGTGGCTCAGTGGCTCAGTGGCTCAGTGGCTCAGTGGCTCAGTGGCTCAGGGCTCAGTGGCTCAGGGCTCAGTGGCCAGGGCTCAGTGGCCTGTGGCCTGCAGGCTCAGTGGCTCTTGTGGCTCAGGCCCAGTGGCTCAGCGGCTCAGGCTGGCCAGTGGCTCAGTGGCCTCCAGTGGCCCAGTGGCTCAGTGGCTCAGTGGCTCAGGCTCAGTGGCTCAGTGGCTCAGTGGCCCAGTGGCTCAGTATTCAGTGGCCCAGGCTCAGCTAGGCCTGGGTGGCTCAGGGCTCAGTGGGCCCAGGCTCAGTGGGCCTCAGTGGCTCCAGTGGCCTTAGGCTCAGTGGCTCATGGGCTCAGTGGCTCAGTGGCCTCAGTGGCCTGGCAGTTCAGGCTCAGTGGCTCAGTGGCTCAGTGGCCTGCAGCCCCAGGCCTGTGGCCTCAGTGGCTCAGTGGCCTTCAGTGGGCTCAGGCTCAGTGGCTCAGTGGCCTAGTGGCCTCAGGCCTCAGTGGCTCAGTGGCTCAGTGGCCTGTGGCCTAGCCCAGGCTCAGGCAGGCTCAGTGGCTCAGTACGCTCAGTGGCTCATGGCTCAGTGGCTCAGGGTGGCTCAGGTGGCCTGTGGCTCAGTGGCTCAGTGGCCTCAGTGGCTCAGGCTCAGTGCCTGGTGGCTCAGTGGCTCAGCAGGCTCAGGGCTCAGTGGCTCATGGCTTCAGTGGCTCAGTGGCTTCCTGGCCTCAGGGCTTGGCCTATGGCTCAGTGGCCAGTCATGGCCAGGTCAGTGGCCTGAGTGGCCTCAGTGGCCCAGTACCTAGGGCCTAGGCCTCCAGTGGCCTCAGTGGCCTTAGTGGCTCAGGGCTCAGTGGCTCTGAGCATGCTCAGTGGCCAGTGGCTCAGTGGCATTCATGGCCCAGTGGCTCAGTGGCACTTAGTGGCTCAGGGCCTCAGGGCTCAGTGGCCTGGGCTCAGTGGCCTCAGTGGCCTAGTGGCCTGGTGGCCCAGTGGCTCTAGTGGCCAGTGGCCCAGGGCTCAGGGCTCAGGGCCTAGGGCTCAGTGGCTCAGTGGCTCAGTGCCCAGTGGCTCAGTGGCTCCAGTGTGGCCTTGCATGGCTCAGTGGCTCATGGGTCATGGCTCTGTGGCTCAGGGTATTTTGTGCTCAGGCTCAGTGGCCTGTGGCTCCATGGCCTCAGTGGTCAGTGGCTTCCAGTGGCTCGAGGCTCAGGCTCAAGCGCTCAGTGGCTCAGTCAAAGGCTCAGTGGCTCAGCGGCTTCAGGGCTTCAGGCTCAGGGCCTGGCCTCGTGGCCTAGTGGCTCCAGGGCTCAGTGGCTCAGGCCTCAGGTGGCTCAGTGGCTCAGGCTCCAGTGGCTCAGGCTCAGGCTCAGTGGCTCAGTGGCCTCAGGGCCTCGGGGCTTCAGGCTCAGTGGCTCCAGTGGCTCAGTGGCTCAGGCCTAGGCCCAGGCTCAGTGGCCCAGGGCTCAGTGCTCAGTGGCCTAGTGGCCCAGTGGCTCAGTGGCTCAGGCTCAGGGCTCAGTGGCCTAGGTGGCCCAGGGCCTTGTGGGGCTCAGGGCCAGTGGCTCAGTGGCTCAGTGGCTCAGTGGCCTTGTGGCTCAGTGGCCTCAGTGGCTCAGCAGCTCAGGCTCAGTGGCTCAGTGGCCTGTGGCTCAGTGGCTCAGGGCTCAGTGGCTCAGTGGCTCAGGGCTCAGGCTCAGTGGCTCAGTGGCCTCAGTGGCTCAGTGGCATAGTGGCCCAGGCCTCAGGCTCAGGCCTCAGTGGCCAGTGGCTCAGGCCTGGGCTCAGGGCCAGGCTCAGTGGCTCAGTGGCCTCAGTGGCCTAGTGGCCTGAGTGGCTCAGTGGCCTAGTGGCTCAGTGGCTCAGGGGCCTGTGTGGCCTTTGCAGTGGCTCAGGGCTCAGTGGCTCAGGCCTGTGGCCTGTGGCTCAGTAGGCTTGGCAGTGGCTCAGTGGCCTGGTAGCTCAGTGGCTCAGGCCTGTGGCTTTAGGCTCAGTGGCTTCAGGGCTCAGTGGCCTGGGCTGGCCTGTGGCTCAGTGGCTCAGTGGCTCAGTGGCTCAGGGCTCAGGGCTCAGTGGCTCAGTGGCCTGTGGCTCAGGGCTCAGTGGCCAGTGGCCTAGTAGCCTAGTGGCCTGGCTCAGGGCTCAGTGGCCTGGTCTCCTGGGCCTGTGGCTCAGTGGCCTCAGTGGCTTCAGTGGCCTTAGTGGCCTGTGTGGCCTTAGTGGCTCAGGCCTCAGGGTGGGCTTCCAGGGCTCCAGGCCACAGTGGCCTAGGCAGCTGGCCTAGGCCTAGGGCCTGTGGCCTAGGGCCCAGGGCCTCAGTGGCCCAGGGCCTAGGCCTAGGCTCAGGGCCTCAGGCCTAGGCCTTAGGGCCCAGGCCCAGTGCCCAGGCCTAGGGCCTCAGTGCCTAGTGGCTTCAGGCTCAGGCTGCCCAGGCCCAGGCCTAGGGCCTAGGCCTTAGG
>CM077575.1:20000-278485 GCA_039657325.1 Stephania cephalantha
AAAAACAAAAATAACAATATATATACATGTACTTTAAAAAAAATATTATCAATTGATTGCTTTTTAATTAGAGAAAAATGTTTTATGTTAAACTTTAGTTTTTGTGTTAAACCTTTGATGGCAACCAAGTGACACATCATACCATATTTTTTGGATATTCATCGATAACCACGTAACATACTATCATAACTAAGAAAAATTTTGGAACACAACTCCTACCCATATGTGTAAAACGGTTACCAAAAAAAAATGATGTAACAGAAAAAATATATATTAAAAAAAAAATGTAATATACCTGAAAAGATTTTCTTAGCATTGAAGATCTTAAGCCACCAAGATCGAAAGGCATAGTTGTTGAGCACCGATCAAGAAAAACAGTCTCTACCTACAAGGGGAAATAAAGATATAGAATGTAAAGCTTCGAACAAGAACATAACAACAATAACATAGCCTCAGTCCCAAGTTAATTGAGGTCGAACAAGAGCATAATGACGACTAAATATCAGTAATGTAACTATACAAGTTTAGCAAGCTATTGGTTTCTTTTTCTTCTTTTTTAACCCAGCAAAAGCATTTTCGGGTCCATCGAAAGCTGTTTAACAAGCCACCAACATGATCACTCATCATAAAAAGATAATTAAAAACAGAAAGAATAAAAAAAAATGAGCGCTTAAAATAAGAAAGAATTAAAACCTTCTAAGATTGATTCTCCTTCTTCCTTCTACATAAAGAACCACAACAAAAAAAAAATATAAACAAGCATATTCCCTGAACAATGAAATTCTAGGATTAAACGACGCACAAACAGAAAATAAAAACTCAAAGCACATGGTAGATCAAACGCGTGTAAGGGAAACACAAAATAATAAACCAAAATTACAAAAATCAAACACGACTAATAAATTGATTACAAAAGCAAAACATGCAAGATATAAATAACTTATCTTCATATACTTCAACTATAAAAAGAACATAAACCGATCTACAAATGCAAACAACACAAGCCCGACAAAATTTGAGAAACATTGTGTCACAAACCTCAACAACCAAAGGAAATCTCGATTTACATGATTTACATGTTCTAACAACCACATCTAACCTCTAAAAAAACACAATCGTCGAGATATCTCCTACACAACTAATTTGCAAACTTTGAAACAACCAACGAATACAACAAGAAAATAATGAAAGCAAACAAAGAAAATTAATGAAACGACCAAGCATATAAAAAATACAACAAGTGAACAAAAATAGGGGAAGAACATAAATCTACAGATCTGCAACATTATTCAACAAATGAAGAACATCAAATCAAACACCGATTACAAACTCTTCAAACGAACGATGTGAACAAAACTGATCTGGCCCATCAACGCACATAATCGACCAAATCACACAAAATCCAGAACAAAATTTAATAAATCAAACAACAAAATAAACGGGGATCTCACCTTCGAAGCCGGCGAAGCTCGTCTAACGGAGTAATTGACGAATCTCTGAAACCAAAATGAAATGGAACGCAAAAACGAAACTAATTCGATAGCGAAGGAAACCATCCGATTGACGATGAGAAGTCGACTGCATTCAAGAGCGAAGACAGATCTGGCGACCGGCGACGTGAGGAGCGAAGAGAGAGATCTGGCAAAACTAAAAAGCCCATTGGTCATGAATTAGAACATTTTGGCTTGGGCTTCAAAGTCCAGTATGTATGTTTGTCTCCTCTGCTTACCCCAAATGTACATTTTGGCTTGGGCTTCAAAGTCCAGTATGTTTCTTATTCAACATTAACACAAGAGAAGTACAAATATTAAGACCAAAAATAAGTTTGCTCATTCTTTTTAACAAAGGAGTCCAAATATATAGAGACTGTTATAAATTGGATGACCCTTTAACTAAGCTTATGAATGATCACATTGTCAAGCATAACTCTCACATTGAATTGTAACATCAAGCATGACTTCTACATTGAATGTAACTTGTACACTCTACATAACTTGTATTCAACTCCAATGTATAATCACTTATCCATGTATTGTCATGTAACTTGTAATCATCTCCAATGTACACCAACTCTTCCATGTATTGTATATGTTGCTTGTGATGTGTTCTATGACTTGTGGTGTATGTATAACTTGTACACATTGTATAAGTACAATTATCATCATCACCAAATGGCCTATATAAAGGGTGTCATACCCATTGTAATTGACATACCAAGTTGAATGAAAACTTCTCATTCCAACTATCTCATTTCTTCTATTCTCCTTTGTAGTAGTAGTTTGTAGTAGTAGAAGTTCTTAGTCTTCTATTTCCTTCTCTAGTTCTTAGCAAGTTCCAACTAAATTTACAATACGTTATCAGCACGAAGTTGCTCTACAAAATGAGGTCTTGAAGATCAAGAAGCTTTTCAAAGATATAAAGCTAAGAAGGTATAATTTTTATTAATTTAAATAAGTTCAATTTATTTCCATGTTATCATGATTAATTTCTTTTTTTGTTACATGCATATTTAATTATGTAAATGTACTTTATTCATACATTATGCATTGTAACGTCACCGACTACGAAAGTATGCTCTTTAGTTGCGTCTTGTACGATCTTCTACATCAGAAATCAAAAGTCAATGTGTGACATTTAGTTTTTCTCTTAAAACTACAAACGATTAGTTATTGTTCTATTCTTGATTTTATAATACAAATAATGCTATAAGTTTGAGTTGATAGTGGGTAAACCTTGTCCCCGGTAAAGCTAAACATTGAAAGGGAGACGAGTTATCCCGTTCGAGGAGGTATGGTATTAAGTAGACTATGTCTCGCCACCTAACCTGGAGGTTGTCCCACCAACTCATACGAATAGTATATTTTGTTTATTAATGAATCAAGTTGTGAACATATATTTAATCATATGTTATGTTTTTACATAAAAAGGGAAAAATTATTTTATATTAAATTTATTTTCAAAATATTATTCAACCATAGTTGAACTTGTTGCCTTATTATATTACCGACAAGAATTACTTGTCATGACAATTAGATACTACAATTTGCGAATAAAGCATATATGCAAAACTGTGTGTTATACATAATCATTCGCCAATTTCTCTTTAGAGATTTGAAAAGTGAATATTTCACTTTATATATCTTTTCACCTTATGGAGTTATATATATACATACCAAAAGGGTAATGCTCCAAAAGCTCAAAATGAGCGGTTGGGTCTCATGCTACAAAATTTAATCAGTCAAGTATTAATTATAATTTCACAATTTTAATTACCTTTATGTTGAGGCTATGTGGAAATATGACTGATGAGACAATAAAAATAAGGTCACGTGGCCCGCCTCGATTTATTGCTGCAACAAATATCGAGTGCGCACGTCAATCCAATAAATATTAAGGATTGATTTTTTGTCTCATGGTAGCTGAGTAAAATAATGAGATATTATAAATATAATATTGCTCATGTCCAATTAGTTCAGCTTCAAATTAAGAAGCATATGTTGCATATAATGATCATGATCGCAATAATAGATTTATTGACGTGGAAAATGTGAAAATATCAGGTAATTAAAGGTCGTATTGACAATTCTACCAAAAATTGAAACAAAAGTAGTGCACCACTACAAATGGCAAATAATTATTGACAATGAGCGCTCATAATTGTGACATTTTTTTGGTCATATATGAAAGGCTATTTTGCCTAAATATTGTCATATATATACCCGAATATTTTTGTGACATTTACTATGCCTTCAAAATCAAAGACAAAATATTATGAATTTTATCATTGAAAATGGCTCGATAAAACAGGCACATCGAGATGTGTTTAAATCGTGACATAAATATGAGCGATGAGTTTATGTCTTATGTATCGTGCTACATGCATGTACATTATAATATAAAAGTGAATATTTCTCGAATTCGAACTTAGCGGAGACTAATGTTCGGACAATATCTAATACAACAATTTTATTATTAATGTCTTGTTCAGAAGAAGTCTACTCATAATAATATAAAATTTATCTATATGATTTAATCTGAGTATAATATTTTCGGCTTTAACTTCTGGAATATATAGGACACGTTAAAACGAATGTCGTCATAAATCCAATGACATTTATAATGTAGAAAGATCTATTTGATTATCCATAATCATCAATAATGCGAAAATATCATAAATTCGCACGGACATCCTTTATTGAACTGGATTTTTTTTCAGCTGGAGATTATCTCAAGCAAATCAATAAGAGACGTATATTGATTTACTCTCCATTAATCATATTATAAGATGCCTTGATCCCTAATAGGGAAATTATTTATAGCAAGTTTTGTTAATTGTCACTTTTATGAAGCAGTTTTCCCACCATTAGGGGGAGATATAAGCCAATTCAAAAGGAATGGCGTGAAATTGCTTGAAACACATCAAATTGCATTAAATTTGTTGTATTATGATCCATGTATAAATTAATATGAACTCGAAGTTCAAATGATCATTCAGAAGTAACAAAATTATGAATCAATTACTTGATGCAAGTGCTATATACAAAAGAGTGACAATCATATGCTTCAACATTAAATGGTTCATATAGAAAACGATGTTCATGTGCAACAAAATGCACAAAATGTCTCACCCATGTGAGCATGAGGGGGAGAATCAAAATGAGTTATTGGTTAGTGTATTGCATTGTTTTTCCCTTTGCTATGATTTTATCCCACTGGGTTTTCTTTGCAAAGGTTTTTAATGAGGCAATTTTAACAATATTAAAACTCTTAATCAAGGTTGATTAGTGTATTGCATTATTTTCCTTTTGCTATTGGTTTGATCCCGCTGGATTTGCCTAGCAAGGTTTTTAAAGAGGCAATCCTAACATTATTATACTCCGTATAAAAAAAAAATTTATGAGAGTAATGTACTCTTTTTCCTATACTAGATTTTTCTCCAACAGGGTTTTTCTAGTAAAAATTTTAATGAGGCATATATATTCTCTCAAGGTCTTAATTTGGGACTGAGGCTATGTTGTTGTTGTTGTTGTTGTTGTTGTATATGAAGTCTATAATGGTTAAGAATTTTGAGGGCCGCTAAGGGCACCCCATCGTTTCATGAAGGCACCCAGTTAATGTGGGCACTAACCAATTTACCTAGGGCACCCAAAAATTAGACCCGAAATACCCAAAATACCCCTCGTTCAAACCTCTCGCACCCCACCACCCCCACCACCATCTTCACCGAACTCCTTGTGGAAGAATCCATTTGTTTTCAACCGACCAGTGAGAGGAATCCCCGAAATCGTGTTTTCCGTCCGTCGTCGTGTGTTTCTCCTTCGTTGTAGGAGTTTTTTGCAGTTTGTAGGCTCGGGGTCTGAGCCGATTTCGTCTCCAAATTAGGGCTCGGTTGAAGATCGTCGAACACACAAATTTTGCGCGAAATCGATCGTTTGAAGGTACGTTTATAGTATAATTAAGTTACATTTGGTAGAGTAGTTGTAATGTGTGTGGCGGTTTGTTCAATGGTTCAAAAATTGGGAAATCGCGCTTCTCGGCCACACAGGCCAGAGAATGTGTTTATTGTCTCGGCAAAGCATGGCCGAGACAGAAGGGAAATTTTTGGCAACTCGCCATCTCGGCCACGAAGGCCGGAAGAGTTCACAGTGTCTCGGTTACGAATGGCCGAGAATACTTCAGTTATCTCGGCCGAGACATGACGAGAGCTACAATTAGTGATAGGTAATGTGGTGTCGGTGGTGTACCACCGAGAATGTGCTCCTACTCTCGGTTGTACAATGTCGAGAGGGCTAGAGTCGCCTCGGTCGGCATAGGACGAGAGTAAGGCGAATTGAATTGGTCAATCCATGTCGGTGGTGTACAACCGAGAACTTTCAATTGGTCTCGATTGTACACTGCCGAGATATTTGACTCCTTGTCGGTCCGGGGTGACCGAAAATATGGGTTGTTTCACGAACTTGCTTGACCGAGACATCAGAAATGGATGAATTTGAACATTTTTTTTTTGTAAATGTTTTTTGGGTTCTGTTCCATGCGCTATATATGTTGTACTGTTTTCAGGTATGGCTCGTTCGAAGGCACCGGTGACTAGGGAGGAGGCTGGTGTTTAGGTGTCGAGGCCTAACCGGGGGGCGAGGTGGCCGGAGACCCCCGACAGCATCGTATCGGAAAGAGAAAGAGAATGAGAATGAGGATGTTAAGGGAAAGGCGAAGGTAGATGGAAATCGTGCAAGGTTACAATTGCACGATGAGGGTTCGAACATCGTTGCTGGGCGACCTAAGGATCTTGTTGTTGCCCGAGGCGAAGAGGAGGGGCATGCATCGGAGTCTAGTAGCAGTGACTCATCAGCGGCGGGGAATACGACAGAAACTGATCGTAATGTACATGGGAGTAGTAGCAGTGACTCTTCTTCATCATTTCTTGATTTCAAAGAAATTTTGGCCGCTTTCCCCTTCCCTACTCTCTGAGACATTCCCCTATATGTCTCAGACCTCTCACACGCAAGTTTCACCATTCCCCTGCGCTTAATGCCCCCGGCATCATAGTGTTTTGTCACTAGCACAAACATGTTCTCACGGCCTATCATTTGAAGCCATGAAATAGCCACTTCTCTAGAGGGGAATGGCCTACAAGGTGTAAACGTGTCCTTGTAGTCTGGAAATAGGGTAGAAATCGGCATTACCTGCAATACAAACAATGTAACATTATAATCAACCAAAATGTACAGCACAGTCACCAAAAAACCCCAAAAAACAGGTTCTCGGTTGTACAGGTCCGCTACTTTATTCAGCGTCTCGCTCACGTACGGCGAGAGTTACTCAAGACTCTCGGTCGTACCATACCGTGACCTACGTACACCTCTCGGTCCTCTATGACCGAGACATTACTATACATCTCGGTCTGCGATGCGAGGCGAAACAATCGCGCACATCGACAGAAACTTCGGATAACCTCATAAAAAACACAATAAATTTGAAAAATTACCTCAAGTTCAACCTCTCTTGCACCGTAGCAGTACAATCCTCCATTATATACTGCAAACAAGTTCGGATTTGAGGAAATTACCAAACCCTACGTTGACAAACAAATCATCATTTTCACAGTTTTACTCAACTTAACAGTTCCAACAAACCATCATATGGTTGTCAAACATTGTTACCTCGCTGTCGGATGATGTCAATCCGCAAGAATCGATAAACGCTCGCCAAACGCAATGTTGCTTTATGGTTCAAGCTTGGTGGTGGGGTGCCCTTTTTCTTTGTCAAAATGGTTTGTGGGGTTTGAATCAATATATATACAGGGGCAAAATGGTCTTTTCCATTTTTGCTGGAATTTTTACAAATAAGTTGGGTGCCTTCATGAAACGGTGGGGTGCCCTTAGCGGCCCTCAAAATTTTCAACTTGTTCAGAACATTAAATGAGTGTTTTAGCTGATATTCATCGGTTCCTTCGCTGTAGCTTGAAGTTTATTTGTTTGACTCTGGGGTCATTGTACACTATTTACACTGTGATTTTGTGTTAGGCGTATCAGTATTCTCTGTTACTGGTATTGGTTAGGCAGTATTTTTGGCGAGTATACATTGCTTGGTCTTGCTATTTCTGTTTACACTATTACTCAGTTGTTTGAGTCCCTGATTTTTTCCTGAAACTTGTGTCACCTATTATTGATTCTTTGTTCTGATTTGATCCAATTAGCGGTGAGGAGTTATACTCTAGCATTTCTTGTTTACAGTACTAGCATAGTTTTTACGAGTATAGCTAGTCTTGGCTGCATATTCTGATGTTCCATGATTTGGTTTATTTGTCTTTTTTCATTGCATAAAATATTAATAGTTTATGATTACCTAAGTGGCTTATGTCAATCTTTGGCAACGAGAGTTGTTTTACTGGATGCATTGCTGATGGATGTGCCTTTTTTGGGGAACAGGAATGCTTATAACTTGGTGCTACACAAATTTTGGAAGAAATTGTACTCAGGACTTGTAACAACTGTGACAATGCATCTTAGAGAGATTTCTAAGTCAATTGAAGATGTTCAAGGGGGTTCATTTCTAGAAGAGCTAAATAGGAAATGGGCTTATCACAACAATGCATTGCAAATGATTCAAGACATATTGATGTACATGGACAGGACCTTCATTCCCAGTACTCATAAAACCCCTGTTCATACTCTTGGCCTTAACCTTTGGAGGGACAACATAATTCATTCCAGTAACATCCAGACAAGGCTTCTGAATACGCTTCTTGATCTCATTCAAGAAGAACTCACCGGTGAAATTATTGACTGATGGTTGGTGAGGAACGTTATAATGATGCTAATGGATTTAGGTTCTGCTGTATACCAAGAAGACTTTGAGAAACATTTTCTTAATGTGTGGCCAATTTCTACAGTGTCGAGTCTTAGCAGTTCATTGAATGTTGTGATTGTGGAGATTACTTGAAAAAAAGGGAGAGGCGCTTGAATGAAGAGATGGAGAGGGTTTCTCAGTACTTAGATCCCTTGAGTGAAGCAAAGATAACTAATGTGATTGAGAAGGAGATGATTGCAAACCATATGCATAGATTAGTACATGTGGAGAACTCAGGTCTAGTCAACATGCTCGTTGATGATAAATATGAGGATTTAGGAAGAGTTCCTGATGTGCTCTAATTAATAAGAGATGTGATGACTTCTTATATTCGGGATACAGGCAGACAGTTGGTCACAGATCCTGAGAAGTCAAGGAATCCTGTGGATTTTGTCCAGCGGCTTCTTGATGAAAAGGATAAATTAACATGATAAGATCATCAGCATGGCATTCAACAATGACAAAACGTTCCAAAATGCTTTGAATTCCTCTTTTGAGTACTTCATTAATTTGAATCCACGTTCACCTGAATTTATTTCACTATTTGTGGATGAAAAGCTTCGTAAGGGCCTCAAAGGCTACTCTGAGGAAGATGTGGAGGTTGTGCTGGATAAGGTGATGATGTTTTTCCGCTACCTCTAAGAGAAGGATGTGTTTGAAAAATACTATAAGCAACACTTGGCAAAGCGCCTTCTTTCTGGCAAAACTGTTTCTGATGATGCTGAAGGAAGCTTGATAGTTAAGCTCAAGACAGTGTGGTTATTAATTCACTTCCAAATTGGAGGGGATGTTCACAGACATGAAAACTTCTCAGGACACTATGCAGGGTTTCCATGCGAGCCAGGCTACTAATATCAAGTTCTCACTACTGGATCATGGTGATTTTTTACTTACCATGATTTGTCTTTCTAATAACAATACCGAATGCGCTAAAATCAAGATAGGCAATTCACTCCAGATAAATAAGACAAGTGATAGAACCTAATCAACGAACATGGAAACATCATTCAGTCTTAAAGATATATATATATATATATATAAACCATTTCATTCATAAAACTAAAAGAATTAACTGGCATTACCAAAATCAATACAGACAATCAACAGGAGAATCATAAAAGAAGAATTGATCATTCATAAGAGTCAACCCTCAAATTATTCTATTGAATTGTTGGATTAAAATATAAACCAGGGTCAGCACGCACAAGGAAATGTTCTACACTCACTTAAATTGATGATCTTACCTTCAACATAGGATCAGTGCAACCAAAGGCACGCGCCTCTATTACAAGTTTAAGGTTCTTGTTTGGGTTAACTACTTCAAGAACAAACATAATATTAAGATATTATGAAACAAAATGTTTGGTATAGTTATAATTTATAATTTATTGGGCGCTATTCAAGAATAAACTAAATAAACAGTGAATGAGAAACCTACAAGAATTGCATGGCAACATTGCAGGTGAGTCCAACTTCAAATAGAACTAGCAGGAAACCGATCCACAGGTATATCTCCATCAGTTCAACTCTGCAACCCTGCAACAATGATGGAGTCACCTACTTGTTACATTGCCAAAAACTCAACACTGCAGGTGCACAGGTGCTGCAAAGTGAAAGGGGAGCTGCTACACAGAAGCTGCATCGAACAATGGATAGACTACATAAGTTCTTTCAGACCAAACACTGAGCAAAGGTAAGCACACCAAAGAACAAATAATGTCAAAACCTGATCACATTCAACAAGCAGTTAGGTGGATGACTATTACAAAAATAAAATTTATTTCCTAGCCTGCAGATTCGTTAGTTCACACTTCATAGATCATTCACGCCTCTCCATTTTCTTTCGAGAAAGGAAAGCAATCTCATCTTATTCTTCATCTTGTCCAGCATGTGGAATATTAATAAAATGATATATAACAGAAAAAGAACTCTGCCAGGGCACATATAACAAAGCCAAATTTAGAAGCGCGGAAAAGAGTACAATACCAAACCTCAATCCAAATTAGTTGGGATCAGCAATAGGGATCAAACACTTCCTCTTAGCTCAGTAGCTCAATTAAATGCAGAAAAGGGGAGAAAAGAGTAATCACTACTATTCAGTAAAATACATGCCATTTAATCATTTTGCAGTCATCTCATAACAAATAGAAAGTTAGAAAGCTAATCAGATTTCTACCACTCTATACATATTAGAAGCTTGTGCCTTAAAAAACTAATTATAAACTAACAGAACTACATGTATTAAATAAATCTTCGTAGATATAAAGAGCAAAAGAGAACAAAATTGTTGATCCAGAAAACAAGCAGTATCAATTACACAATTCTCTACTTTAGAGATGTTTGGGCTTACTATTTCACTAAATCATACCTTTTTTTTATTTTCCTTATCATTCTTTTTTTTTTTGCAATCATTTTCCTTATCACTCTTAATGCTTAACCAACTTGCGCCAGAACTATTTTTGTCATTTACATGCATGAACGCACGAACAACCAAAAATAAATGAATATACAATGTCAAACAAAAATACAAGGATATGTAAATAAAAAGCAAACGTGAGCTAACCTGTGTTAAGAACACCACTCCCTTGCATTCTGAAACAATCTTAGCCACGGGCTAGCACCTTTCTTCTCAACATCCCAACTTTTTGGATACCAGGGATATTGCCACATCAAGAAGCACCGCTCAGGATGAGGCATCATGGCGAGGTGCCTACCATCAGGTGAACAAATCGCGGCGACTCCCAACGGGGACCCATTTGGATTAAAAGGATACAGTTCAGTTATCTTTCCATCATCATCACAGTATCTAAGTGGTGCCAAGTTTGACGTGAGCACAGAATCAAAAACACCATCATCGGGGAAATAAGCCCTGCCCTCACCATGAGCAGCCCATACGCCGAGTGTACTACCCTCCATTCCTTTAAACATTATTGCAGGGGAGTCTCCAATTGCAACACTGGTGAAACGGCATTCAAATCGACCAGACTCGTTGTGTATAAATCTTGCCTGTGAGGGGTCTCCACCCGCCCCAAGGACACCCCCAACTTCCATTCCTGGGACCCAACCCAACAAGGCCATGAGCTGGCAACCATTGCAAACTCCCAGGCTGAAAGTGTCGGGCCTATTGTAGAAATCTTGGAATTGGTTTAGGAGAGGCTGGTTGAACCGTATAGAGGCAGCCCAACCTTTTGCAGAGTCTAGCACATCAGCATAGCTAAAACCTCCAACAAACGCAATACCTCTGAACCCATCCAAAGAGATCGCACCATTAAGGAGATCAGACATTGTGACATCCCAAGGTTCAAAACCAGCAGCATGAAATGCAGCAGACATTTCCCTATCCCCGTTGCTACCTTCTTCTCGAATTATAGCCACTTTAGGCTTAGAAGTCGATGAAATCCATTTTTCATCAGTAAATGATGGAGTAAATGACAATTTCCAAGATGGTTCATGCCTGTCCTTCAATCCATTTTTTTCCAACTCAACGCAAGAAGCCAATCTCTGGAAACCCTCCAACTCAAAACTGGTTTCTTCCCACATGTCTCTAAGGTCTGCAGTTTTCTCATTCAATTTCACTACTCCGTCAACAGATAATGCTACAGTAGGTGATGAAGTCACATGCCCAATGACCTCAACATCAATACAAGCATCATGAAGCTTTCTCCGAACTCCTTCCAAGTTCTTCTTACTAACCTCAAGAACAAGACCAATCTCTTCTGCAAAGAGCATTTGGAAGAGGCTCTTACCACGTGAAGTCAAGTCCAAGGAGACGCCACAATTTCCAGCAAACGCCATCTCTAAAACGCATACTATCAAACCGCCGTCACTTATATCATGACCAGCAGAGATCAACCTATTGGAAAGCAACTCTTGTGTAGCTTCAAAAACATTCTTCAAGTAAGAAATGTCCTCGAGATCTGGACAATCATTCCCAACTTGATCAAAAGCTTGTGCTAAAGCAGAACCCCCCAATCTCCTCTTCCCTTTTGCCAAATCTATATGAAGAAGAACACCTTCATCCTTAAGCTTCAAGTCTGGAGTTACTGTCAATGTGATGTCTGGGCAAGTGACGTAAGTGCTAATCACAAGATTACCAGGAGCCTTCACAACCTCACCTGATGCATGAGCTGCCATCGAAAGGCTATCCTTCCCACCATCTATCGCTATTCTGAGTTCAATCATTGCTTCTGAAAGAGCGATGGCCGCATCATACATAGCTGCTCCCTCACCATCAAGCTTAGCAGCATACATCCAATTGCCACTGGCCTTAACATCAGAAAGTGAAGTAACCTTAGCCCAAACAAGATTTGTGAGTGCTTCTCCCACAGCCAGTCTCGCCATTGCTTTTGGATCAAGTAAACCCTTGATGGGCTGCTCCCCAATAGCACATGCACCTCCTGTAAGTTCAGTGTATGTTTGAGCAATGACAGCAACATCAGAAAGGGGGAGCTGCAAAGGCCCAACTGTTTGCTGTTGTGCCACAAGACCAGTTACACATCTGTCCACCTTTGACGTCAAAAAGCGCTTCGAACATACAGATGGAAGTCTCAAAACCCTCTTTAGGGCATCCATTAATGTGGTCCCTGGGGCAATATCAAGTGGCTCTTGAGCTTCAACAACTCTAGTGAACTCAAATGATTTTTGTGGCATGTCCCCGAGCACCTTTTCAAGCTCAAGATCTACTGCAGGCGGTAGGGGAGGAAGCCCAGCTGAGCGACATTTCTCCTCTGCTAAGCTATCAACTAACACAATTTTTCCTTCCCCATTGATACTTCCAATGACAGCCATGGAAACCCTTTCCCTTCTGCAAATAGATTGTAGTAACTGATAGCTTTCAGGCTTCACCAATAGTGCATCTTGCTCTTGGTACTCCGCCCCCCATATCTCTAGAACCGACATGGTATGGTCACCCACCACAATTGCTCGAACATCAATCACAGCTCCTTTGGGGTAGATTATTTCCTTAACAACATTGCAGTTTCCCCCAGCACCTTGATCATGGATGCTAATTATTGGATTGCCATCACCCATTTCTATACAAGCACGAACAACACGATACAACTTCTGAGCCATCTCTGCATCCCCTCTTTGTACAGCATTGAAGTCCAGATCAGCATCATTTTGACCACTAACCATGCTAGATGCAGCTCCTCCTCCCATGCCAATTCGATAGGCTGGCCCCCCTATCTTCACAACTAACATGCCAATCTCGGGCTCTCCCTTTACAATGTGAGTGTGATCAATCTGTCCAATACCTGCACATTATTTTGCTCGTATCAATAAAGTTTCTTTCTCATAATAATGAAATAATAATTAAGAAAACATGCCCACATACCTGCACTGAACATTATAGGTTTCAACCATTCCCGCCTTTCTCCACTCGGAAGTCTCATTCCAAAAGTTCTTGTATATCCTTGAATCAAAGGTTCTCCAAACTTATTTCCATAATCCGATGCACCATTGCTTGCGTCAATTAGAATTTGCAGAGGAGAAGCCAAGTTAGATGGGTATTTGAAAGTAGAATCTTCCCAAGGGGCATATGAACCTTCGATTAGAAGATTTCCAACACAATAACCAGCTGTCGAAGCCACTACAAAGGATCCCCTTCCAGTCGCATGGGTG
This sequence comes from Stephania cephalantha, assembly GCA_039657325.1. Classification (NCBI taxonomy): domain Eukaryota; kingdom Viridiplantae; phylum Streptophyta; class Magnoliopsida; order Ranunculales; family Menispermaceae; genus Stephania; species Stephania cephalantha. Next base: position 33,972 of record CM077575.1, read on the forward strand.
TCCCTAATGCGACCTCCGGCCCCCGTCTCGGCTCCCGGATATGGTGCTACAGCACATGGGAAGTTGTGCGTTTCAGCGGTGAATAATACATCAAGATCACAAGCCTTCGTAACCAATGGCGACACTGAACCAGGCTGCGTTGGACGCAACTGGTTCACTAGGAAACCATTGATGGCGCTTGAGTTGTCCTTGAACCCAATAACAGAGTTGTTAGGATTGGCCTTCAAAGTGCTCTTCACAATCTCGAAAAGGGTTCTGCTCATCGGCTTCCCGTCGACACTGATTTTCCCATTAAAGAACCAATGTCTACTGTGTTCACTGTTGGACTGTGCGATATCAAAGAGTTCGACGGTAGTTGGATCTCGCTTTATGTCATGCTTAAAAAGCCTCGTGTAGTATTCTATATCTTGCTTGTCAAATGCCAAACCTAATTTTTCATTGATCTCCTCTAATGCAGCCTGACCCCTTTCCATGACCGGAATAGATTGAACCTCCTCTGGCGCCAAATTTGTTTGAAAAGACAAAAGCTTCTCATGATACACACATTCCGTCATTCTATCATGGACCATCGCCGCGAATTCATGAATCAACTGTTCCGGTAGTAATCCACTCCCAGCTTTCACAAACAACAAGTGTCTCCTCGACCGCTCCATTCGGTTAATCTCCGTCAAACCACATGCTTGACAAATCGATACAGCATTAGCAGACCACGCCGTAGTAAAAGAAAGGCGAGGACCCACCTCAACAATCACAGCATTAACACCATTCTTCTGCCTCTCCTCATCGAGAAAACTCTCCGCACCCAAATTCTCCGGCTCATACGTTTCTTGCAATAACCATTTCAAAACCTGAAACTTCTCACTCGAAAGGTCTGAATCAAGCCCAATGTTGAAGCACTGCTCGGTCTTCAACCCAATAATCTGGTTCGAAATCTTCGTCTGCACTAACTTCAAAAGCTCTACACTGGCACTCTCTTGAATCAACGGGCGCCGAAACAAATGAACAACCTTTGATTGAGAAACACCTGTTTTCGCCGAGTCCCCATCAAGCAATGCACTCACATTGTCCGAAATCAAGGCCTTGGGCCTCACAGGAACCAAAACCCTTGAAGAACTCGAACTAATGGAGCTTCTAGTCGACAAGCGCGGCGGCGCCACTGTTCTAAGTCTGCATACGAAGCCCCAAAGCCGATGAGAGCGGCGCCACTGTTCTAAGTCTGTGTATTGGAATAAGTTCTGCCTGCACGAACCCTGAAAACCCCAAAACATGTATGCATCATATATATATCAATGAACAACACAACAAACAACCACAACATAGCCTAAACCCCAAAACATGTATGCATCATATATATATCAATGAACAACACAACAACAAACAACCACAACATAGCCTAAATCCCAAAGTAGTTGGGGTCCGCTACACGGATCAGACTCTTCCATTGTGCTCGATTTAGTGCAAGAACAACGCCCCAACGTTTACATATATTACATCCCAAAGTAGTTGGTGTCGGCCATATATTGTTACGTATTCGTTCCTCAAGTTTTTTGAGGAGTGTAAATCTTGTTTGATGTTTGTTTTTAATCCAATACATAGTTGATAGGAGATGTAAGAATATAACTTTTTTAAATTCAAGTGTATTTTTAAATTTCTTAATTAAAGATTTTAAGAAAAAAAAATATATGGCCTGCGTAATTACTTGTTTAGGGTTTAAGATTGTGTATGAGGTCATGCGTAATGTATGAGGTCAATGGTCACCTACTCATGCAATGTATGCATTGGGCAAGTGCAGAAAGTCTCTAAGTCAAGCTGGGCTCCTAGTGTTTCTCTTGGGCCACATTAGTGTTCTTTGTGACTGACTTCCATTAGCGTTGTCTTGGGCCACTTGTTGTTTCGTCGTGACAACAACAAGTACTGTATTCATGAAGGAATGCATACATAGTGGTTTGTTGTAGATATATATACGTGCTACTTAGAGAAAATGCATACTTGTGATGAAGGGTGTTGTCAGTATATCAACCAAGTGAAGCCTAGTGAAACAAATGCTTACATTATTATCAACTTCATTCTGAAGTTTTGAGTCTCCTTAACTGGTTCATGTGTTCAACGCTTTATCATGGCCTTCTTAATGTTCTTCCTATAATGTACATATGTGGAAGGACAGCTTATATGTGATGAAATTGACACCGATACGGAGGCGTGGTTAAACCTACATTGAACGTGATTATATGAAATAAATGATGCTAAGATGATATTCAGCTTATCTTCGACTATGTAGACTTGATGAATTGCAGGTATATCATACGACATATATGTGAATATTTCATCAACTTCTTTCATCACGGAAGAAGGATTTTTATAGAAAAAACTAAGAGATTTCTTCTCAAATAGAATAATATAGATAATTACATGAAAATGAAGAACTAAAAAATATACAGGTAATTGCCATTAACAGAACAAGATTGGCAGCCTTAACTTGGGATCAAAGAGAGGTTGTTGTTAGAGCAGAGAAGAGTGAGATTAGGGAAATCAAAATTGAACACCAACTGAAAAAACAGACAATTATCGAAGAAAGAAAATCACACACAACCAAGATTCAATTAACTGAATAATGAGCGGATCTTTTTAGACCCATAAATAGCTACAACATTCATGAAAATCACATTCAACAACTGCATTTCAAATCATAAGCACAACCCACCAAAAAATTATGTCAAAACCACTACACTGAAACTGAAATTGTTCACCAACTCTAATTCCCAAATCAATTAACACAAAAAAACCGAACTTGACGATTCCCCAAATGAGATCGTACAAAACAAGATGGGCCAAATTGTTCAAATGAGGGTTTAGATGGATTTCAAGTACGAAATCAAAGAAATTCAACAGTCCCTTCAAATAAAGAACGAACTTTAAAGATCGAAGAACAAAAAAATTAAGAGAACAACTGGAATCGAAGCTCACCATGGCTGCAAAGGCGCTGGTTCACTCTCGCGCCCAGATCGACAACCAAAAAAAACGAAATCCTAAAAAGCCAGTACGAGAGAGAGGGATTGGAGGTGGAGAGAGAGAGAGAGAGAGAGAGAGAGAGAGAGAGAGAGAGAGAGAAAGTGTGTGTTGAAGACACGAGGAAGAGTGTTCGATTGGGGAAGGAGAGGCAGATCTGTTTGATCGAATGGGTAGGGAGAAGGTTGGTCTGTGAAATACGTGCCCTTAACCTTAATGGTGTGTTCCCTTAGCCTGTTCTGGGATTAGCTCGGAGTAAGCGTTTGAACAGCTTAATTCAGGTGTTCGGTTTGCTTATTATGTTGTCGACCAAAACAACCAAAGAAAACGAAATCCTAAAAAGCCAGTACGAGAGAGAGGGGATTGGAGGAGAGAGAGAGAGAGAGAGAGAGTACCTGTAAGAAGTCAAGTGCAGTGATTTCTGTGGCGGCGGCCATTGGTTGAACTGAAACAATTGAAATACCCCAAAAAATCTGAACTTGATTGATAATCCCAAGAGAGATTAGATTAATAAAGCGTGGATTCCATCAAAACTGAAGATGAAAAAGCAGAAAAAGAAGTTGGGGAGGAAGAACGGCGCGTCGATTTCGACTTGGTAGAGTTGGTAAAGAAAGAAAGAAAGAAAGAAAGGGGGAAGTGAGAGTTCTGAGAGGGAAACGGCGGTGGGTATGTTTCAGTTCAGGGGATTTCAGACTTTAAACTATAAAAACAAAATAAAAATCTAAAGTATCTCCATATTTTTTTTTTTTTTGGTAGTGATATTTAGACTCATTAGTCCGGACTTAAAAAAAAATTTAATTTAAAATTCATCCTCAAGTAATTAATGAAGCAAAGACGATCACTTATAAAATACATTTGATACTCCTTAAATATTTTTGAAAATTTTAAAAACACCCATATGAGTCCAGACTCATGAATCCAAGTAGATTTACATGAAAATCAGCTTATCTTTGATCCCAAGTTAAGGCTGCCAATCTTGTTCTGTTAATGGCAATTACCTGTATATTTTTTAGTTCTTCATTTTCATGTAATTATCTATATTATTCTATTTGAGAAGAAATCTCTTTGTTTTTTCTATAAAAATCTTTCTTCCGTGATGAAAGAAGTTGATGAAATATTCACATATATGTCGTATGATATACCTGCAATTCATCAAGTCTACATAGTTGAAGATAAGCTGAATATCATCTTAGCATCATTTATTTCGAGGGCCGCGAAGGGCACCCCACCATTTAATGAGGGCACCCAACTTATTTGAAAAAATTCCAGCAAAAATGGAAAAGACCATTTTGCCCATGTATATATAATGGTTTAAACCCCACAAACCATTTTGACAAGGAGTTAGGGCACCCCACCAAAGAAGCTTGAAGCACAAAGCGATGACCACATTGCGTTTGGCGAAGAGCCGATCGATTCTTGCTCGTCCGACAACGAGGTAACAATGTTTGACAACCATATTCGGGTTTTTTAGAACTCGTTTAGTTGTGTATAATTGTGAAAATGATGATTTGTTTGTCAACGTAGGGTTTGGTAATTTCTTCAAATCCGAAGTTGTTTCCACCGTATAATGGAGGATTGTAATGCTTCGGTGCGAGAGGAGGTCGTCTCGAGGTAATTTTGCAAATTTTTTGTGTTTTTTTTTGCGGTTATCCGAAGTTTTCGTCCGGGTGCGCGATCGTTTCGGCCTCGCAGACCGAGATATATGGTAACGTCTCGGCCATAGAGGACCGAGAGAATTCACATAGGTCACGGCCTCGGAACGACCGAGAGTAATGAGTAAATATCTGGTCGTACGTAAGCGAGACTCTGAAGAAAGTTTCGGACATGTACAACCGAGAACATGTTTTTTTGGGTTTTTTTGTGATTGTGTTGTACATTTTGGTTGATTATAATGTTACACTCTGTTTGTATTGGTGTAATGCCGTTATCTAGTAATTTTCCAGACTACAAGGACACTTTTACACCTTCTAAGCCATTCCCCTATCGAGAAGCGGCTATTTCATGGCTCCAAATGATTGGTGGTGAGAACAAGTTTGTGTTAGTAACGAAGCGCTCGGATGCCGGGGCATTAAGCGCAGGGGAAGGGTGAAAATTGCCTGTGAGAGGTCTGGGACATATAGGGGACTGGCTCAGAGAGTAGGGAAGGGGAAAGCGGCAAAATTTTTAAAGAAATCAAGGAATGATGAAAAGGCGAGGAGTCACACTGGTACGAAGAAATGTGGATGCCCTTTCCAAATTAACGTCAAGGAAAATGCTGACTCCTTATGGTATGTCACTGTGATTTGTGGGAGGCACAATCACGACACCGCAGAAGATTGGATAAGGGGAGGAGGAAGTTGAGGATGCGGGGGAGGACCGAAAGTGAGCAAAGCTTAGGGAGATTAGTCCACCTTCGTCTTTTGTGGAGTGCGAGCAGAAGTTGAGGATGCGGGTGGGAGGACACCGGGGTCTCCAATCGGAGGCACCCCCCCTCGGAGGGCCTCCAATCGGATTTGAGTCCTCCCACTCCACAAAAGCTTCTAGGCGTAAGAAAGTCAATGTTCCACAAATGCGTCGTGCGCGTCGACGCACGCAAAGTGGATCTAACATGGCTTATAGTCATTGCTTAGAACCGGATTGGTTGCCACATGTTGAGGCCATTATCGATGTCGTTTCCGATGGAAATTGTGGATATCGGTGTATAGCCTCTGGGCTTCGACTTGCCGACGTAGATGGGTGGAGGATTGTGCGTAGAAGGATGTACGATGAGATTATCGGGTATGAAGACCTTTGGCGGGAAGTGCTTGGCTCGAGTTTCGAGACTGTCAAGAATGCGATGCATTGCCCAGAGAAGCAAGAGGGGGCATCTTTCAAAGAATGGTTGACACTTCCAGACATGGGATTGTTAGTATCCACCGCATTCAATGTCATTCTCGTCAACCTCTCGCATGGGAGTGCCTCCACATTCCTACCTCTACGTAGTACTCCACCGTCGTCATTGCACAACAGACTTATCATTGCAATGGCAAATGAAAGGAATATCCATTGGGTTAGGGTAAGTTCTATGATTTTTTGTGAATTGGTTTGTTTCCCCTTAATCGGGTTTGTGACAATATCTTCTATGTTCTATTGTTCACTTTGACATGTGCGATTGCGTGTGAATGCACCGCCGCCATCCTTATATCCATCGTGGGATCAAGACGTTGAGGATCGCGCAAAGGTTGGCGAGATGGATTCGTTTTTCGAGACATCGCGCCCATTGCAATCGCTGATCATGAAGCCACCATACATGTTGTAGATTTAGATACACCGTAGGTTAAAGCTTGTACCTAGACGGCTAAACATTTAGAAATTTTGCCAATTCGTGAATGTTCTATGTATATGCAAATGTTGTGCTTGTGTTTTGATTGTTGTTGTGTTTTGATTGTTGTTTACTTATGGATGGACCCTTTTAGAGTCGGTTTGAATGTTACGGAGATTTATAATTAACTAAGTTTTGGTGCAAATTGTCGTGATGGATTTTCAATCTTGTATTGTTAGTTTGACATACAACCAAATTTTTTTCAAACCGTAATGTTCAAATTCATCCATTTCGATGTCTCGGTCAAGGTGTTCGTGAAACAACCCATATTTTCTGGCCACCCATGACCGACAAGTATTCCAATATATTGGCCGCGTACAACCGAGTCCAATAAAAAGGTCTCGGTTGTACACCACCGAGATGGATTGACCATTTCAATTCGCCCGACTCTCGTCCTATGACGACCGAGCCTCATCGAGACCTCTCGGAAGTGGACAACCGATACGCAGCTAACTCTTCCGGTCTTCGTGGCCGAGACCGCGTGTTCCCAAAAATATTATTTCTCGTCTCGCCAAGTGCCGAGACAGCTTGACACTGCCTCTCGGCCCGTGTGGCCGAGAACCACGATTTCCCAATTTTTTTACATTTGAAAAAACCGCCACACACACATTACAACTACTCTACCAAATGTAACTTAATTCGACGATCTTCAACCGAGCCCTAATTTGGAGACGAAATCGGCTCACACACCGACCCTACAAAATGCGTAAAACTCGAACAACGAAGGAGAAACACACGGCGAGGGACGGAGAACACGATTTTGGGATTCCTCTCACCGGTCGGTTCAAAACAAATGAATTCTTCCACAAGGAGTTCGGTGGACGAGGTGGTGGTGGTGGTGGTGGTGGGGGTGGTGGGGTGCTGGGGTGGGGGTTTGCACGAGGGTGGTGGGGTGCTCGGGGGTTTGCACGAGGGGGTATTTTCGGTAGTTCGGGGCTAATTTTTGGGTGCCCCAGGTAAAACAGTTTGTGCCCACATTAACTGGGTGCCCTCATTAAATGGTGGGGTGCCCTTAGCGGCCCTCTTTATTTCATATAATCACGTTCAATGTAGGTTTAACCACGCCTCCGTACCGGTGTCAATTTCATCACATATAAGTTGTCATTCCACATATGTACATTATAGGTAAACCCTAAACCCCAAACCCCAAAAACCCAAAAACCCAAAAACCCTATACCCAAACCCCAAACCCCAAACCCCAAACCTCAACCCCATACCTCAAACCCTAAAACCAAAACCCTAAAAAACCCTAAACCCTAAACCCTAAACCCTAAACCCCAACCCCAACCCCCAACCCCCAACCCCCAAACCCTCAACCTCAACCCTCAACCCTCAACCCCTCAACCCCTCAACCCCTTAACCCCAAAACCCTAAACCATAAAACCCTAAAACCATAAAACCTTAAAACCTAAAAACCCTAAGCCCTAAACCGTAAACCATAAATCCCTTAACCCCTACACCCTACACCCTACACCCTAAACCCTAAACCATGAAAACCTTAAACCCCAAACCCCATACCCCAAAAACCCTTAAACCCCTAAATACAACAAAACACTGTTTGACCCCGGGTCGGACGTTGTTTGACCGCTGCTTGACCGCGGGTCAAACGCGGCTAAGCCTTGTTTTGGAAGCGGGTCGGCCTCGGTTTGGACCCGGATCGGACGCGTATCGGCAGCGGTTCGGACCCGATTTGACCGGGGTCGGACCGAGGTTGGACCGGGGTTGACCGGGTGGAGTGGCGGTCGGTCTTGATTTGACCGGGTTTAACCCGGCCTGATCGGGGGTCGGCATTGACCGGGTTAGCGAGTCGGACCGGTCGAGTCGGTCCGGTTCGTAGTTTTACGGATTGGGTTCGGTTGAACCGGCCGAACCTAGTTGAACCGGGCCGAACCCAGTTGGACCGGTCGGATCCCAATTGGCTGGCTCTGGGCCTTGTTTGAACACTTGTTTCTTGTTGGCTAGTAATTGGGCCGGTTAGATCTGGTTTGGGGCCCCAAAGTATTCACATTTCCAGTTGTTTTTTGGGTTGTTTTGCAATACTTTCCGGTTATGGCTGAATTTTTTTAGTTACTTTTTATGTTGTTTAGCAATGTTTTTTTTTGGTTGTTTTGCAATAATATTTTTTTGAGTAATCTTGACGTACAAGCCAGCTCCATATTACTATAATTTTACCAAAACAAAAAAATTTGAGGGCCGCTAAGGGCACCCCACCATTTCATGAAGGCACCCAAATATTTTGTAAAAATTCCAGCGAAAATGGAAAAGACCATTTTGCCCCTTAATATATATTGATTCAAACCCCACAAACCATTTTGAAAAAGAAACAGGGGCACCCCACCACCAAGATCTTTGCACGTGAACCATAAAGCGACATTGCGTTTGGCGAGCGTTTATCGATTCTTGCGGCTTGACATCATCCGACAGCGAGGTAACAATGTTTGACAACCATATGATGCTTTGATGGAACTATTAATTTGATTAAAAGCGTGAAAATGATGATTTGTTTGTCAACGTAGGGTTTGGTAAATTCGACAAATCCGAACTTGTTTGCACTATATAATGGAAGATTTGTTGCTATGGTGCAAAGAAGAGGTTGAACTTGAGGTAATTTTTGAAATTTAATGTGTTTTTTATGCGGTTAATCAAATTTTCGTCGATGTGCGCGATTGATTCGGCCTCGCAGACCGAGATGTAGAGCAACGTCTCGGTCGAAAGACCGAGATGTCTACGTAGTTCACGAAATTCAGTGAACGATACATAGTGGCAGTCTCGGTATGGGACAACCGAGACTACTGAGGAACTCTCGGTTGTACATGAGCGAGACTCTGCTTATAGTGTCGGACCTGTACAACCGAGAACCTCATTTTTTGGGGCTTTTTGGTGATTGTGCTGTACATTTTGGTTGATTATAATGTTACACTGTTTGTATTGCAGGTAATGCCGGTTTCTACCTTATTTCCAGACTACAAGGACACGTTTACACCTTGTAGGTCATTCCCCTCTAGAGAAGCGGCTATTTCATGGCTTCAAATGATAGGTCGGGAGAACATGTTTGTGCTAGTGACAAAGCACTCTGATGTCGGGGGCATTAAGCGCAGGGGAAGGGTGAAACTTGCGTGTGAGAGGTCTGGAACATATATGTGAATGTCTCAAAGAGTAGGGAAGGGGAAAGCGGCCAAAATTTCTTTGAAAGCAAGAAATGAGAAGAAGAGGAAAAGGGAGGACTCAAACTGGTACGAAGAAATGTGGATGCCCTTTCCTTATCAACATAAAGGAAAATGCTGACTCCTTGTGGTATGTCACTGTCATATGTGGGAGGCACAATCACGACCCCGCAAAAAACTTGGATGACCATTCATTTGCCGAAAGATTGGATAAGGGGAGCAGGAGGTTGTGGTGCAGATGACAAAGGGGAATGTGAAGCCAAGAGACATCCTAAATACGTTGAAGCAAAGAGATGTTAGAAACGTATCGACAATGCGGACAATATATAATGCAAGACAAAAAGTCCGAATTGAGGATGCGGGTGGGAGGACTCAAATGCAACAAATGTTGCACATCTTGGAGAAGAATAAGTGGATGTCCTGGCATAGGAAGCATCCCGATACGAATGTTGTCACCGATTTATTTTGGTCACATCCCGACTCAATAAAGTTGCTAAGGTGTTTCTCATCGGTAATTTTGATGGATTGCACGTACAAGACAAATAGGTACCGAATGCCTTTGTTGGAGGTTGTTGGCATCACTTCTACGCATTTGACGTTCTCCGTTGGGTTTGCATTCATATCATCGAGAGAGTCATGCGAATTATGTTTGGGCACTTGAGAACTTGAGATCCATATTGGATGGGTGGCCTAAACCGACGTGTTTGTTACCGATAGGGACTTAGCCCTTATTAGTGTCATTGAAGAAGTATTTCCGTCATCGTCTCACCTCCTTTGCTCTTGGCACATCAACAAAGTAGTATTGACCAAGACTAAGAAGATGTTTGGGGAGAACGATGGTTTTGCGCGTTTCATGGATAGGTGGACGAGCGTGATGTATGCCAACTCGGATGCCTCATTCGAAGTTAGGCTGAATGCCTTGCGTTGCGAGTTTGGGAATGTCAAGGGTCTTACTAAGTACTTGGACAACACATGGGTAAAGAACTACAAGGAGAAATTTGTCCCCGCATGGACAAATAGAATTATGCACTTTGGGGAAACAACAACGCAGAGGGTTGAGTCTGCGCATTCCACTCTGAAGCTACACCTTGGCAACAGTCAGGCCAATTTTGAGACTTTGTGGAATGTGGTTGATGGCATCCTTAGAATCCAACACAACAACATCAATGCATCGTTTGAGCTCAGTTTGAATGTGGTCCAACATGAGGACATTGATGAGTTATATCGACGATTGCGTGGTTATGTCTCTCAATGGGCGCTTAAGCTAATTAGAGATGAATTGACACGTGGAGAGGATGTTGGTCACGACTCCACTCGTTGTGGTTGCGAGATACGTACCACACATGGCCTTCCTTGTGCACACGAGCTAAACCATTATAAATTTGCTCGAGGACATTCATGTTTACTGGCGAAAGTTGAGTATGATACCTGAGAATCCTGTGGATCGGTTTGGATACAACGTGCACGATGAGATTGAACGGGTGTTGCACAAGTTTCATGCTTGCACTGATGAGGACGATTGCCTCAGGATTATTCAGCAGCTAATGGAGATTAGTCGACCTTCGTCTACACCGGGTGTTGTGTCACCGGCGAAAATAAAGACAAAGGGAAGGACACCGGGGTCTTCAATCGGAAGTAAGGCAGGATCGAAGAGAAAACACGATAATGACGATTATTCCACGACTAGATTGCCGAGCGGATTTGAGTACGTGCTTTCCACAGAAGAGGCCTCTAGTTCGAGGAAGAAGAAAAGCAAAGTTGTTCCTAAAATGCGTCGTGCCAGTCGACGCACGCAAAGTGCATCTAACATGGCTTATGCTCATTGCATAGAACCGGATTGGTTGCCACATGTTGAGGGCACTATCGATGTGGTAGCCGATGGAAATTGTGGATATCGGTGTCTTGCCTCTGGGCTTGGACTTGCCGATGTAGACGGTTGGAGGATTGTTCGTAGAAGGATGTATGATGAGATTATCGAGTATGAAGACCTATGGCGGGAAGTGCTTGGCACGAGTTACGAGACTGTCAAGATTGTTGTGCATTGTCCAGATAATCAAGTCGGTGCATCTTTCAAAGAATGGTTGACACTTCCAGACATGGGATTGTTAGTATCCACTGCATTCAATGTCATTCTTGTAAACCTCTCGCATGGGAGTGCCTCGACATTTCTACCTCTACGTAGTGCTCCACCGTTGTCGTTGCACAGCAGAGTTATTATTGCCATGATAAATGACAAGAATATCCATCGGGGAAAGGAGCACGCATTTCAACAGGCACTTCTGGCTCTCCTTCATTATGGCCAGCTCCACCACTACTACTCCCGCCCACATTACGATCAGTTTCTGTCGTGTTCCGCGCCGCTGACGAGTCACTGCTACTAGACTCCGATGCATGACCCTCCTCTTCCCCTCGGGCAACAACAACATCCTTAGGTCGCCGAGTGTCGATGTTCGAACCCTCATCGTGCAATTCTAACCTTGCACGATTTCCATCTACCTTAACCTTTCCCTTAACATCTTCGTTCTCCTTCTCTTTCTCTTTCCGGTAAGATGCTGTCGGGGGTCGCCGGCCGCCTCGCCCCCGGTTGGCCCTCGACACCTCAACACCAGCCTCCTCCCTTGTCACCGGTGCTTTCGAACGAGCCATACCTGAAAACAGTACAACATATAAGCGCCTGGAACAGAACCAAAAATCAAATTACTAAAAAAAAAGGTTCAAAATCATCCTTTTCTGATGTCTCGGTCAAGCAGGTTCGTGAAATAATCCATATTCTCGTTCACTCCTGACCGAAAACGGGTCAACTATCCCGACAATGTACAACCGAGATCAATAAAACATTCTCGGTTGTACACCACCGACATGTCATACCCAATTCAATTCCCCTTACTCTCGTCCTGTGCCGACCGAGTCGACTCTAACCCTCTCGGCATTGTACAACCGAGAGATGGAGTACATTCTCGGTTGTACACCACCGACACAACATTACCTAACACTAATTGTAGCTCTCGTCATGTCTCGACCGAGATAACACATGTAATCTCGGCCATTCGTAACCGAGACTCTGTGAACTCTTCCGGCCTGGCTGGCCGAGACGACGAGTTGCCAAAAATTTACCTTCTGTCTCGGCCAAGCAGTCTCGGCCATGCTTGGCCGAGACAGTAAACACACTATCTGGCCTGTGTGGCCGAGAACCGCGATTTTCCAAAAATGGAAACCTTGAACACACCGCCACACATACATTACAACTACTCTACCAAATGTAACTTAATTAGACTATCAACGTACCTTGAAACGATCGATTTCGCGCCAAATGTGTGTGTACGACGAACTTCAACCGAGCCCTAATTTGGAGACGAAATCGCCCAACACCCCGAGCCTACAAACTGGAAAAACCTCCTACAACGAAGGAGAAACACGGAGACGGACGAAAACACACGATTTTCGGAATCCTCGCAATGGCCGATCCTCAACGAATTCGTTCTTCCTCAAGGAGTTTGGTGGGGGGGTGGGGGTGGTGGGGTGCGAGAGTTTTGAACGAGGGGTATTTTGGGAATTTCGGGTCCAATTTTTGGGTGCCCCGGGTAAATTGGTTAGTGCCCACATTAACAGGGTGCCTTCATGAAACGGTGGGGTGCCCTTAGCGGGCCTAAAAAATTTCCCTCTATGCGCTGACTTTTCAATTGCTTCAAGATGACTTCAAATTATATTTCACAAAAAAATCAATGATAAAACATTGCTTTAAAAAAGATTAAAAAATTAAAATATCTAAAATATTTAAAATACCTAAGAATGGTTTAAAAAACTCCTAACACAGAAAAAAAAAAAAATTTATATACATGTACTTTAAAAAAAATTATCAATTGATTGCTTTTTAATTAGAGAAAAATGTTTTATGTTAAACTTTAGTTTTTGTGTTAAACCTTTGATGGCAACCAAGTGACACGTCATACCATATTTTTTGGATATTCATCGATAACCACGTAACATACTATCATAACTAATAAAAATTTTGGAACACGCCTCCTACCCATATGTGTAAAACGGTTACCAAAAAAAATGATGTAACAGAAAAAATATATATTAAAAAAAATGTAATATACCTGAAAAGATTTTCTTAGCATTGAAGATCTTAAGCCACCAAGATCGAAAGGCATAGTTGTTGAGCACCGATCAAGAAAAACAGTCTCTACCTGCAAGGGGAAATAAAGATATAGAATGTAAAGCTTCGAACAAGAACATAACAACAACAACATAGCCTCAGTCCCAAATTAATTGAGGTCGAACAAGAGCATAATGACGACTAAATATCAGTAATGTAACTATACAAGTTTAGCAAGCTACTGGTTTCTTTTTCTTCTTTTTTAACCCAAAGAAAAGCATTTTCAGTCCATCGAAACCTGTTTAACAAGCCACCAACATGATCACTCATCATAAAAGAATACTTAAAACACATTATTCCTTACAGCAGCCCACTTCTAATCACGTGTAGTATAATTAAAAACAGATTGAATAAAAAAAATGAGCGCTTAAAATAAGAAAGAATTAAAACCTTCTAAGATGATTCTCCTTCTTCCTTCTACATAAAGAACCACAAGAAAAAAAAATATAAACAAGCATATTCCTGAACAATGAAATTCTAGGATTAAACGCACGACGCACAAACATAAAATAAAAACTCAAAGCACATGGTAGATCAAACGCGTGTAAGGGAAACACAAAATGAATCAAACCAAAAGCGTATGATAACAAATCACAACTAATAAACCAATTACAAAATCAACACGACTAATAAATTGATTACAAAAGCAAAACATGCAAGATATAAATAACTTATCTTCACATATTTCAACTATAAAAAGAACATAAACCAATCTACAAATGCAAACAACACAAGCCCAACAAGATTTGAGAAACATTGTGTCACAAACCTCAACAACCAAAGGAAAAAAACACATCATATCTCCTACGCACTAATCCGCAAACTTTAAACCAAAAAAACAAAGAAAATTAATGAAACGACCAAGAAAATATAACAGAGCAGACACAACTTGAAGACAGAGAGACATATAATAGTAATTTGTAATTCATTTGCAATTCATCTAACAACTACAATTCAACAATCACAAACAACCACATTACCGATCCAAAAAAGATAGCAAAAGTCAATTGAAACATATAATTAGATAGAAAGAATTCGCTGTAATTGTTAGCAAGAAAAACCAAAATAGAGTCTTAAAGTTAAATTAGATTTAAACATGAAGGGAAAAGGCCATTAAAAGTTTGAACACCATAATCCCTCCAACTCGAGTTTCATTCTAGCCCGGAGGCTGGAGTACCAATCCCCATAAGGAAATACGACGCAAAGAGCCTGAAAAAATGTAAAAAATAAAATAAAAATAAAGACTACGACAATCCATCCACCCATGGGAATCCTAAGGTCACACTTCACTTAAATCCGGTATTTCTTGTTGGGCATAGAACATGGAAAGAATCAGGATGTCATGCAAGAAAATAATAGTAATTTGTAACAACCTCACTTTGGCTCCTTACATAGAAACCATCTAGACATGCAAAAAAACAAGAACTTTTTACCAAAAACAGCAAATTCAACGAAATTGTTGTGAGAAACCACAAAGGAATTCCCAAAATCACAGTCACACTGATTAACCCAAAGGAAATCAAACATGGAAGAAAAGCATAAATATTCTTCAAGGGTTAATTAAGCCTCCCTCCAATAATATTCAATATAGAGTACCAAATTCAGTTATCCTTCTGGACCGATGGTGGTAAAAGTCACATGTATGGGACGGAATCAAAGCTAGATTATCTTATTCTACAACTAAACCGCATAAGTTTCAACTCCCAATATGATGCCAAGAGTGTCGAATCAAGCAAAACCAACAAATATCCAAGAAATTTAGAAATCTTGCACAGTTTTAAGCTTTTAACAATCACAAAGCACCAAAGTCAAAAGACTGCCAATGTCAAGTTTATGTCAACACTATCGATCTTCTAAGTTGTATTCAAGTAACGTGGTTCTAACAAATCATAGCTTAGTGTATTTATTCAAACTTTCTAGGATTTAAACAAGTCAATCCCTTTCAATTAATTAACTTAGAGTAAAGATTTGTGACATTACAACGAAGCTTTTGAGAAACTAAGTCGTTAATTTGAGTTCATGAAGTTAGGTAGTAGAATTCAAATATCTTTTAGATAGGTCATTGACACAATTGTAACTTTATTCATCTCCTTTGTGTTTGATTAGCTCCCATTTTACATTATACACTCGACAATTGGTGCAAATACGAAAAAGAATTTGTTGATTGTCACCAAAATTAATTTAATTTGGATGTTAGAGGGAATGTGTTATGTGTAGTAATTTACTTTCACAAGTTAATCAGTTTTTTTTTCTTTGTTTTGATGTTGATGATCAATCTATTGCCTACACACTTATAAGTTTATTCTTGTTGCAAAATTTGCACTAATGCATGCATATATTTGACTTGCTTATTGATTGGTTGTTGTTTTGTATACTCAACACTAATGATTATTTTTCATTAAAGTGCAGGAAGCAATGTTCACAAGAGGTATATATATATATATATATATATTACTAAAAAATAAATAAATATTATTTTAGCTTATTGATTAGCCACCACTTCATACCAAAAAAAAATCTCTTATACAATGCATGGCCCTCTTATGTCATATTTCAAAATAACCTTCTTTAAGATCTCCTTTATAATTTTCTATGTCATATCAACATTAAGGATTGCATTGTTCTTCCCTTATTTCAACCAGATTTCTCCATTGTTGGAAGAACTTCATGCCTTTGGTTGTATACTTCCCTAACAAATATGGATATTGTGCCGGACAAAATTGTTAAATGGACAAGAAGATAGATTGTTCTTAAAGTTTTTAGCATAATTCTTGTTTGTTTCAATTATTGCCCTTAGTTGATGTATTGAAGAAACTGTAATCGCAAAAATTTTAGATAACAATGTATGAATGTGATCACATTCATTTACAATTTATTCAATTTTTTTTCTAATGTTTAAACTTTAATTACAACTTTGAATTTTAGATAACAATGTATGAATGTGATCACATTCGTTTGCCCATACTTTTTTTTCATCTCCAAATCAACCTTTTCTTTTGTCTCTAAATCAAACTCTAACTCCTTATCAATCCACCACGCGTTTTTTTTTCTTTATCTTCAAATCAATCCCGAACTCCTTCTCATCAATCCAATACACGGTTTTCTCTTTCTCTCAGTCTTCAATCGATCACACGCTCGTGCTCTGGACGAACTCCTTCTCATCAATCCAATACACAAACTCATTCTCATCAATCCAATACACGATTTTCTCTTTCTCTCAGTCTTCAATTGATCACTCACTCGTGCTCTGGACAAACTCCTTCTCATCAATCCAATACACAAACTCATTCTCATCAATCCAATACACGTAGACGGAGAAGTTGATAAATTGATGAAGACTTCTAAATTGGAGCGTGCACTTGTTTCTGGGGCAAATCGATTTATATGAACATTGTATCTGTTGAAAGCTTGAATTGCATGCTACCATTTGATACGTTTTAAGGGGGTGCATACCACTGTGGTCATCGTCTTCATCATTCTCACCCAAACCCTCATTTTTCTTCCTATATATATATATATATATATATATATATATATATATATATATATATATATATATATATATCTCTGTCTTCCTCATATCTTTCTCTCTATGAATTCGAAATTGGAATTGGGAGGGGTTGTTGTGGTTGGTTGTTAATCGTGTGATGAAGAGAGGAGGATGTTCGATTTTATATATACATATATATATATAACAGTGAAGAAGAGAGAATCCGAGAAGGAGAAGAAGAAGGTGGCTTGAAGAAGGTGTTGGGGGAGGGAACAAACCCAAGACCCAAAAGAAATTTGAATGAAAAAAATTCTGATTAATCATGTAAAAAAATGAAGGTGTCTAAAGCTTTAATCTCAACTAATTCAATTATTTACATTCATAATTTCAAAGTTATCTTTTCTATCAATAGAGTTTGAGGTAAAGATTGAACTTTATGTACAATTCTACGGAATCTCCACAAGCAAGTGTTCACAAATTGATGGGTCAAACCACTTGTGTTTTTTTTCCTTGTTTCCTTTTTTTTTGAGGAAGTAATGTCCTAGTATGACTAGCTTGTTTTTTCATTCACATCTTATCTCAATCACATTAGAGAATATTGATAAGCTAAAAAAATGTAATTGTATATCTAATTTTTAAATCTTAATTACAATTTTAAATTTTGTTAATAAATTCTTAGAAATTAATTCCAGCTCGCTTCGCTCGCGGGGGAATCGTGCGTAGCACGTCTTGAAACTAGTATATATATAACCAAAATTAAAAACTTATCATCTAAGTTTCTTATCTCATCACAAATCGATAGGCAAGGAAGAAGAGAGAAAAGAGAGGTTGCTGGAGTGATCAAAGAGAATGAGAGGTGAGCAATTCATTGAAGGTTTGGTGAAGAAGAATAAGATCATCAAGCTAGGTAAATTCTCCACTCCATTAAGTTGATGAAATCATGAAAATTGATGTAGTGGTTGTTGTTTCACATGGGGTTTGATGTTAGGGACCTCTCGCAGTGTGTATGAGGGTCCCTAAGGCGTTAACATGGCCTATGTGAAGCAAAAACTCAAAATTCGAAATGCGGAATTATGGGTTCTGATACACATAGCGCGTTAGGTAGAAAATTTAGCGCGCTAATACTGATTAGCGCACTAGATAGTCAAGACACTGTTCAAAATTAGCGCGCTAATTTCCCAACCAATACTAAAAATCGGCAATTTCCAAAAATTATTTAAACACTATAAATGAGTTTAAAACTCTAAATAACAGATCAAGCTCACTCTAAAATCTATCAAACAACATAAGGGGACTATCTAGTGCGCTAATTAGTATTAGCGCGCAGTTATTTCATTTTAAGCCATTGATATTATTGTTCATTGTTGTTATCCATCCTTGGAATTCCATTCTGATTGAGTTGTCCGAAGTCAAGTGAGTCAATGGTGATCCTTGAAGGAGTGGCTAGCTGAGGTAACATACCAGAGTCATGACCTCGGGATGCACTGCACCGATTACTTATTTTGACGGGGTGTGAGTTCTTAGCGTGGTTGTTCCAGAAAGTCTCACTATCTCGTGGGTTTAGGGCTTGCGAGTACCAAGTCCTAGAACCCGAGTATTGATGTTTTGCCAAGACTCAACGAACTTTTGGTCGAGACTACTTGCGCCTCTCTAATTGCATTCCTGGACACTCATGTATCGATTGCTTA
Organism: Stephania cephalantha; assembly: GCA_039657325.1. NCBI lineage: Eukaryota > Viridiplantae > Streptophyta > Magnoliopsida > Ranunculales > Menispermaceae > Stephania > Stephania cephalantha. Next base: position 52,819 of record CM077575.1, read on the forward strand.
TGATTTCTTTACAGTCTTTTATTTATTCATGTGTTCTTATATCTTTTTTCTATATGAATGAATATAGATTGTTTTATTTCTTTTGAAATGTTGTTCAGTATCCTACTGGCGTTACTTACCTGGGCTCGTCATTCTTGTGTGTGACTGAGTGCAGATCTGCAATCGAGTAAGGAAAAGAGGTCAGTGCTAGGAGATTTATTGTGAGAACTTTGGAGTGGCCTTCCCTCTCACATTTTTGTAGGTTTTTGTATTATTTTATATATATTGTTTTGATCACTTGGGGTATATAGGTTTGAGAGATACGTTGGGACATGTAGATGATATGATTTCTCTTTCCTCTGTTTATTATACATGTTGACTGAATTATGCGGGGTTTCCACACTCTAGGTTGTCATGACTGATTTGTATAGAGTTGTTTAGATTTGTTTAAGTTGAAATCGCTTCCGTATAAACTTTGATAACTTACGAATTTGAATAACTTGCTATAGATGTTAAATTTTGAGGCTTTGTAATGAAAAATGGTTAGGAGAGCTGACTAAACTTGCGTTGACGTCGCGAGGATTGACTCGGGGTCCACGTTAGTTTAAGCCGGGCGGGGCCCAGTTTAAGTTGTAGAATTGGGGCAGTCACACCACCCTAGCTCCTCCTACCCCATACCCCCATCCAAGCACCACCAGCTCTCCTCCCTCATCTCCTTCAACACCGTCGACGCCGAGCGATGAAAACCCAGCTTGCTTTTCTCTCTTCGAAAAGGTAAATTTGTCTTACAATTAAATTAATTATCAAAGTTTCATCGGAGTGACTTTTGCAAAATGATTTAAAAAATTTAGTGATTTATTTGATACAAATGTAAGTTTAGTTACAAATTGTAAAGTTATATGAAAAAAAAATTAATCATATACAAGATACATCACTGCGTCAACAAAAAAGGGAAAAAAGAAGTTAGTGATTTATCCCACTGACCTCTCTCCCCGCATTCACAAATCGGTTATGAAAAAAAAATAAAAATTAGTGAGCCCATATCTCAATGGGCTATAGTTGAGGCTTCTCAGTTCCACTTTCAGCATGATCGCATTGAGCACACAATTCTGTCGACCCCTTCACCTCATTTACCTTCGCATTTTTATCTGCTTTTTGGGACGAAGACGATCCAAACGGGGGATTAGTCATTGATTTGGGTATTCGTAAAACGAAAATTTGATGTACAAAATCATCTGTTTTCCCTTGAATTTTTCAAGCAGTTACTATTATTTTCCAGTAAAGGGGCAATTTCATGTCCATCCAAAGTTTAGGAGCTATAGTCTCCTTCAGCCAACAAAAAACAAACATTTAAGTCATAGTCCAACGCCATTTCAATCACCGTGGAAGAACACAACTACCCATACTATCATATAATGGGGCACAACTGATGATTAGCTAAAGAAGCTCATCGACAAAAAAAATTAGATAGCTACAATTTAATTTAGGTGTCAAATTGTTAATACATAGGCGTCACCAGTTGATTGATTGTGTTGTGAGTCGCACAAGTAAAGCACAAGCAAGTATTACAAAAATGGAGAAAGGGGCGAGACACAAGAGTTGCGAAATCCGGCAAATAAGTGAAAACACAAATCAAGGTCGAAAAAAACTTATCATTGAGATAAGAACATGCATTTCTTTTTTTCAAAAGAGTACATGCATGGACCATGCCATTTTTTATGCTTCCTCAATTGAGGTCTTTTCAACTCAGATTGATACCACACTCAATACAAGAGTTGTGAAATCCAAGCAAATAAGTGAGTTTGCTAATTAAAGCATCTCATATGTATACAAATAGATCAAATGTAAATAAAGCCTACGAAAATTGCGGAAAAGAAGGCACACACAGCAAGAAGCATGGATGCCACTGATTTATAATCTATGAAAGCAACTCTTCAAACAGACTACATGTAGCATGACTCATATCGATTTAGATGAACTTGTGATCAATGGCAACACCAACAAGGTGCTCATATCGATATAGATGAACTTGTGATCGATGGCAACACCAACAAGGTGCTCGTCCTCTAGACTCGCAGCATAAAAAGCGTCCTCTTGCAGCCAATCCCGAAGTTAATTAATACTCAGAAGCCTGGAAGAGAGGAAAGCCAATGTGTGAGAACTAAATACTAGAAATAGCAAGTTACATAAAATATAAAGGATCTCGTATTCATCGCAACGCAACTAAGCACAATCAAAATACACAAAGTTTTGTCCTTAATATTCCCGACAGATTTGCCATCGATCAAAATGAGGTTCATACACAAGCATTCACATAGGAGGCATCAAAACGAATGTCATTTCAATTCGAGAAAAATAAAACTCTTATCGGCAAACCAAAACCTGTTTATGCCCCAAAGTAGTTCCGAAGGCAAAAGGCCAAAGCAACTTTTCCAACCACGACAATTTTCCCCGTACATAACAATATGATCAAGAGACTACAATGCATGAGTTTGCACGTGAAGAGACCATTAACTTTGTTTACCTTCAAGTGCGAAGAGTAAACCTTCCAAGTCGTGGAAATTCGAGAAAATTTCTCAATGCATATTAAATTGTTCACCGAAAAGGAAAAAATGTTGCAAGTCCAAAGAATCAATGATTTGATGGCTCACAAGTGAATGTCGAATCGACCCGAACGCGACAAACAACAATAGCACCATTCTTCACAAAAAGAACCTTTTTCTTCATGGGTTTCTTTGTCTTAGGGTCTATCTACTTTCAGTAGCACTTAACAATCTCACACTCCTCAACAAAGAATGAATATGCAATCGCTTTATAATCAAGCAGGTGAAAATTGCCTAGAACACCAAGAGATGTAATGTCAATAGTTGTAAGAATTAGGTAAAACAAAAAAAAATTTTACATTATCGAAAAAAATTGAATGATCTAGTTGACTCAAACCATTTGAACTAAATTGATAATTGTGCCTCTAAAACCGAACAACAAATTAGGCATCAATTTGGAAGATGGAAATGGGCTTCAAGAGGATTTCAAGAATTTAATTGATTTGAAAGACTTGGTTTCACTCGAATATCTAGCTATTTCTATATCATAAATACATCCAGAAAACAATATGTATTCTTACAAAAATGAACTTACAAGAAACACCAAAAGAAACCTCTAAATCACACTCTATATGCTTACATTGTCAAGCAACTCAATGATCTGCAGCTGCGCATCAAACTCAGAAACTACACCCACATGTTTCTCTGCAAGCATCGCAAATAAGGAGGAATAATTAAAACCCAACACATTAACCTCAACAAGAAGAATTTAAAGTAAAGTCAATCAACACCTATGGTTTCTAAAATTTACAAAAATCTCAACAAAGAAAAAGAGAACTATCTTATTAAAGTAATACACTTAATTGGTTAAAATATTCTAAACTTTTACAACTTTTGTTATTATATCCCAACCTTTTTTGAATTTGTTATTATATCATAACCTTTCAAGATTGATAGATTTGTATGCTAAGTCACTTTTCAATTCCAAATTTGAAGAGGTGACACCTAAATAATAACTTTAAAAAGTTACCCCATCACCTATAATTACTAAATTTATTATTTAAGCTCGTTACTTGGGTGTCACTTCATCAAATTTAGGGTTAAAAAGTGAATTGGATACAAATCAAACAATTTAGAAAGGTTATGATATTTTAACCTATTTCCCCTAAAGTAATATCTTGTACCGATGAAGACACCCAAAAGGTAAATAATTCAATTGAAAATAAAATTTTGAGATACATCACTTCATGGACTATTATTTCCAAATTAACTAAGTGATCTTTCAAAAAAAATAACTAAGTGAAGGCCCAAAGCAAGGCACAACACTTGTCTTTTTAATAACAAAAGTTGAAAAAGTTAGGATATTTTAACCAATTTGGCCTAAAGTAATATCTTGTACCGGTAAAGAAACCCAAAAAGTAAATAATTCAATAGAAAACTAAATTTTGAGATACATCACTTCGTGGACTATTATATCCAAATTAACTAAGTGATCTTTAAAAAAAAATAAGTGAAGGCCCAAAGCAAGGTACAACACTTATTTTTTAATCCATCTGAATTGAAATGACCACTCCATCATGCATTGGCATGGTTATCGACCTATGGATCTTGCAATCCATACACTTTTGGCAATGAAGAAATTAAATTTGCATCTTGAAAAGTGGAAGAACGAAAGTTATGCTAAAGCATACACTAGTACAGGAAGCACAGAAAAATATTGAAAGAATATACAGTTACAACAACAACAACAACAACAACATAGCCTCAGTCCCAAATTAATTGGGGTTGGCTACATGGATCAAACTTTTCCATTGTGCTCAATTAAGTGCAATTGATGGTGAGCTATCCAGACCATTCAAATCCTTCTTAATTAATGCATCTCTTGTTAACTTTGGCCTACCCCTACCTCGACGAATTTTTACAGTTTCTATTGCGTTAAGTTTTCTAGTGGGGCAAACCACCGCGACTGCCCTTCCCTAATATTTGTATCAATTGGTGCTGCTCTTACTTGTCTTTAAATTTCTATATTTCTTATTCTATCTTTACGAGTTTTATCATACATCCACCTAAGCAACCTCATTTCTGCTACGTTCATTTTATGCAATTGTTGTTGCTTTACCGCCCAACATTCACTTCCATATAGCATAACTGGCCTAATTGTGATCCTATAAAATTTTCCTTTTAGCTTAGTAGGAATATTTCGATCACAAATCACCCCTGTTGCACTCCCACATTTCTTCCATTCAGTTTGATCCTAGGTATTTAAAGTAGTTCACCTTAGGACTTCTACTTCCCCTAATTTTATCACTTCATCATCTCGATGTCTAGTATTTCTAAACTCACAGTGCATGTATTCGGTTATCGTCCTACTCAACTCAAAGCCTTTATATTCGAATGTATTCCTCCAGAGTTCTAATTTCCTATTCACTCCATCTTTTGTTTCATCCACTAAGAATATACAGTTACAAATTGGACATTATCCACAGCTATTTGACCTGTTGCAAGTTATTAGTTGATTCAGAGAGATACAAAAATCTCTCAGATGAATTGATTCAAGGTTAGAACTAAATATTCTCATTAGCTATAAGCAGACTGAAGTGATAGAATTTATATCAATACAACCAAGTCCACTAAGCTTAAAATAATATATTTTAGAATAGAAAATGCATGATAGGTCATGCATGATAGCATTGCTGAAAGGGATAACCTACCGACACGTGATAGAACAAAACCATACAATATGTCTCCTTCTTCTATTCCAGATAACTTGATCCGAACATTCTCACCGGGGCCTGCTCCTCTTACTTTGTTCTCATCACAATGCACATAAATCACTTTTACTTGGACCTGTAAATTGAGCATGCGTAATTTTTAGGAATAGCAGTAGCAAAAGTCAAGGAAGAGTGGTGTAAAAGGCAAAGACAAACACCTTATTTGGCATGACCAATAAGCTATCACCCTCTCTTACACTTCCAGACTCAATTTTACCCATCACAACAGTTCCCACGTCCTTAAATTTGTCAAGAATGTGCATCCTGCACAATGAATATGTAAGATAATAGTCAGTCCCAGATAATGGTTAAAACTTTTAGCAATTCACATACAACAACAACAACAACATAGCCTCAGTCCCAAATTTTTAGCAATTCACATACATTAAAAAATATGTGTCCATCCTCCATACAACTTTTTTCCTAAGCAATTCACCAACTTCCCAAAATACTTGTACATGCCGCAAGGGAAAAAAGAAAGTTAAGAAAAAAATATATAAAAATTATTAATTTTCTAAAAAAAATGTTGATTTTCACCATATATAAACAAGTATTTTTTAGAAAGCTTACCATCGATTGCACTTAATCGAGCACAATGAAAAAGTTTGATCCATGTAGTCGACCCCAATTAATTTGGGACTAAGGCTATGTTTGTTGTTGTATAAACAAGTAATTTTTTGTGACGCCCCAACTACAAATAAGGGCACCGCCCGGCCTAATCCCTAATTAAGCCCTAATCTCTCCTATAGGACCTAACCAGAACTAGTCACCTTGTTTACACACCTAAATACCTACCATTTATGATACCACCTACAGCTTACTTACATGTTCTTATGACTAACCTATGGTCAGTTCTATAAATCGAGTTACTAAATTTTTTTTTTTTATCTAACCAATTATTCAAATGAAGTCTTATTGATTTACTAGTGGAAATGAAATCCTAAAGCCTAACCTATTGTGGAAAAACCAGAAATAAAGATCACATGCATATATAACCAAAAATGGTGATATATACAACATGTGTCTAGTCGATGTTCCTATCACTCAACCCAAAAGTAAAAATAACATGTACATAAAAACGTAATACAAAAGAATGCAAAAACGTACAAAAATAGTCGTAGTAGCTCCTTCTCTGGCTCAGAGATAGTCACAAATCTTCTCTTTGCCTGGTCTGCTACTCGGCTGATCTGCACCCACCGTCACAAACTAGACGGTGAGTACATGAAATTATTTAAGTAATACTGAGAGACATTGATCCACATTCCCAAACAGGCAACAAGTATCAAATGGCATAATTTAAATAGCAACTATGCTGAAAGAAACATCATGCAAAGAGATACTTGAGTTAAACAAATATGAAACTGACTCAAGGCTAAGTAGTAATGGATTAGGGTCGGTCGGCCGTGATCTTCATCACATCAGCCTGTCCACTACGATTTGAGCTCTGTTCTATATCATTTCATTTTAAAGTGAGCTCTATATCATAATCTCCAAAAGGTCGTACTTACGATTACGCCTTTTCTATTCCAAGTGAATTAATCGTCACCGGAATGTATACTTGCCAACATACCCGAGTTTTAAAACTCGTCATGTCACCCAAGTTATTCTTGCGCCAACAAACCCCGAGGTCCGATTACCCCGTTCGAGGCACGTTACCCCGTGTGTCATGCAAGGTAGTGGAGAAATCCCCTGACATCCCGGAAAGTCTAGTGACCCCCGTATGAAAGCTGAATTTCTATCATCACATGACCCTAACCACAAGAACCACTTTCATATTCAAAAATGACACAGATTGGAATCCAAGAAATGTAACAGCATACTAATGCCCAAAGGATTAGAGTCAAATAAACACACTAACCTAATAGCATGCTATATCACTGACTTTCAGACACAACAAGCAATATGACAAAGTATAAACATTAGAATCAATGATATACAAAAACAGAATATGCTATGAATATCATTAAAATGAGTAACTGAACAAGTCATAGCATATGGATTTCAAAGGCAATTCAGTTCGAATAACTGAGAAGAAATAAATAAATAGAATGAAATGTAAATAAATGTCTCAAATCAGTTTACTTACATACACACAGCAAGTCCTAAGCTATCCGGCCTCCGTCGCGTCGATGTACGCACCCAAACCCCGTAATAGCTCCTTTTACGGTCCTAGCATTAGAAAGTTTCCCAATTTAGATTCAAGTTTAATGATTTAACATTCCGAAATTGGTCGATATCGGTCAAAATTAAGTTCGAGACCTATTTGCCGATTTCGCGTTTTTCGAGGTAAAACCCCGATACGCCTCGACCGACTCCCGAATTCTTCACTTTTTATAGAAATTGTGAAGTTTTATTGATTTGGATCAAAAATATATTTTTTCCCATTTTTCTGGAATTTTCCTGAATTTTCTATAATTTTCTCTATTTTCAGGAATTTATTATATATTTTTATTTTTATTAATTAAATATATTTTTATTTTTATTTTTATTAATTAAATATATTTTCAGGAATTTTCAAAATTAAATATATTTTTATTAATTAAATATATTTTTATTTGGTCGAAATTGTGAAGTTTTATTAATTAAATATATTTTTATTTTTATTTTTTTATTTTTATTTTTGAAGTGGATCCGGGTCAACCCGACCCGATCCAGCCGGACCCGGGTCGGTCTGACCCGGTCTCCATCGGGTCAGGGTCGGTCCGACCCGTCCCACATGGGTTCGGGTCGACCCGACCCGATCCCATCTTCTTCTTCACCAGAGCACGCTGGTTCTGATTTTTTTTTTTTTTTTTTTTTTTTTTTTCTTGAGGCGTTGGGTTGGCTTCCAATCCCCAATGGGTTTTGATGGCAAGGAGACCCTTGCCATCTCTCCCGTTCCTCTCGGGGTCGGCCATGGAGGTTCGGCCTCCATGGCCACCACGCACCACGCCGACAACACAACAACGACCGAATCAACAACGAAAATTAACAACTCACCTTGCTTCAAGCTTGGTCTCTCTCTTTCGGTCTCTCTCTCGATCTTTCTTTCTCCTTTCTTTCTCCTCTCGCCACTGTTTTCTTCTTTCTCTCTCGTTTTGTCTTTTTTCATCGAATGGATAAGATGGGGGTTAAGTATTTGATGTCCTCGAGATTCGTGCAACACGAATCTCGAGGCGAAACCAAAAAAATATCTACTTTGTCCCCACCGCCTTACTGTTTGTCCAGATTTTAATATTTTTTTTTTCGAGTCCCGCGAAATGCGTATCTCGAGGCGAATCCAACGGCTATGATTTTATTTTGCAAACTATAGGCCATTGCATATTGATTTAATGTGACCACATTACCACTACTATAGCCACTTATTAAACAAACCATTAAATTACTTTTAATGTAAATTAATTAATCTTACCCCACGAGCCGCCGCCTCGGCCCACGTCAAGACGCAACACGAGGCGCATTCCCGTCGTCTCTGTATCTCGCATACCCGTAAATGACTTAGTAGTCTACACAAATACATTACACTAGGCATACAACACAACAAATATAACATTTACCTCGCCACCGTGCCTCGTAGAAGGACACGTATCGCATCGCGGTCCCACGTCACGGTCATTGTGTCCTAATTAACGAATTAAACGTGTATAAATTATTGGGCCGTGACAATACTTCCCAACTAATAGGAAGTTCGTCCTCGAACTTAAACTAAACAAATTTAAAAATGTACCCGACTCGAAAAGGTACGAAATGCATGTCTCGCATATAGTCTTCTCGTTCCCAAGTGAGTTCGAATCTCCATGAAACCGCCACTTGACTAACACTTTCGGGATAGACTTGTTTCTTAATCGTTGTACCCTTCTGGCCAAGAATCTGAACCGGTTGCTCTTCATATGAGATATCCTCACTCAAATCAATCTCGACTCAAATCCTTTGTCGTCTGCCTCTCGCGCTTTGACTTAGCTAGTCGAAGCATCGATATATGAAACACCGGATGAATTCCGACATTTGTGGAGGTAACTCTAACTCATAAGCAACCTTTCCAACCCGTTTCTTGATCTTGAAAGGCCCGATGAATCTCGGTGCTAATTTGCCTTTCAAACCAAATCGATAATGACCCTTACGAGGAGAAACCTTTAGATACACTAAAGCTCCCTCATCGTACGCGAGATCGTCGCGATACATGTCCGCATACTTCTTTTGCCTCTCCCGGGCTCCTTTAAGTTTCGCGAACTGTCTTACCTTTTTCGTGTGATCGACAACAATTTCAGCCCTAATAAATTTCGGTCTTCTGGCTCAGCCCAACAAGATGGTGAGCGACACGGTCTACCATATAACGCCTCAAATGGCGCCATTTCAATGCTCGCCTGATAACTGTTGTTGTATGCAAATTCACACAACGGTAAATACTCTTCCCACGATCCGCCAAACTCAAGTACACACGCCCTGAGCATATCTTCGAGAGTTTGTATTAACCTCTCGATCCGCCGTCGGTCCCGAGGGTGAAAAGGCTGTGCTAAGCGTAAACAGAACGTGTACCATATTGCTCCCGCATACTCCGCCACATCCCGGACGTATACATAGCATCTCCGTCCGACGTAATAGTCAAAGGTACTCCATGCAAATTTCGATAATCTTTCTCTCGAACAATACACTCACTGGTCAAATGTGTAATGAGTTGCAATCGGTATGAAATGGGCAGATTTCGTCAATCTGTCCACAATCACCCGATGGAATCATGTCTATGAACATCTCTCTAGCCCTCGAACGAAATCCATAGCTATGTCTTCCCACTTCCATCGTGGAATGGGAAGTGGCCGTAGTAATCCTCCAGGTCTACGATGCTCGCCTTCACCCGTGGCGCATTCCACAGCTCCTAATATATTTGGTTATGTCCGTTTTCATCCCAAACCACCAAAAATGTCTTTTCATATCATGATACATTTTGGTTCTTCCTGGATGAATAGTGAGAACCGGAACGATGTGACTCTGAAGAATTTCATCTCTCGCTCCGCATCACCGCCGTATCCACAATCGCCACGAAATCGAGACACTCGATCTCATTGTTTCATCCAGTCAAGACACTCGGAACTCGGGCTAACTCATCGAATCTCGGATACAAAATGTCGCTTTCGAGCCTCGACACCCTCTCGAGTCGACACGTCCGAAGTCTCACCCGAGCACAAATCGCACCTCTCGTGTAGTTAGCAATATCCGATCGACTCGGCCTTCTCCGTCGCCTCGAGTAAACCATACTCGTGCGTCATATGACATCGAATAGTGAGGTAGCCAAATAACCGAGACACAACAACATTAACTAAGAGAATCATCCAAGTTTAATTTGAAAGAATTTCGCATTGGGTGTGGCGAGACCAAGTTTGAAATGGTCGTACACCCATCCCCGCAAATACATACAACGTTAGTTAGTCCGCAAATGCAAGTTGGCGTAATAATTATACCAAAAACAATGTAAGTCTATTTTATAACAAACCTCAAGCGATGTGAGGTAGCCAAAAATACGAGACACAACAACATTAACTAAGAGAATCATCCAAGTTTAGCCGAAAGAACGTAGCATTGTAGCACAAGCCTCACGAACCCCAACATCGGCTTGAGACGACCCACCGATCATGTTTGGAACATAACTCTTGTGACCCGCAAATCCAACAGAAACTTAAGCAACAAAACATCAAAATAACCGAATGAAGAGTTTCATGAAAAAAAAAAAAGGCCCGCTAAGGGCACCCCACCATTTCATGAAGGCACCCAAGTATTTTGTAAAATTTCCAGCTAAAATGGAAAAGACCATTTTGCCCCTTAATATATATTGATTCAAACCCCACAAACCATTTTGAAAAAGAAACAGGGGCACCCCACCACCAATATCTGAGCACGTGAACCATAAAGCGACATTGCGTTTGGCGAGCGTTTATCGATTCTTGCGGCTTGACATCATCCGACAAATGAGGTAACAATGTTTGACAACCATATGATGCTTTGATGGAACCGTTAATTTGATTAAAACCGTGAAATTGATGATTTGTTTGTCAACGTAAGGTTTGGTAAATTCGACAAATCCGAACTTGTTTGCACTATATAATGGAAGATTGTATCTTTGCTATGGTGCAAGAGGAGGTTGAACTTGAGGTAATTTTTGAAATTTAATGTGTTTTTTATGCGGTTAATCAAATTTTCTCGTCGATGTGCGCGATTGATTCGGTCTCGCAGACCGAGATGTAGAGAAACGTCTAGTCGAAAGGACCGAGATGTCTACGTAGTTCACGGAATGGAGTGAACGATACATAGTGGCGATCTCGATGTATGGGACGACCGAGACTACGAAGGAATTCTCGGTTGTACATGAGCGAGACTATGTTTATAGTGTCGGACCTGTACAACCGAGAACTCATTTTTTGGGGCTTTGTTGGTGATTGTGTTGTACATTTGAGTTGATTATAATGTTACACTGTTTGTATTGCAGTAATGCCGGTTTTACCTTATTTCCGGACTACAAGGACACGTTTACACCTTATAGGTCATTCCCCCAGTGAGAAGCGGTTATTTCATGGCTTCAAATGATTGGTCGGGAGAACATGTTTGTGCTAGTGACAAAGCACTCTGATGTCGGGGGCATTAAGCGCAGGGGAAGGGTGAAACTTGCGTGTGAGAGGTCTGGAACATATATGTGAATGTCTCAAAGAGTAGGGAAGGGGAAAGCGGCCAAAATTTCTTCGAAAGCAAGAAATGAAGAAGAAGAGGAAAAGGTGATGACTCAAACTGGTACGAAGAAATGTGGATGCCCTTTCCTTATCAACATAAAGGAAAATGCTGACTCCTTGTGGTATGTCACTGTCATATGTGGGAGGCACAATCACGACCCCGCGAACAACTTGGACGACCATTCATTTGCCGGAAGATTGGATAAGGGGGAGCAGGATGTTGTGGTGCAGATGACAAAGGGAATGTGAAGCCAAGAGACATCCTAAATACGTTGAAGCAAAGAGATGTTAGAAACGTATCGACAATGCGGACAATATATAATGCAAGACAAAAAGTCCGAATTGAGGATGCGGGTGGGAGGACTCAAATGCAACAAATGTTGCACATCTTGGAGAAGAATAAGTGGATGTCCTGGCATAGGAAGCATCCCGATACGAATGTTGTCACCGATTTATTTTGGTCACATCCCGATTCAATAAAGTTGCTAAGGTGTTTCTCATCGGTAATTTTGATGGATTGCACGTACAAAACAAATAGGTACCGAATGCCTTTGTTGGAGGTTGTTGGCATCACTTCTACGCATTTGACGTTCTCCGTTGGGTTTGCATTCATATCATCAGAGAGTCATGCGAATTATGTTTGGGCACTTGAGAACTTGAGATCCATATTGGATGGGTGGCCTAAACCTGACGTGTTTGTTACCGATAGGGACTTAGCCCTTATTAGAGCCATTGAAGAAATATTTCCGTCATCGTCTCACCTCCTTTGCTCTTGGCACATCAACAAAGTAGTATTGACCAAGACTAAGAAGATGTTTGGGGAGAACGATGGTTTTGCTCGTTTCATGGATAGGTGGACGAGCGTGATGTATGCCAACTCAGAGGCCTTATTCAAAGTTAGGATGAATGACTTGCGTTGTGAGTTTGGGAATGTCAAGGGTCTTACTGATTACTTGGACAACACATGGGTAAAGAACTACAAGGAGAAATTTGTACCCGCATGGACAAATAGAATTATGCACTTTGGGGAAACAACAACGCAGATGGTTGAGTCTGCGCATTCCACTCTGAAGCTACACCTTGGCAACAGTCATGCCAATTTTGAGACTTTGTGGAATGTGGTTGATGGCATCCTTAGAATCCAACACAACAACATCAAGGCATCGTTTGAGCTAAGTTTGAATGTGGTCCAACATGAATATATTGATGAGTTATATCGACGATTGCGTGGTTATGTCTCTCAACGGGCGCTTAAGTTAATTAGAGATGAATTGACACGTGGAGAGGATGTTGGTCACGACTCCACTCGTTGTGGTTGCGAGATACGTACCACACATGGCCTTGCTTGTGCACACGAGCTAAACCATCATAAATTTGCTGGGTCGCCCATCCCTCTCGAGGACATTCATGTTTACTGGCGAAAGTTGAGTATGATACCTGAGAATCCTGTGGATCGGTCTGGATACAACGTGCATGATGATATTGAACGGGTGTTGCAAAAGTTTCATGCTTGCACTAATGAGGACGATCGCCTCAGGATTATTCAGCAGCTCAGGGAGATTAGTCGACCTTCGTCTACACCGGGTGTTGTGCCACCGGCGAAATAAAGACAAAGGGAAGGACACCGGGGTCTTCAATTGGAGATAAGGCAGGATCGAAGAGAAAACACGATAATGACGATTCTTCCACGACTAGATTGCCGAGCGGATTTGAGTACGTGTTTTCCACAAAAGAGGCCTCTAGTTCGAGGAAGAAGAAAAGCAAAGTTGTTTCTAAAATGCGTCGTGTCAGTCGACGCGCGCAAAGTGCATCTAACATGGCCTATGCTCATTGCATAGAACCGGATTGGTTGGCATATGTTGAGAGCACTATCGATGTGCTAGCCGATGGAAATTGTGGATATCGGTGTGTTGCCTCTGGGCTAGGACTTGCCGATGTAGACGGTTGGAGGATTGTTCGTAGAAGGATGTATGATGAGATTATCGGGTATGAAAACCTTTGGCGGGAAGTGCTTGGAACGAGTTACGAGACTGTCAAGATTGTTGTGCATTGTCCAGATAATCAAGTTGGTGCATCTTTCAAAGAATGGTTGACACTTCCAGACATGAGATTGTTAGTATCAATTGCATTCAATGTCATTCTTGTAAACCTCTCGCATGGGAGTGCCTCGACATTTCTACCTCTACGTAGTGCTCCACCGTTGTCGTTGCATGCAAAGACTTATCATTGCCATGATAAATGACGAAATATCCATTGGGTTAGGGTAAGTTCTATGATTTTTTTTGAATTGTTTTGTTTCCCCCCTAATCGGGTTTGTGACAATATCTTCTATGTTCTACCGTTCACTTTGACAGGTGAAGTTGCGTGTGAATGCACCGCTGCCATCCTTATATCCATCGTGGGACCGATATGTTGAGGAGTGCGCCAAAGGTTGGTGAGATGGATTCGTAATTCGAGATATCGCGCCACTTGCAATTGTTGATGAAGGCACCATATCGTGGATGATTTAGGTACACCGTAGTATAAAACTTGTACCTAGCTATGTTGATATATAATGAGTTAAGTTTTCGGTGCAAATTGTAGTATTGTTGTACATTTTGATTCTTGTAAACTTTGTTTGCATGTTATATTGATATATAATGAGTTAACTTTCGGTGCAAATTGTCGTATTGTTGTACATTTTGATTCTTGTAAACTTTGTTTGAATATTATATTGATATATAATGAGTTAAGTTTCGGTGCAAATTGACATCTCGGCACACAAAGTCCGTGACCGACGACATAGTCTCGGCCTTAGTCCACCGAGAACAAACGTGAATAATCGGCAACGAATTGCCCAAAGTGATGCCTCTCGTCGACCTGTGCGCGACCATACGCAGGGATTCTCGGCCATGGTTAACCGAGAATTATTTTCCCATCTCGTTACCTTCACACCGAGTGCATTTGGTTGCCATGTTCAACAACTGCACAGGAATAGCTCGTCGACCAGTGCCCGAACGTATTGGCATAATGTCGGTTGTGACTCACCGAGAGTCTCATATAAGTTTCGTCCATAAATAACCGACACATTGGATAATATAGGATCAATGGACTTTCTCGGACGGACCACACCGAGAATATGCGTTTGTTTCGGTTGGTCGAAACAGAAAATCCCAAGAGGTGTCGGACCGAATGACCGAGACACCATCCGAATCAAAAAAAAAACTAAGAGGTGTAAACCAAAATGAGCAAGATAGTAGCCAACATCCGAATATCAACTATAACAAATGTAAAACATCAAGTAATGTAAAACATATGTCCAAACTGTCATCCAACATACATCAAATAATCCAAACTGTCATGAAACCGTGAAGGCCCAAGGCACCCCGGAGAACGAGTTTGCCCGACCCAGCAGAGCCCTTGGCACCCCCAAGGTAGATGTATATATGAATCCTCCCGTAGCAGAGACATATATACATCTTCTGTGTCCCCCCCATATATGCCACCACTGTGCACATATATGGGCACAAGATGTTCGCCCCCCAAGTTTCGAAACCTAGCCCTGGAGGCTTAAGTACTCGGTTTTAACGAAACTTGTACCATGGGCTACAATTCTTGCAAACGTGTAATGGTTATACACGGATTTTTTTTTGTGAAGGCCCATGGCACCCGGAGAACGAGTTTGTCCGACCAGGCCAGAGAGACATATACATCTTCGTGTCCTCCCCATATATGCCACCACCGTGCACATATATGGGCACGATCTTTTTCCCCCCCACGGTTCGAACCAACCCCGGAGGCTTAAGGTATTGATTCTTGAATCCGTGTATAACCTGGGATTGGTACAAGTCTCTCAAAAATCCGTTACTTAAGCCTCCAGTGCGGGTTCGAGACTTGGGGGCGAACACTTGTGCCCATATATGTGCACAAAGTGGTGGCATATATGTGGGGACACAGAAGATGTATATGTGTCTCTGCTTATGCACGGGAGGAGCACATATACATCTACCTTGGGGGTGCCAAGGGCTCATTGGCCTGGCAAACTCGTTCTCCGGGTGCCTGGCCTTCACGTAAAACATTCATCCAACATACATCAAATAATCCAAACCTGTCATAAAACATTCATCCAACATACATCAAATTATCCAAAGCTGTCATAAAAGCCTCATCAAACAATTAAATCTCTAAGTTCCGTCAAAGTATCTAAACTGTCTCAAATGTGGGCCTAGTTCCTCAAACAATAAAATAAATATCTAAGTTCCCTCAAACACTCATTGCTTTGGTTTCTTCAAATTCTTCCTTTGGTACTCATTCCCAAACATTCTCTTCGGGGGGCGAGCATCGACCGTGGCGGGCGGAGCATTAGCCGGGGTGGAGTGTGTAGAAGTGCTACCATGTTGGGACTGTTTAGGGCATGCTTCGGTAGGGGCGGATGTGGCGGTTGTGCCGGTTGCGGTGGCCGGAGTGGTAGTAGTGGTGGTGGGACCTATACTCCTCCCCGAAAGGAAATTGACGATATCACTCGCCATTGTCTTCGCAGACTCAAGCGTACACAACTCCGGCGGGAGGTCCATCCATCGTAATGCCGCGTCCAACGCACACCTATTACGCTGATGAAAATAATCGGGTTAGTGTTAATGTAAAACATATCGGGATGAAAACAAATGGCATATGGGCATGCATAATACATATAACACTTTCAATACCTCCAGTAGCTCGTTGTCTGCGATGGTTGTGGCGACCATGTCATGGTCCTCAAACCTCGGATTGGTGATCACAGGATGAGACACTTTGAGGAACCAAGGTAGGTAGTCCGGTGTAGCCAAAAACTCGAACTCTGCCTTGTCACCACGAACTTCGGGAGCCAACAAATGGTTCCTCCATCGCTCCCAATTGTCTTGCTGGAACCCATACTTGACCGAGTATTTGTTCGCAGATGGGCCTCGATGTGCTTCCAAAGGACGGCACGGAGGATCCGGTATAGATTGCACGTGTCCAAACCGTCTCGTAATCCTCTCCGGATGGTAGGGCTCCACCACATCCATGTACTTAATCGTCCCACTGTAAAAGGCCATTGCGTGCACAACTCCATTTTCCCTGTAATTCACATATGGGTCCCAAGTGATCTAATCAAAATGCAACAACCATTGTTAGTAACCAAAAAAATAAAAACATCATTCATCACAGGATTTGGATAACCATCTCACCTCACTTGGGCGCAACCTATCCAACGTTCTCCTAATGGACCCGAGCTTGTCAACATTCATCACGGTCTCGTGCTTTTGAATCCATCTCAGACACGAGGTTGCACGTAGTCCATGTATTTCGCATTGGGTGTGGCGAGACCAAGTTTGAAATGGTCGTACACCCATCCCTGCAAATACATACAACGTTAGTTAGTCCGCAAATGCAAGTTGGCGTAATAATTATACCAAAAACAATGTAAGTCTATTTTATAACAAACCTCAAGCGATGTGAGGTAGCCAGCAATCTGAGACACTTGCACTCTGGTGGCATACCCTAAGTGTCGATACAAGTAGGCCAACGCAGCTGCACCCCATGCGTACTTTCCCACGTCGTCCAAGTCTTCAAGAAGCTTCAGCAGCGCGATAGACACCCGATACCCACTCTTATCGGCAAATAGGGTGCAAGACAAAAGATACAACATGTACGCTCGGGCTGTGCATTCCACAGGAGGATAATTTGTGTGTCTCGAACCAGCTTTGGGGCACCATCGACTCTTCAACCAACATTTGCGCACTGTGAGCCCCTTGTTGATATTCACCTCCTCGTCAGCCTCTTCGACGCTAACCCCAAGTAGTTTCGCCACCATCTTAATAGCGTCCGAGCGAGATTCCTCCGTGTACCTCGCAAAGTTCTCAACTGCCACGACTTTGCCCGTCACATGAATCTTCAGGAGGAAGCTCACATCCTCTAAGGAGATAGACATTTCACCAAATGGTAAGTGAAATGTGTTCGTCTCCGGCTGCCACCGCTCCACAAATGCAGAGATAACCTCCTTGTTGGCCTTGCGATATGAACAGTCTATCAGCGTATTCAACCCAGAATGCTTAATAATCCTCTTGAAGTCCCTCCGTGTCAGGGTGGCACGATCGTAAATCCCATTCTTGTATCTCGAGCTCGTGATTGATACACTTGAGTATCGGACGCTCCCGCAACAAAAAAAAACATCTCGTCATGTTTGTGAAAACCCTGAGTTTTAAATTACTCCGTTTAATGAAATTTTAATTACCTCATTGCTCCAAATCGGTAATGCGACATGATCCTTAAAGCTCTTCAACAACGCACCGTCTATAGACCACCTGGGAAAGGAGCACGCATTTCAACAGCACTTCGCTCTCCTTCATTATGGCCGATCCACCACTACTACTCCCGCCCACATTACGATCGTTTCGTCGTGTTCCCGCCGCTGATGAGTCATCGCTACTAGACTCCGATGCATGACCCTCATCTTCCCCTCGGGCAACAACAAGATCTTTTGGTCGCCGAGTGTCGATGTTGGAACCCTCATCGTGCAATTCTAACTTCCTTGCACGATTTCCATCTATCTTAGCCTTTCCCTTAACATCTACGTTCTCCTTCTCTTTCTCTTTCCGGTAAGATGTTGTCGGGGGTCTCCCGCCTCGCCCCCAGTTAGCCCTCGGCACCTCAACACCAACCTCCTCCCTTGTCACCGGTGCTTTCGAACGAGCCATACCTGAAAACACTACAACATTTAAGCGCCTGGAACAGAACCAAAAAAAATTACTAAAAAAAAAGTTCAAAATCATCCATTTTTGTTGTCTCGGTCAAGCAGGTTCGTGAAATACGCCATACTTTCGTTCACTCCTGACCGAAAATGGGTCAACGTTTCGCAATGTACAACCGAGAGCAATGGAACGTTCTCGGTTGGACATCACCGACATGGCATAACCTATTCAATTCGCCTTACTCTCGTGATGTGCAGACCGCGTCGACTCTAACCCTCTCGGCATTGTACAACCGAGAGATAGAGTACATTCTCGGTTGTACACCACCGACACAACATTAACTAACACTAAATGTAACTCTCGTGATGTCTCGACCGAGATAACACAATAACTCTCGGCCATTCGTAACCGAGACTCTGTGAACTCTTCCGGCCTGCTTGGCCGAGAGGACGAGTTCCTAAATATTTACCTTCTGTCTCGGCCATGCTTGGCCGAGACAGTAAAAACACTCTCTGGCCTGTGTGGTCGAGAACCACGAATTTCCAAAAATGGAACCATTCAATACACCGCCACACAAACATTACAACTACTCTACCAAATGTAACTTAATTAGACTATCAACGTACCTTGAAACGATCGATTTTGCGCCAAAGGTGTGTGTACGACGAACTTCAACCGAGCCCTAATTTGGAGACGAAATCGCCCAACAACCCGAGCCTTCAAACTGGAAAACCTCCTACAGCGGAGGAGAAACACGTAGACGGCCGAACACACACGATTTCCGGGAATCCTCGCAATGGGCGATCCTCAACGATTTCGTGGTTGCACAAGGAGTTCGGTGGTGGGGGTGGTGGGGTGCCTCTGTTTTGAACGAGGGGTATTTTGGGTATTTCGGGTCTAAATTTTGGGTGCCCTGGGTAAAATGCTTAGTGCCCTCAACAACATGGTGCCTTCATGAAATGGTGGGGTGCCCTTAGCGGGCCTAAAAAAAAACCTTAAACCCCTAATCCCTAAACCCTAAACCTTAAACCCAAAAACCCTAAACCCTAAACCCCGACCCTGCTCGGCAGGCGTCGTGGCACATGTGGGCGTTGTGGTGGGTGCCACGACGCCAAGTCTGACATCATGGCGCCAAGGGTAGCGCCTCGGTGAGCTCCTCCCTGATCTTGACGCTTAGGCGCCAGGTGTGCGTTAAAGCGCCATAAACAGAAGGTTGGTGATATGGGGTGTTGTGTTGGCCTATAGGGCAATGTGGTGGGCGCCACAGCGCCAAATCTAGCGCTAGAGGCAGCGATAGGGTGAATTCCTCCACTGATCCTGGCATTGTGGCGCCAAGTGGGCGCTGGGGCGCCGTACACAGAAGGTTGTAGGCCTTTTCACTTCTTCTTTGCGCTCCGACTCCCGGTTTCACTCAATTCGACTTGTTGTTCCATTATATTGCCTTTCGGACCTATTACACCAAAAAAATGCACTAAATAAGCCTCAAAACATTATTTATTTTCCAATATTTTCAAACAAATCCTACTCAAAACAATTATGACTTTATGAGTTTTACCATTAAAGGATTTTTATTTTAATAAGATGAGTCGAGCCTCAGTGCTACTCAAAAATAATATGAAGTTATCATTGATTCTAGTGATTCTAAGAATCCAATCTTTTTAACCATAAGTACTAAATCACGAGATCTTATATAGGTTTCATAATTATGAGTTTCGAGCAATCATCAAAAGATTTTCTTTTCAATAAGATGACTCCAGCCTGGGTCAAGAATCTGATCTTTTTTACTCTAGCATCTTCCTTTAAATATTTACACGAAGAATTCAATTTGAGAATATTCATGTGAATTTTTTATGTAGACCAAAAATAATTTATTTGGACGGTCATTGTAGCACTTTCCTATATTTAGATTATATTGGACATTTTTTAAATTTTTTAGATCTCTTTTTTTGTTTAGATCAATAGACCAAACAAATGGATTAGGTTCACACATGACACAACCAAAGAGCACCAAAAACATAGAGTTAAATCACTGCAGTACTTGTACATTAATTTGGGGTAAGCAAACGAGACAAGGAATCACATTGTGGACTTTGAAGACCCAAGTCTAAATCTACTAATGCATGAATAGGGGTGGCAAAAAAAGGGGTATGGACGTGTACGGGACCGAACACCACTTTTAATAACGATTAAAAATAGTGTCCGGATCCGTACCCGTTTTTAAAACGGACACTTTTTTTTTGTTCGGGCTCGTATGTTTTTAAAATATACAGTCCCGTTTTTGTCCGGACCCGTTTTTTAATAAAATAAAATAAATATTTTTCACTTAATTATTAACAAAAATACATAATTTTTATGTTGTCATGCATTCCATCACTACAAAAAAAAAATGTTATAAATTCAAAATTAAGTCTTACAAGTTTCCGTATAAAAATAACATCATCATTAGTAAAATTATTGTTGTGAAATATGGATGACCATGCATGTACACCAACATATTGTGTAGTCATGTAACTTGTATTTCTCACTTAATAGTACATTCACTTGTCTATGAATTGTCATGTAACTTGTAATTCTCTCCAATGTACACCAACTCTTCCATGTATTGTCTATGTTGCTTGTGATGTGTTGTATGACTTATGGTGTATGTATAACTTGTACACATTGTATAAGTACAATTATCATCATCACCAAATGGCCTATATAAAGGGTGTCAACCCCATTGTAATTCACACACCAAGTTGAATGAAAATTTCTCATTCCAATTATCTCATTTCTTCTTTTCTCCTTTGTAGTAGTAGTTTGTAGTAGTAGAAGTTCTTAGTCTTTATTTTCCTTCTCTAGTTCTTAGCAAGTTCCAACTCAATTTACAACACGTTATCAGCACGAGCTCGCTCTAGCATTAAGGAGATCTTGAAGTTCAAGAAGGCTTGTTAAGGAGACAAAGCTAGGAAGGTATAACTTTTGTTATTTAAATAAGTTCAATTTATTTATATATTATCATGGTTGCTTCCTTTTATTACATGCATCACTTCTATATGCATACTTTATTCATATACTATACATTATAACGTCACCGATTGCGAAAGTATGCTCTGTAGTTGCGTCTTGTACGATCTTCTACATCAGAAATCAAAAGTCAATATGTGACATAACTAGTTTTCTCTTAAAACTACAAACGATTAGTTATTGTTATATTCTTGATTTTATAATACAAATAATGCTATAAGTTTGAGTTGATAGTGGGTAAGCCTTGTCCCCGGTAAAGCTAAACATTGAAAGGGAGACGGGTTATCCCGTTCGAGGAGGCATGGCATTTAAGCAGACTTTGTCTCGCCACCCAACCTGGAGGTTGTCCCACCAACTCATACGAATAGTACATTTGATTATTAATGAATCAAGTTGTGAACATATACTTAATCATATGCTATGTTTTTTTTTTTTTTTACATAAAAGAAAAGAGAAAATTATTTTCTATTATATTTACTTTCAAAATATTAATCAACCATAGTTGAATTTGTTACCTTATTATAATTCTTGTCATGATAATTAGATATTACAAATTATGAATAAAGCTTGCATCTATGCAAGGCTGTATGTTGTACACAATCATTTGCCAATATCTCTTTAGAGATTTGAAAAGTGAATATTTCATATATCTTTTCACCTTATGGAGTTATATATATACATACCAAAATGGTAATGCTCCAAAAGCTCAAAATGAGCGGCTGAGTCTCATGCTACAAAATTTAATCAGTCAAATATTAATTATAATTCCACAATTTTAATTACCTCTATGTTGAGGCTACGTGGAAATATGACTGATGAGACAATAAAAATAAGGTCACGTGGCCCGCCTCGATTTATTGCTGCAACAAATATCGAGTGCGCACATCAATCCAATAAATATTAAGGATTGATTTCTTGTCTCATGGTAGCTGAGTAAAATAATGAGATATTATAAATATAATATCGCTCCCGTCAACATATGTTGCATATAATGATCATGATCGCAATAATAAGTTTATGGACGTGGAAAATGTGAAAATATCAGGTAAATGTCGTATTGACAATTCCAACAAAAGGTGGAACAAATGTGGTGCACCACTACAAAGGGTAAATAACTATTGACAATGAGCGCTCATAATTATGACATTTTTTGGTCATATATGAAATGCTATTTTGCATAACTAAATATTGTCATATATATACCCGAAAATTTTTGTGACATTTACCATGCCTTCAAAATCAAAGGCAAAATATTATGAGTTTTTATCAATGAAATATGACTTTTTTCTAATTTGCCAAACATTATTTGTCCAGATGGATCAACAAATCATGTGTTCAAATCATGAATCAAACAAGAGCAATATATGTCTTGCTGATTGTGCTACAACGCACACAATCCTTAAAAACAGAGAATATTTCTCTAGTTTGAACTTAGCTGAGGCTAATGTTCAAACAATATATGGCATCTCCAATTTGATTAATGGCTCTGGAAGAGCAAATATTATGTTGCCTGGGGGAACAACAATTCATGTTGACAATGCCTTATACTCTGAAAAATCCGAGAAGAAATTTACTGAGCTTTAAAGATATTCGACAAAATGGATATCACATTGAAACCGTGAACGAAAATAATAGAAAATTTCTCTATGTCACATTGGTTTCAAATGGGAAAAAAGAAGTGTTATAAAAATTCCCAGCTTTATCCTCTGGATTATATTTTACTCATATAAGGCATGTCGAAACGAATGTCGTCTTGAATAAGAAAATTAATGATCCAAAGACATTCATTTTATGGCATGACCAGAAGCTTGGTCATCCAGGATCATCAATGATGCGAAGAATAATTAATAATTCGCATGGACATCCTTTAAGGAGTCGCAAAATATTTCCAGCTGGTGATTATAATTGTGCTAGTTGTTCTCAAGGTAAATTGATAATTAAACCATCCCCAAGTAAAATTGTTGTGGAATCCCCAAACTTTCTTAGAACGCATTCGGGAGACATATGTGGTCCTATTCATCCTCACTTGTGGACCATTTAGATATTTCATGGTTTTAATAGATGCATCAACTAGGTGGTCACATGTTTGTTTGCTTTCGACCCGCAATGTTGCATTTGCTAGACTTTTAGCACAAATCATTAAGTTAAGAGCACAATTTCCTGACAACCCAATCAAGACCATCCATCTTGATAATGCCGGGGAATTTCAATCTCAAGCATTTAAAAATTATTGCATGTCTATAGGAATTACCATTGAACATTATGTTCCACGTGCATACCGAATGGTTTGCGAATCTCGATCAAACGAATTCAATTAATTGCCAGACCTTTAATCATGAGAACTAAGTTATCAACTTCAGTTTGGGGACATGCAGTCCTTCATGCAGCATCTATCATTCGTTATAGGCCTACTGCATACCATGAACATTCCCCTATGCAACTTATTTTAGGTCAACAACCAAACATTTCACACTTGAGAATTTTTGGTTGTGCAGTGTATGTTTCTATACCACCTCCCAATAGAACTAAGATGGGTCCACAACGAAAACTTGGGATTTATGTTGGATTTAACTCATCGTCCATTATAAGATACCTTGAGCCCTTAACAGGGGATTTATTTATTTGCACGTTTTCTTTGATTGTCACTTTGATGAAGCAATTTTCCCACCATTAGGGGGAGATAAGAAGCCAATTCAAAAGGAATGGCGAAATTGCTTGGAATGCATCAACTTTATCACATTATGATCCACGCACAAATCAGTGTGAACTTGAAGTTCAAAAGATCATTCATTTGCAACAAATCGCAAATCAATTACCTGATGCATTTACAGATGCAAAACAAGTGACAAAATCATATATTCCAGCTGTAAATGCTCCTGCAAGAATTGATGTCTCTGTGCAACAAAATGCACAAGAACCAGCGAAACGCTTAAAGCGTGGAAGACCAGTTGGTTCAAAGGATACAATTCCTCGAAAGAGGAAAATGGGAGTAAAAATAAATACAAATCAAAATACTTCTGAGAAAGCACAAGAATCATTTAATAAGGATTTATCAGAACTAGTTGTTCCTGACGAGGGACAACGACCTCTAGAAAAAGAGGAAAAAGATGAAAATAATGAGATCTCAATAAATTATTTAAACTCTGGTAAGATTTGGGATCGAAATAAAATTGTTCCTGATGATATATTTGCTTTCAATGTGTCCTTTGAAATATGTGAAAATGATGATGATCCAGAACCGCGATCAGTGGACGAATGTCGAAAAAAGACCTGATTGGCAAAAATGGCAAGATGCTATCCAAGCAGAGCTAAACTCGTTAAGGAAACGAGAGGTTTTTGGACCAATCGTTCAAACGCCAAATGGCGTAAAACCCGTTGGATATAAATTGGTATTTGTACGAAAGAGAAACGAAAAAAATGAAGTTACAAGGTATAAAGCAAGACTTGTAGCTCAAGGTTTCTCACAAAGACCTGGCATTGATTATGAGGAAACATATTCTCCTGTTATAGATGCAATCACATTTCGGTTCTTAATAAGCCTTGCAGTTTCTGAAGGGCTTGATATGCATTTAATGGATGTCGTTACAACATATCTGTACGGATCTCTAGACAGTGAGATATATATGAAAATCCCTGAAGGATTTGAAATATCCGAAGAAATAAAATCAAAACCTCATAACATGCATTCTATAAAATTACAAAGGTCTTTGTACGGATTGAAACAATCCGGACGAATGTGGTACAAACGCCTTAGTGATTATTTACTGAAAGAAGGATATGTAAATAATCCGCTTTGCCCATGTGTCTTCATTAAAAGATCATCAACATGATTTGTGATTATTGTTGTATATGTTGATGATTTAAATATAGTGGGAAACCACGACGACATCGTTAGAACATCCGAATACTTGAAAAAGGAATTCGAGATGAAAGAACTTGGAAAAACAAGACTTTGTCTTGGTTTGCAAATTGAACATTTTTCAAGTGGAGTATTTGTCCATCAATCAAATTATATTGAAAAAATATTAAAAAGATTTTATATGGACAAGGCGCATCCATTGAGCTCTCCAATGGTTGTCAGATCACTTGAAGTGGATAAGGATTCATTTCGACCTCATGAAAGTGATGAAGAGCTACTTGGTGGGAGGTACCATATTTAAGTGCAATTGGTGCACTTATGTATCTTAAAGCTGTACAAGACCGACATTGCTTTTTCTTTGTCAACCTACTAGCAAGATATAGCTCTTCACCAACTCGAAGACATTGGAATGGGGTTAAACATGTTTTTCGATATCTTCGAGGAACAAGTGACATGGGTTTATTCTATTCGAGAGGGTAAAATTGAATCTCCAAGGTTATCGATCTTTGGATTTTTATCTGATCCCCACAAGGCCCGTTCTCAAACGGGATATGTATTCACATGTGGTAATACTGCTATATCATGGAAGTCAGTAAAGCAAACAATGGTTGCTACTTCTTCCAACCATTCTGAAGTATTTGCAATTCATGAAGCAAGTCGTGAATGTGTATGGTTGAGAAACATGATTGAACATATTCAAGAATCATGTGGATTGTCTTCAATAAAAAATTCTCCAACCATATTATATGAAGATAACGCGGCATGTATTGCACAATTAAGTGAAGGATTCATAAAAGGGGACAGAACAAAACATATTTCACCAAAATTCTTTTATGCGCATGAGCTTCAGAAGAATGGTGAAATTGATGTCAAACAAATCCGATCGAGTGATAATCTTGCTGATTTATTCACAAAAGCCTTACCAACTACGACATTTAAAAGACTTACATATAGTATTGGCTTGCGTAAACTTAAAGACATTGCAAGCAAAGAAACCGAACAAGTTTCACCCATGTTCACATGAGGGGGAGTTATTGATTAGTGTATTGCACTCTTTTTCCCTTAGCTATGGTTTTATCCCATTGAGTTTTCCTAGCAAGGTTTTTAATGAGGCAATCTTAACAATATTATGTCCCGTCTTAATATTTATGAGAATAGTGTACTCTTTTTCTTTTACTATATTTTTTCCCACAGGGTTTTTCTTAGTAAAAGTTTTAACGAGGCACAATCTCTAAGCAAGTGTCATCCAAGGGGGAGTGTTGTGAAATATGGATGACCATGCATGTACACCAACATATTGTGTAGTCATGTAACTTGTATTTCTCACTTAATAGTACATTCACTTGTCTATGAATTGTCATGTAACTTGTAATTCTCTCCAATGTACACCAACTCTTCCATGTATTGTCTATGTTGCTTGTGATGTGTTGTATGACTTATGGTGTATGTATAACTTGTACACATTGTATAAGTACAATTATCATCATCACCAAATGGCCTATATAAAGGGTGCCAACCCCATTGTAATTCACACACCAAGTTGAATGAAAACTTCTCATTCCAACTATCTCATTTCTTCTCTTCTCCTTTGTAGTAGTAGTTTGTAGTAGTAGAAGTTCTTAGTCTTTATTTTCCTTCTCTAGTTCTTAGCAAGTTCCAACTCAATTTACAACAATTATAATTCAAACATTATGAAAGTTTCAAAACACTACTATAAATAAATAAATATCATTTAAATTAATCGCGAAACGGGTACTCGTTTTTAAAAAATTTTGTCCGGACCCTAACCCATTTTTTAAAACAGATAAGAAAACATGTCCAGACTCGTATTAATTTTCAAAAAATTATGTTCGGACCTATTTTAAATGGGTCGGGACAAATACGGACAAACGGATCCGGACACATTTTGCCACCCTACATGAACAATGGACTTATTTAGGCCCATCAAAGCCCTGTCAAAACTAATGAAGAGCAACGTCCGTTCTGGCCAAAAAAAAAAAAAAGACCGCTAAGGGCACCCCGCCATTTCATGAAGGCACCCTGTTATTGAGGGCACAAAACAAATTACCAAGGGCACCCAAAAATTACACACGAAATCCCGAAAATACCCTTCCTGCACAAACACGAAAAAAAACCCGCCGCACCCCCCACCCCCCTCCACCACCTTCACCGATCTTGACTCCAAGAAACCATTTGGTTTGAGAACCGACCGGTGAGAGGAATCTCGAAATCGTGTCTCACCTTGTGTTTCTCCTTCGGTTTACGACTTTTTTGCAGTTCGTAGGGTCGGGGTGTGAGCCGATTTCGTCTCCAAATTAGGGCTCGGTTGAAGATCGTCAAACACACAGATTTTGCGCGAAATCGATCGTTTGAAGTTACGTTTATAGTATAATTAAGTTACATTTGGTAGAGTAGTTGTAATGTGTGTGTGGCGGTTTGTAGAATGGTAAAAAAATTGGGAAATCGCGGTTCTCGCCACACAAAGCGAGATCGGCGTGAGGTCTCGCCAAGCATGGCGAGGAGAGAAGCTAAATTTTTGGGAACTCGTAGTCTCGCCACGAAGGCGGAAGAGTTCACGGTGTCTCGTTACGCATGGCCGAGAATACTTCGATTATCTCGGCCGAGACATGACGAGAGCTACAATTAGTGATAGGTAATGTGGCGTCGGTGGTGTCTGTACAACCGAGGATTTTCTCCTACTCTCGGTTGTACACCGGCGAGAGGGTTAGAGTAGGCTCGGTCCTCTATGACCGAGACATTTCAATATATCTCGGTCCTGCGAGGCCGAAACAATCGCGCACATCGACAGAAACTTCGGATAACCTCATAAAAAACACAATAAATTCGTAAAATTACCTCAAGTTCAACCTCCTCTTGCACCGTAGCAGTACAATCCTCCATTATATAGTGGAAACAAGTTCGGATTTGAGGAAATTACCAAACCCTACGTTGACAAACAAATCATCATTTTCACAGCTTTACCCAACTAAACAGGTTCTAAGAAACCATCATATGGTTGTCAAACATTGTTACATCGCTGTCGGATGATGTCAATCCGCAAGAATCGATAAACGCTCGCCAAACGCAATGTGGCTTTCTGGTTCAAGCTTGGTGGTGGGGTGCCCTTTTTCTTTGTCAAAATAATTTGTGGGGTTTGAATCATTATATATACAGGGGCAAAATGGTCTTTTCCAGTTCTCGCAACCTCACCCAGCAAGGTCTCTCTTCGCTTTGAACGCAGTCAGCCTTCACATCGTCAATGAGATCGGTTTTCTTTCGCGATCGACTTAGTTTCGTTTTTGAGTTCCATTCATTTTCGGTTTTTGATATTCTTCAATTCCTCCATCAGACGAGCTTCGTCAGATTTGAAGGTGAGATCTCCGTTTCTTTTGTTGTTCGATTTATTAGATTTCGTTCTGAATTTTGTGTGTTTTGGTCGAATATGTGCATTGATGGGCCAAATCAGTTTTTTTCTTGTCGTTCGTTTGAAGATTTTGTGATCGGTGTTTGATAGCTTGTTTTCCGATGGTGAGGGTTGATGTTCTTCATATGTCGAATAACGTTGCAGATCTGTAGATTTTATTCTTCTTTTGTATTTTTTTTTCCGTTTTGAAGTTGTGAGATCGATGTTCAGATGATTTGGTTCTTGATCTTTAGGGTTAGATGTTCGTTGGTTGTAGATCTTTAGATGTTTGTACGTTGGTTATGAGATTTGTGTTCACTTGTTGAACATCAAATTTAAACAACATAACATGTCATTTCCATTTCGGACCGCAATTAGGCCAGCTATGCTATATGGAAGTGAATGTTGGGCGGTAAAGCAACAACAATTACATAAAATGAACGTAGCAGAAATGAGGATGCTTAGGTGGATGTGTGGTAAAACTCGTAAAGATAGAATAAGAAATATAGAAATTCAAAAACAAGTAGGAGTAGCACCAATTGATACAAAGATTAGGGAAGGGCGGTTGCGGTGGTTTGGTCACCCGCAAAGACGACCTACAAATGCCCCAACTAGAAAACTTGACTCAATAGAAACTATAGAAATTCGACGAGGTAGGGGCATACCAAAGTTAACATGGGATGCATTAATTAGGAAGGATTTGAATGGTTTGGAAAGCTCACCATCAGTTGCACTTAATCGAGCACAATGGAAAAGTTTGATCCATGTAGCCGACCCCAGTTAATTTGGGACTGAGGCTATGTTGTTGTTGTTGTTGTTGTTGTAGGCCCAATGATAAAGAATATCCTACCCTTTACAAGTTGTATCAATTATATCCTAACTTTTGGAATTCATCAGTTATATCCTAACCTTTTCCATTTACTATCAATTCTATCCTCAACTAATTTGGGGCATTTTTTCTTTGAAATCAACTTAATCTTCTAATTTTTCTTTCAATGATCATCCACATTGATCAATTTACATCGAAATCTTTTAAGTCTCATGTTTAAATTAAGTGGAAGAGGACTCACAAAAATCATAATTTGTAAATCAATAATACATCAATACTCTAATTTAAATTTAGTTACTTATAAATTACCAACAATAAGTTGATAATCATGTGTATATACATATAAAACATGATATAAAACTTATTAGAAAGTTGTCCATATATAGTTGTTTGATTTGACAAAAGAATTATATAATTTTTTTTATATGTGCACAAAACTATGTGTATCATATATGTAGCAAAAAAACTATATATGATATACATGAATACATAAAAAAAAAGAATATTGAGATTTAATGCATATGTATGAATAAATCTTTAAATGACATGACAAGAAAGTTGAAGATAATGTTGTATGGGCACATATTATGAAAGAAAATATAGACCCAAATTAGTTGAGGATATAATTGATAGTAAATCGAAAAGATAAGGATATAATTGATAAATTTCAAAGGGTAGAATATAATTGATACAACTTGTGAAGGTTAGGATATTTTTTTATCATTAAGCCTTTTTCTATATTCCCAAACGATGTGAGGTTAAATCATTTTGCACACACAGTGCAAACATCAGCGATGGAGGAGAGATAGAGTAATTCAAGCATAAGCGCTATTTTTGGCTTGTTTATCTCACATCGATTAGTTGAAAAAGGGGCGAAATACTCCAACTCTACATAAGGTAAGTGGTACCCCTACATAGCTCTATAGGCATCTGTCAAATTCTTCAGACCCATGTGCCAAAGCCTCATAAATGTGGTAATCGTGATTTTGGCGGCGAGCTTTTCCAAACATCCAACAACAACATATAAAATCCAGCCAATTTTGATAAGAAATGAGAATTTTATGCGATCTCTATTTCAGCTGAAATATAGGCTCAATTCCATAGATTTTGGGCAAAACTACAACAACATCACCAACTCACCCTTGGACAACGACTAAGGACAGCCATAGCAGTCCTTTCTATCTTCAAGAGTAGGTTCTAATGAACCCTTAAGCTAC
This sequence comes from Stephania cephalantha, assembly GCA_039657325.1. Lineage (NCBI taxonomy): Eukaryota > Viridiplantae > Streptophyta > Magnoliopsida > Ranunculales > Menispermaceae > Stephania > Stephania cephalantha. Next base: position 83,810 of record CM077575.1, read on the forward strand.
TCCAAAGACCTCATAACTGATTCACTTCAGTTCTTTAGCGAAATTCCATCATTTTGATGAACATAAACATTATGAACACACAACAGTAGTTGACAGCAGAAAAGGACAGCAACATGGGAAGTTAAACACCTAATTTCTTCACAGTACTAATAGGGTTCTAATAAACCTTTCTCAGCTGTCCCAAGTGCCCCAACATCAGCCATGAGTTTCACGACTTAAACCTTGATTAAAACTCATATTTTTGTTCACTTAAACACACACAATTGGACTGAAATCATAACAGCAGTTGGGACAGCTTTTGCTGTCCATATAATCTTAAAAAATGGGTTCTTATGGCCCCAAGTGAACCATTAAACACCTAAGAGCTGATCCCTACATCAGTTCACACTAAAATCCCAACAAAACCCATGAATCTACAAGTCATGAATTGAAGAAACTTGAAGAGGAAAGCTTACGAACTTCAAGAGCTTGTGTGCACTGAAAGAGATAGATTCCTCTGTATGAGTTAGTTTAGGGCTATACAGAGAGGGTTTAGTAGACTTGGTGGTATTTGACTATAACTTGGGATAGAAAGAAAAACGGGGTTGAGATAAGTGTTCTAAGTGATTGAAATTCCTAAATAAAAAGTATATTTTTGGAAAAACACTTATGGCCTTGTAGGATTCGGTGATTAGGAATTTATCCGAGGATAAAAAATTAGCCGGTCAGGAAGTATTCTTTAGATCCAAGATTAGTCGCTCAGTCTACTCATTAGGCTGAGGAAAGTATATTGTGTGGAGATTGAGAATAACTTTCAGTGTCTTTAACTATTTCGACAACCTTGAAATAAGTATCAAAACTTCATCAAAAATATTAGGCAAGACCCATCTTTTGGTCCTTGAATTTTCAAACTTTTATGCTTTTGGTCCTTGAACTTTCAAAACTACACATTTAGTCCCTAAACTTTTCAACTAGTCCACATTTGGTCCTTCGTTATTTGAGCCGTTAAATTAGATGAGGTGGCTAACTGAACCGTCACATGTCCGGTTATTCTTTGAACCGATGGTTCATTGGTGAACCGAACCGGTTGTTAAACAAAAAAAAAAGTCGAAATCGAAACAAACCCTCAACATTGAGATCACATTCACGATTCATTCGAATGCCCTCCTCTCTCCTTTTTGTTCACTGTTGTTGCCTCATCATCGATTGCGTTCGCTCATCCTCCTCATCTATGGCAATCTTGTAAACTTGTTATTCAATCACGAATTGTTTTGGCCCTTTGGACAACTTCACAAAAATCAATCAGCCAGATTAATAGTCAAAAGAAGAGAGAGAAACTTGAACATCTTGCTTTCTGTCATAATGTGCATCCATTACAATTTATTATTATTTTTTTTCTATTCGGAAAGTGAAACTTGGACGCCATTATATGAGCTTATGGGCAACAAATTTCAAATTGTGTCTCTTGTCGGAAAAAATGGATTGACAAGCCTAATGGTCACAATCAGTTTTCTAATTGGGTAAGGAAGACTAAAGAAGAGTTCTTGAGAATAATAAGCGGGAGTTTACTATTTTTCATTGTCTGTTATTTCTTGTTTACTCATGCGCTTCTTTTAGGTTCATCATGTGATCTGTTTGCTGCGGAATTTGCGTATACTGCTATAACAGTCCATCTATATGTTTTGAGAGAACCGTGAATTAGGGGTCTTTGTCTTCTACTATTGTGAGATGTGAAGATAATGATGACGAAGAAGGTGAGAACAGCGATCGAGGAATCGCGAATGTGAGCTCGAGTGTTTAGGGTTTGTTTTGATTTCGATTTTTTGTTTTTGAAGTTAGAAAACTTGTTCGATTCACATATAAACCGACGGTTCAAAGAAGAACCGACCACGTGGTCGGTTCAGTTAGCCACTTCATTCAATTTAACGGTCCAAATAACAAAAGGACTAAATGTGGACTAGTTGGAAAGTTGAGGGACCAAATGTGTAGTTTTGAAAGTTCAGAGACTAAAAACATAAAAGGTTGAAAGTTCAAGGACCAAAAAATGAGTTTTGCCAAAATATTAGACACTGAAACATCATTACTTCTTAATTCTCTCTACACACATACCTCACTTAATCTGACAAGAGAACAATACATCAACACTGGCTAGAATTACATAGAATTGGTGAGTCAATTAACTACGAGCCTAGGAGAGCATTACCCCCCCCTTTGGGGTCTTTGTCTTCTACTATTGTGGAGATGTGAAGATAATGATGATGAAGAAGGTGAGAATGTGAGCCCGAATGTTCATGGTTTGTTTTGATTTTGATTTTTTTGTTTTTGAAGTTTGAAAACTGGTTCGATTCACATATAAACCGACGGTTCAAAGAAGAATCGACCACGTGCATGGTTCAGTTAACCACCTCATTCAATTTAACGGTCCAAATAACAGAAGGACTAAATATGGACTAGTTGGAAAGTTGAGGGACCAAATGTGTAGTTTTGAAAGTTCAGGGACTAAAAACATAAAAGGCTGAAAGTTCAAGGACCAAAAAATGAGTTTTGCCAAAGTATTAGACATTGAAACATCATTACTCCTTAATTCTCTCTACACACATACCTCACTTAATCTGACAAGAGAACAATACATCAACACTGGCTAGAATTACACAGAATTGGTGAGTCAATTAACTACAAGCCTGGGAGAGCAGTTACCCCCCTTAGTGGGCGAACCCAACTTGAGCATTAGCCCCTTTTAGGGGTCTTTGTTTTCTAATATTGTGGAGATGCGAAGATAATGATGATGAAGGTGAGATCGACGACCGAGGAATCGCGAATGTGAGCCCGAGTGTTCATGGTTTGTTTTGATTTCGATTTTTTTTTTGAAGTTAGAAAACTGGTTCGATTCACATATAAACCGACAGTTCAAAGAAGAACCGGTCACGTGGCCGGTTCATTTAGCCACCTCATTCAATTTAACGGTCCAAATAAGAGAATGACTAAATGTGGACTAGTTGGAAAGTTGAGAGACCAAATGTGTATTTTTGAAAGTTCAAGGACTAAAAGCATAAAAGGTTGAAAGTTCAAAGACCAAAAAATGAGTTTTGCCAAAATATTAGACACTGAAACATCATTACTTCTTAATTCCCTCTACACACATACCTCACTTAATCTGACAAGAGAACAATGCATCAACACTGGCTAAAATTACATACAATTGGCGAGTCAATTAACTACAAGCCTGGGAGAGCATTACCCCCCTTAGGTGTCTTTGTCTTCTACTATTGTGGAGATGTGAAGATAATGATGATGAAGAAGGTGAGATCAGCGATCGAGGAATCGTGAATGTGAGCCTGAGTGTTCAGAGTTTGTTTTGATTTCGATTTTTTTTTTTTGAAGTTAGAAAACTGGTTCGATTCACATATAAACCGACGGTTCAAAGAAGAACCGACCACGTGCTCGGTTCAGTTAACCACCTCATTCAATTTAACGGTCCAAATAACATAAGGACTAAATGTGGACTAGTTGGAAAGTTGAGGGACCAAATGTGTAGTTTTGAAAGTTCAGAGACTAAATGCATAAAAAGTTGAAAGTTCAAGGACCAAAAAATGAGTTTCGCCATAAGTATTAGACATTGAAACATCATTACTTCTTAATTCTCTCTACACGCATACCTCACTTAATCTGACAAGAGAACAATACATCAACACTGGCTAGAATTACATAGAATTGGTGAGTCAATTAACTACAAGCCAGGGAGAGCATTACTCCCCCTTAGTGGGCGAACCCAACTCGAGCTCGGAATAGTCGGTTAAGTCCCCCCCCCTCGAAAAAGAAAAAAAAGAAGGAAGAGAGTTGTAGAAGATATAGAGCAGTAACCGATCGATCCTCAAGTGTTTTAGGAAGTTGGGAGTCTGAGGGAGGGAATAGGGATCAACCAACCATTACAATTTACCAACGAGGAGGTTCAACGCTACAATCACCCAAGTATCTGAAGATAATCAACAACCATTTTGGTTACTTGTTTGTTGCGCCCCGATTACTAATTTCCTATTTTGTTTCTGATTTTTTATCTGATCTGTTGTTTTTTTTTTTTTTTTTTCTATTTTTGAAGGAAGGGTTTTGTTTTCATCATCATCATATCGAGACCGAGTTCGATTGGTTTTCTCGTTTGATTGATGGCATGCCTTAGATCTGGATGTTTGAATTGATTTAGTGTGACTGTGTGAGACCTGATCTGATCTGATCTGATCTGATCTGATTCGTGCAGGCAGGCAGTTATGGCACCATCACTACTCATCTTCTTCCTCCTACTCCTTGCTTCTTCTGGCTGCGACGCTTTCTATCTCCCTGGCAGTTACATGCACACTTACTCCCCAAACGAACCCATCATCGCCAAAGTTAACTCCTTGACCTCCATCGAGACCGAGCTCCCCTTCAGCTATTACACCCTCCCCTACTGCAAACCCCCCGGTGGCATCAAGAAAAGTGCTGAGAATTTGGGGGAGCTCCTCATGGGTGACCAGATCGACAATTCCCCCTATCGTTTCCGCATGAACGTCAATGAATCCCTCTTCCTTTGCATTACCACTCCCCTTAATGACCACGAGGTCAAACTCTTGAAACAGAGAACACGTGATCTCTATCAGGTCAACATGATTCTCGACAATCTACCTGTCATGAGGTTTGCCAACCAAAATGGTCTCAACATTCAGTGGACTGGCTTTCCTGTTGGTTACACTTCTCCCCAGACCAATGAGGATTACATCATCAATCATTTGAAGTTCAAGGTTCTTGTTCACGAATACGAGGGCAGTGGTGTCCAGATTATTGGTAGTACTGGAGAAGAAGGCCTGAGCGTTGTCATTTCGGAGGCCGATAAAGGCAAGGCTTCTGGATATGAAATTGTTGGCTTTGAGGTCATTCCATGCAGTGTTAAACGCGATCCCGCTGCCATGTCCGACCTCAAAATGTATGATAAAGCCGACCCCGTTGCTAACTGCCCCCCCGTTCAACCTGAAAAATCCCAAGTGATCAGGGAGCAAGAGCGCGTCTCATTCACTTATGAGGTTCAATTTGTCAAGAGTGATATTAGATGGCCCTCTCGATGGGATGCTTACTTGAAAATGGAAGGTGCCCGTGTCCACTGGTTCTCCATCCTCAACTCCCTCATGGTCATCTTCTTTTTGGCCGGCATTGTTTTCGTCATATTCTTGAGGACTGTGAGGAGGGACTTGACTAGGTACGAGGAGTTGGACAAAGAAGCTCAAGCACAGATGAATGAAGAGCTCTCCGGCTGGAAGCTGGTTGTGGGTGATGTGTTTAGAGAGCCCAATTTTCCTAAGCTTCTTTGTGTCATGCTTGGAGACGGTGTTCAAATTGCTGGAATGGCTATTGTCACCATTGTGTTTGCAACTCTTGGTTTCATGTCCCCTGCTTCTCGGGGAATGCTTTTGACTGGGATGATAATTCTTTATCTTTTCCTTGGCATCATTGCTGGTTATGTGGGTGTGCGTGCTTGGAGAACTATCAAGGGAACTTCACAAGGTTGGAGATCATTATCGTGGTCTGTTGCGTGCTTCTTCCCCGGCATCGTCTTTATTATCCTCACACTGCTCAACTTCATGCTTTGGAGCAGCCGAAGCACCGGTGCTATTCCCATCTCACTTTATTTCCTACTGCTGTCGCTCTGGTTCTGCATTTCAGTCCCTCTCACTCTCTTGGGTGGCTTCTTGGGAACACGAGCAGAGGCTATTCAGTACCCTGTACGAACAAACCAAATTCCTAGGGAAATCCCAGCAAGGAAATACCCGTCATGGCTTCTTGTTCTTGGTGCTGGCACGCTTCCATTTGGAACTCTTTTTATAGAGCTATTCTTCATTCTTTCAAGCATCTGGCTGGGAAGGTTCTATTATGTGTTTGGGTTCTTGCTCGTTGTCCTCCTTTTGCTTGTCATTGTTTGCGCTGAAGTTTCAGTTGTCCTTACCTACATGCACCTCTGTGTGGAGGATTGGCAGTGGTGGTGGAAAGCATTCTTTGCATCTGGTTCGGTTGCTCTTTATGTTTTCTTATACTCGATCAATTATCTTGTGTTCGACCTTCAGAGTTTAAGTGGTCTGGTTTCTGCCATGCTTTACCTTGGTTATTCGTTGATCATGGCAGTTGCTATCTTGTTATCTACGGGCACTATTGGTTTTTTGACATCCTTCTACTTTGTTCACTACCTTTTCTCATCTGTCAAGATCGATTAGTGGTCACTGGAGTCAACTCTTTGAAGAGCTCATGCTACGTGTTCGTAGCACTGGTATATGTTGGTTTTTGTTATCAATCAAAAACTTTTCAATCTGTAATTTCCTGCTTTAGTGATTTTTATTTAGTCTAACCTTGCAGCAGGGTTTTTGCAGGGTTTCTGGTTGATCTAAAGTTATGGTTGGTTGATCCCGGCGAAGTTGAGATCTGGTCACAGTACTACTGTATACCCATGTTGAGTGGATTGCACCATTATCCATTTTCACTTCTATAGTTCCTGATTTTGGGCTTGGAGTTGTCTCAGTTGTTGCGGCAGAAGAACTTATTTTTGGCCTAGTTCATCATACTTCAAGGCTCGAGTCAACAGGTGAAAAACATTTTTTTTTCTTTCTCATGTTATTTTGTCCTCTTGGAGATCTAAGAGTCGGGGTCCCTTGGTTATCTCTCTTAAACCGAATATTTTTCGTGTGTTGGTTGGTTTTACTTGTACAATTAACGATCAAGTATGTTGGGCTCTCTGTCGTTGCTTATTTGTTTGGCATATATTCTTACTACTATTTTGTTTTGTTTATTGTTGGGAATGGCTGATACCAACATTTCTTTCATCAATTTATTTAGTTTGGGGGACCCAGAAGTAGAATACATGGTGAGGATTGAGAGAAAAAAAAAAAGTTGGCTACTAATGTGAATATAGAAATTTACAACCGAATATTTTTCGTGTGTTGGTTGGTTTTACTTGTACAATTAACGATCAAGTATGTTGGGCTCTCTGTCGTTGCTTATTTGTTTGGCATATATTCTTACTACTATTTTGTTTTGTTTATTGTTGGGAATGGCTGATACCAACATTTCTTTCATCAATTTATTTAGTTTGGGGGACCCAGAAGTAGAATACATGGTGAGGATTGAGAGAAAAAAAAAAAAGTTGGTTACTAATGTGAATATAGAAATTTAGTGTAACGGTTGCACAACAATTGCACTAATCCGCGGATCCGGGCCAATCTGGATCAATCATCATTAATTTGATCAATTTTTTGATCCCTTGGATTGGATTTGATTGAAAAATTATTAATCCGGTTAGATTGGATCAGATTACGGATCCTACATTAAAAATTGTGGATCCAATTTGATCCTGTCCATTTATCACATCAACTCATATACATATTTAATCATATTCACTATAGTATCTCGAAGAGCATCAATCCAAAATATCAACTTCAAACTATAGTATTTTAAAGACTATGTTTGTTTTTAACTCTTATTACGCTTCAAACTTTTTTTTGTAGGTTGTATGTTGCAATGTGCATTTTTTTTTGTGCTTTTATGAGGGTGTATGATGCATATTTGTGGATGACATATTTATTTATGTAGGAACTTTTAAAAGGTTATTGTGATGACAAGCTTGTGAGAAATATGCTATATATAGATTTGTGGGATGTATGTTGTAAATTTGTTGTTCACGAGATGTATGATTTTTGTGATTCATTGGATTAAGTTTGATTTCGTAAATCTTGGATAGGAAAACATCAATTTGTGAAATTTGATCCAGTCCGGTTTGCATTTTGCAAATTGGATTGAGTTAGATTGATGTGGATTGGCTTTCATTAGACTGGATCTAATCCATGTGTGCCCCCACCTTGAATTACTCAGGAATGGTCGGAAATAGACTCATGTCGCAAAAGAATGATTTTTTGTTGAATTTGGTAACCTAGCTGTGTTCTAGGCGGATTGGTTTGTCTTGATTTGCTCGGAAGGAAATACTTGTTTATTTGATGGTTGACCACAGTAGCAAATTGATAACCGAGTAGGATTGGGCAATGATCTACATGCACCGCATCCTTCATACAAACCAAACAGCTCAGACTGATGAAATCAAGAGCACTGCTCTGCCCCCCGTGCCAAGAGCTCGGTAGTTGATTTGTTTATCCAGTTTGGCGCAGGTCACTTTGTTCCCCTTACCGACTTTTCCATTCCCTCATATCGCATGCTTGGTCAAGCCAAGTCTTGTATAGTCATCTTTGGGTTGCGTTTACATAGGACATACTAATCTATATATCTATATACAAGAAAGCTACGTACATGCCTAAGGACATTATTTTAAATTTTTTATGTTTTTGTTTTTCTTATTTTTGTACACAATAACAGCTTTATTACATTATTCTTCATATATATTATATTTAATTTTTAAATAATTTTTAGTTATAAAAAAATAAATATAGATTCATAGTATTTTAGGACAATGTCGGGGCTTTAAACTAGTGTAAATTAATACTAAATACATTACAGCCAACCGGCTCATCAGCTAAACAAGTAAATGCACGCCCAAAAAGCAGATTCGATTCACAAGAAATTCATATTTATACTGTTATCGAAACACCAAAAAGGTCAAAGGAACCAAAGATCAAGCCAAGCATTAAGCATTGACATCTAAAAATACCCCACCCATCTTTACTTAAATATTTACTGATTAAGATAGAAGAAGGTAACTTTCTCCTGCATTCTTCCTATCCCGTCGCGTATTTCTGGGTCCAGGATCGTGCAGTCGACTCGTATTTAGCGAGCAGATTGATAACATAACCTGCATAGTATCTCCGTGTTATAAAATTCAAAATGTCTTGCCACGTACAAACTTTAGTCTATCCCCACGTTATAAACTCATAATGCCTAGCCTCATACAAACTTAAGTCTTGTTAAACGTATAAACAGAATGAAAAATTCGACTTTGACTTCAACGCCATCACGAGCTATTCAAAATTTGAAACAATATTTTGTATTACTATATGACCAATTAAACGATCATTTACATAGACTGCCAACGCACCTTGGATATGGTAAGGGCAGGGCTCCACTGCTCTTTGAGAATGTCAAGGCAGATGCTACCATTGCTGTTGATGTTAGGATGGAAAACTTCAGTGTCGTGCCCACCCCCTCCCCGTTTCGTATCAATTTTTAGATTTTCTTGGATTTTTTTTTATTGTTTTTAAGTCAGTTTTTGTGTAGTTGGGTTTATAACTTTGATTGGGGCTTGAAATTTGCATTTTGGGCACAAAAATGTCAATAGAATCTAGAATATCAAGCGATTCCGAGTAAAACTAACTATTTTTTTGTTCGTTCATGTATCTTTTAGAGTTTTAAAATTTCTTCGTTTGTTTTTGTCGCATGCGAGTTTCAAACACACATGATCGAAACCAAGTGACTCTATTCAAGACCTATTTAAAGGTCTCGATCGGCTCCGTCTCCCATTGAGATTGAAACCTCTTCACAATCTCGGTTGTACGCGACTGAGACCTCTTCAAAGGTCTTGGTGGTATGCGACCGAGACTTCTTTAAAAGTTGCTTCCTTTATTTTTTACCTCAGCTTGTATAGAACATTCTTAAAAAAACAAAAAGAAATAATAACAAAACAAAACAAAACTCAAATAGAACAAATTAAGTGATGGAGGAGCGGTGCTGCCGCCACCCATCCTATTTGAATCGTGTTAGTTTATGTAAACATAGGATTAGTTGTTTTGACCAAAAAAAAAAACACATAGGATTAGTTGAGGCTGGCGTTTGATTCGAGTGTTAGGTAATACATGATCTTACCAAATACCTCAAATCCAAGCTTACTTAAAGACATGAGACCTGATGTATTTTGTTGGTAAGAAGTCCATCCTACTCCTCCTTAAATGTAGCCTTTCCCAATACACAGGATCTCTTCTTCGCCGAGACACCCACTCATCTCCTTCACGAACTCATCTCCTTCACCTCCAAGTCTTCACCTCATCTCTACTCATCGTCTCATCCGCACAACTCACCGACCTTCCCTCGCACCTCCAATCCTCCACACAAAACTCCTCAATTTATCCTCTCAATCTCTCCGGTTCTCCCCATCGTTGCCCCTCCAATCTTCAATCATCAACAACAGAAGCAACAACATCAACGAGTGACACATATTTCATCAAACAACAAAACTTATTGATTGATGAACTACTTTTACTCCACTTTTTAACTTCTCTTTAGTGAGTGAGTGATTGATTAATTTGATTTCTTTGATTAGTTTGAAAAGAATCAGCATACGAGAGTGTTCTGCCAAGTCCCCGCCGAGGGCCTCTCCTCCAACATGTGGGCTTGGAGAAAGTACGGCCCAAAACCCATCAAAGGCTGTCCATATCCAAGGTAATCAATTTACAAAATCCATCACTTCTACTCCATAAATGAGATAAATTTTTCCTACCTATTTCGATTTGTCACTTTCTATGCAAAACCCATGTTTTGAATCAATCGAAAACATAAAAAATTGTCCTAATTTGATGAGTGTTGTGTATATGGGGTACTACCGATGCAGTAGCTCGAAGGGTGTTTGGCGAGAAAACAAGTGGAGCGCATCTGCTCTGATTCGGACATGTTTGTGATCACCTACACGGCGGAGCACAACCACCCGATCCCCACTCACTGGAACTCCCTCGCCGGCAGCACCCGCAACAAGTTAATTTGAGACGGTTGATTTGGTGTGATGTTGTAGATGTAGATGGTTAATTTGAGATGGGTATTTAAGACTTTTTACCAACTTTTTGTACTTTAAATACTATAATGTCAAAAGGTGAGTAATTGAATCAAACACTTTTAAATAAAAACACTTATCTCTCTCTAACTTATATATAACTCCAACCAAACAAGGTTTTAGTACCAAACATACCGAAGAAGTTCTAGAAATGGCATCCTTGATGCTCACTTGAGCTGTGCCACCGCCAATGCACGTGGCAATGTAAACATGTACGTCGAAAACCAATCAAATTCAACAACCATTCACACACACAAATTCATATCAGATGCAGCAATATAGCATAAATTTTTGCAAGGACGAGTTTCGGCAAGCCAAAAAAACAAAATATGACCATCAAACATACATAAGGGTCATCCCTTCACAAATATTAGAGAAGAGCGAGAAGTGCTAAAATGACAACATCATCTTACACCACAATATACATTGATTCACAAAAGTCATCCATACATGCCTTGAAATGCGGGTATACATAAATCTTAATGTATAATACACAAGTCGAGGTCGCATAGAAATCTCTTGTAAGCCAATGTGTCTTTTGGTGTGATATTATTATTGTCATTCTAATACTTTCCTAAATATTAAGGCACACAAAGTTACATGTATAACTATAAATATAACAAATTGCACGGTAACGCATAAAGCAAGGTTTTGTTGCATAGTTATAAAACCCAAAACCAGGCCACAACTGAACCAGCTGCCAGACCAATAACCAAGAACAATACCAACACGATACCGGCTGTTTCTGCATGTTGTAACCGCACTGTTTTAGGAGCCGCAATCATCAATACGCTGGTGAAGTAGCCATTGGTCAACCCAAGAAGACAAGTCAGCAAAGTAACAGGTATTTCTGTTCTGAAGAATTTGGGGCCATGTAAGCAACTTAAGAACAAAGGATAGAACAACACTCGTGCAAAGCAAGCACCAATTGCAATCTTTGTATTTTCCAAGAGACACACTGCGGTCAGTGACTTTCCGACTAGATCAAACACATTGTAGCAGGTAATGAGAATGATGGGGTACCAGTCCCGGAGGACCTGAGAGTGCACATCTTCTGTGATGTACCCTGGAAATATCGATAGAGTTACAACATAAATGACAAGGATACCAAATCCAAACCACTTGACTCGCCCAACAATGTTCCACAAGGTAGATCTCCAAACAGAACCTGTCAGTGAGCTGCTAACATTTTTCTCCTCACTTATCGTCTGCATTTTGATATCCTTGTAGTACTTGATAACCGGAAGATGACTTGCCACATTGTAGAAAATAATACAGATGGCCATAACAACAATACTGACAGAAAAATAGAGATTTGCACTTCTTCTAAGGCCATGCGCATCTTGTGGGTATATGGATTTCGTCAAGATTCTCAAAACTGAAACAAGAACCCCTGCGTTCAAAGACTCAAAATTTCAGCATTAATTTGACACATAAATTAGTAGGGAATAATTTCAACCGGTAGAGACCAGAGCTCTTGGCATATGGGAACCAAAAAGGGTCCAAGAATTTCATGAGAAAGAACCAAGCAAGTTGAGGGATCACACAATATTAACATAGATTTATAAAAAGGCTTCCAAGTCGGAGTAGAATTTTTTCCTTTTTTTTTTTTGGTAGACAGACATGAATTTTATATAGAAAGGAGGAAGGTTATGATAAGAAACAATGAATCGGTTTAAGAAGCATTACCAACACATTTGATCACTCTTTAAAAAATGCATATATTAATTGTGAGGAAAATCGAAAAAATTAAAAATTTCTTTTGTAAGGGTAAGGAGCAACAGCAACAACAACAACAAAGCCTCATTCCCAAAAGTCAAATTACATACCACCATAGTATAAAAAGAAAATAAAAAAATAAAAAAATTGAATTGTCTTTTATATTTTTTGTTGTTTTTTTTCTTTTCTTTTTAGAAATGGACATAAACTTCTTGAAAAAAAAAACAGAGAAAATAAAAAAAGAAAAAAAATATATCAATGAATAAGACAAATCACTAAATGGATCAAATGTTTCCCTTAAACTCAATTTGATGCAATGGATGATGTGCTTTGATGATCTTCTAAATTCTTCGAAATTAATATACCTCAAGTTATTTTAATTCTACGCTTATACAATCAATTCATTCAACTTCTATCTTGTCGACATTTCTGTAAGGCGTTTTCGAGTTGTCAATGAGGGTCTCCGAACCACCACAATTGCTCCTCTAATTCTCGTCTCCAATGGCGCTACTCCTTTTCTTAGAATTTTCATATCTTTATTCTATCCTCATGGGTTTAACTTCGCATTTAGTAAAGCATTTTCATCTATGCGTTCATTTTATGAATGTATTGATTTCCATCCCTACATAATCGAAGAATTATAACTAACAACAACAACAACATAGCCTCAGTCCCAAATTAATTGGGGTCGACTACCTTGATCAAACTATTCCAGTGTGCTCGATTAAGTACAATTGATGGTGAGTTTTCCAAACCATTCAAATTCCCTCTAATTAATGCGTCTCATGTTAACTTTGGTCTACCCCTACCTCGTCGAATTTTTACAGTTTCTATTAAGTCAAGTTTTCTAGTGGGGAGCATTTTTAGGCAGTCTTTGCAGGTAAAAAATACCTTCTCGTAAAAAAAACCAATAGAAGAATGACAAGTGACTTAGAAACTAATATCATAATTCGTAAAGTACCTTATTGTAAATCATATTACTACTAGAATTAATTCTAGTTTTTACACAAAGTATATGGGAAAGCCATATTTTGCAATTCTTGGTGACGAGGAGCAGAGTAGCATGTCATACTTGGTCTATGAGGAAACTATAAATAGACCTTTTAGAAAAAGAGCTCGACAATAGCTAAGATCCTCCTCGATAACAAGAAGTTGCAACCCATATTTGGTCAAGGAAATTTTCTATCGACCTTTTTGAAAAGGAGCTTGGCAATAGCTAAGTTCCTTGGTGACGAGTGTAAACTAATAGAAGACAAGAATGAAACAAGAATGAAACTGTGAATTCTCTCATCTCTTTTTTTCCAACTGAACACAGATTGAGTAGTAGTCTATTTATAGAATTCAAGATGATTTACATCCGTAGATTACATTACACGTGTCAACAGATCCCTATATCCTAACTAACTTCTAGAGTCATATTACAAGGGAACTACTGAGTATACTCTAACAAAGTATCCTAAGTATACTGTGAGTCACACAAACCACACTACACTCTACCTACTAATGATTTAATCTCACATAGGAATTACACCAAGTTTGTTACAAATAAAGTTAAATCTGGAAGTTGACACAGCCTTTGTAAAGCAATCAGCTACTTGATCACTAGTAGGTACATACTGAACAGCAAGTTCACCACTCAACACCTTGTCTCTAACAAAATGAATATCCAGTTCAATATACTTTGTTCTTGAGTGAAAAACTGTGTTCTTTGCAAGAGAAGCAACACTTTGATTATCACACCAAATAATTGAAAGTACCCAGTAGAGGAAATTGTAGTTCTTGCAATAAAGACCTCAATCAAGTCATTCAGCTGTGACTTGAGCAAGAGCCTACTCTGATTCAGTGATGGATCGAGCCACAACATTTTGTTTCTTAGACTGCCAAAAAACCAAGCTAGAACCAAAATGCACTGCAAACCCAATTGATTTTTTGTATCTGGATTAGCTGCCTAGTCAGCATCAGAATAACCAGTTAAGATCAACTTAGAGTCAGGTTTAAAACATAAACCCAGTGACTAGTCCCTTTTTAAAATCTCAACTCTCTTTTCAATGCTTGCCAATGTAAGGTCGATGGACATTGTCGATAGGAACTCAACCTATTAACAATAAAAGTAACATCAGGTCTTGTGTGAACAACATACTGCAAACCCCCTATGAGACATTTGTGGAGGAACTTATCATGAAAAGGTGAATGGCTGTCAAGACACAGTTGGTTGCCTGACACGGCAAGAGATTCAACAATCTTTGCATTAACCATCCCGGCTTTTTGCAGAAGTGAAGAGATATAACTTGATTGATTTAAGTACAACCCAGTCGTGTCCCTTCTCACCTCAAAACCAAGTAACAAACTTAATTCACCAAGGTCCTTTAAGGCAAATGTGGTGTTTAAGTAATCAATGAAATACTGAAGAATCTTTTGATTTGATCCTGTGATTACAATATCGTCAACATACACTAACACATGCATGACATAATCAGAACCGGTGGAGATGAACAAGGAAGAGTCAGCCTTGGAATTGGTAAAACCACAAGACAATAAGGCATTCCTGAGCATATCAAACCAGGCTCTAGATGCTTGACGAAGACCATATACGACTTTATTGAGTTTACACACATGATCGGAGTTGGTTGAATCAATAAATCCCTTCAATCTTGCAAAATTAATGTCATTTGTAGATATTCACCATCAAGACCAGCTAATGAGCAAGAAATTAGGTCTCTTATGGGTATCATCTCACCTGCAGTAGCTAACTTGACATATGATTTTTCATTTTTCTTCATATATTCTATCATTGTCATTCCTCCTTTCCTCATAGTTTGCAAATTTGTTTTGTTCACTTGAATTTGTGCATAATTTTGTGCACCACATAGATCTTCAATGGCTTTTCACAGAGATCTTGCTGAAGAACTATATCCGCTCACTTGTGAGCCAAATGAACCATTCAACGAATTCAGTAACCAAGCCATAAGAATTCTATCTTTTGAAAACTAATCTTCATATTTAGGTGTCCATTCATCATATCCATCCAAGAATTTATGAGGAACTGGCTTATTTTCAAATATAAAGCTATCGAACCTAATACCTTTTCTAACAGGAACCACAATATATTTCCAAAGCAAGAAACTCGACTCATCTAGCTTAATTGAAACAATTTGGCTTAGAGAGTAACCAAATGGAGTCAAAGATGGAACACAAGTCGCCATTGATGATCTTGACGAAGATGTTGTTAACGAAGACGCCAGACATCAAGACTCGCCATCGGGTGAGCGTAAGAGCTTAATACCATGTAAACTTCTAATAGAAGACAAGAATGAAATTGTGAATTCTCATCTCTGTTTTTCCAACTGAACACAGAGTGAGTAGTAGTCTATTTATAGAATTCAAGACGATTAACATCCGTAGATTACATTACACGTGTCAACAGATCCCCTATATCCTAACTAACTTTTGGAGTTATATTACAAGGGAACTACTGAGTATACTCTAACAAAGTATCATAAGTATACTGTGAGTCACACAAACCACACTAAACTCTACCTACTAATGATTTAATCCCTCAATGAGGGTAGCATGTCATACCTTGTCTATCGGGAAATTGTTGTCAGGTAGGTATTCATATTACTAAACTTAGTAGTAATTAGCCCTTTTCAATTTTCTTACAATTATTTAGGACATCGCCTATCTCGGCGATGCCTAGGAAAATGCATAGGCGTCGCCTTACAATGAAAAATTATCAAGGATTTTCAAATTACACTAATCAATCTGTGAAAACCCTTGAAACGCTCAAAGGGAATGGAGCAGCCTGTTTGACATTTCAAATTACTGTTTTATGCAAATCAAGATGCGCAGGGAATCTAATTACCAGAGTACAACAACAAAAAATAACCAATATCAAGTTGAAGACAAAAGGTTAGAGACTTGGAGATAGAAAATTGTATCTAGCATGCGTCACCTAGTTGGTGAAAAGGTTCTTGGAGGCCAATTAGATGTCGATAAGTACATTCTCCTCCTTAGAAGTCTAGATTCTTGAATGTGGATATGTTGATGCAATTAAAGAGAGAGGATGCAAGTGATGCTGCAAAGTAGGGCAACAAATTAAGAAAAAGTAAAAATTGGGATTACCGGAAGCAGCGGTTCCAGCGACGACAGCCTGCATGTACCTCTCGGGGAGCTCGCCTGCAGATCCGATGATGCCGCCTTGGGCCAGGGCATCAGCAACTCCAGAAAGGGCAAGAGAAGCGACAGTGACGTAAAACCCAGGAAGCAGACCAGTCCTGCCCTTGATGTACAACTGGTCCATCACGGGGATCACCAGCATCGACAGCAGGAACAGAACGAGGCCTATGTTGATCCGGAGATGGGAATCGGATTTGTGAGAGTAGGCGACGATGAGCAACAAGGAAACCAAGCAAACCAGCATGTAGACCACCGCGAACACCCGATCCACGCTCGTTCCGGGATACAGGTAGCCGAAGTAATCGACGGCGGTTATGAAAGCGTTCCATGGGAGAAGGAAGCCAGCGCCCAAAGTGAAGTAGATGATGTACGCCAAATGGAATGAATCTCTAGGTATCTTATTCTTATGTGAAAGGAAGACGGTGGCGGAGGTGCTGTCGGCCAGAAGGCCCTCCTCCTCCTCCTCCCCTTGCCCACCGATTCCCATCTTCAATGACCAGTCTTTTTCTCCGCGAGGGCCAATGCTGGAGGTGGAGACTTTTCAAGGGAAACAAAAACAACAAATAAGACCTCATCATCTCACTAATATTCCATAATAAAATATCATATAGTCTATAGAATTAGATTTTTCCTCTATTACCATTATTACATGTCCAACCACAATCAAAGAGATTAAGTGTGTGCATTTTTTACATTTTTTACCATCAATTGTATTAAAATCGAGCATAATGGAAGATATTGATCTATGTAGCCGATCTCAACTAAGTTGTTGTTAGTCGTTTATTTTTTACATTTTTAAGTGCAATGCAATTAAATAATGACTAGCAATGTCGACACAAAATTTTAAGAAATAAAAATGTTCAACTATGTTGGTCGAAATCTAAACTTCAAGATATTGTTATCATGCTTCGAGAAACAATTAAAGGACAACCAAAAACCTATTAATGGATGGGGATTCACTAATCTGCAATAATACTTTTGTTACTGTGACAAAAAATCATATTAAAATATAGACTAGGTTTATGCCACTTTTGATATGAATAAACATTTACGCCTAGACTAACCCAATTTTAATTTCAGGTATAACCCCCTTGTCCATACCCAATTTACATTAAAATTACATTGTCCAATTGTCCATATTCCTCAATAGTTATTTTTACATCAAGCTAAGCTATTCAATTGTATCAATGTGCCTAATGTTGTAATTTTTGGCTAAGTAAATAAAAAACCTTAAGTTGATATCAATAACTTGAATCATTGATATGGACCCACATGAGGGCATTAGAGTAATTTCACATGAGGTAAGACACTTGTCCAATGCATACAAATACTTATATAACAGTAAAGTAAATACGCCAAACCACAACACAAGAACTTGTTGACACAGTTTGGACCTCTTGTCCTATGTCTGTGGGCCACACTCAGCGTAAGCTTCACTAAGAGAAACGAATTACAAAATTATACAAGGTTTATCACCAGTGATCATTCACCAAACCTTGACACTCTCCCCACTATATTCCCTTATAATGACCTTACATATTCAAACCCCAAGTCCCCTTAAAAAAGGCTAAGTCCCCTTAGCTTAGTGTGTGAAAACTAAAAAAAGTTAGCTAATACTTTCTCTACCTCACTGTTAATAATGAAAATCAATTTCCAAGAAGTGTGGTTTTCATATTAGTGATTACATACTTATATAGAAAACCAAAGATTATATAAATATGGAAGTTCTCTAATTAATTGGTCTTCAAGGTGCAGCTATGATATCTCTTTCTTTATTTAATTTGTAGTTGTGATATCTTTCTTTTCATCTTTTCTTCAATCAAGATCTTCATGGAAAGATATCCCAATCACATATCCTTTGACATCCCACGCTTTCCATTTTCGCTCTCCTCGTTTGAATTATGAATGGCATGATGAACGTATCTCATTAGTTGTCCAAGATACTGGATATGGAATATTTTGATGATGTGTCCAACAGCTAACATTCTATCGATCTCGCGAGAATTTTAGCTGATTTGTCAAGGATAGTTGTATGTGCCCACAGACTGATTGTCCAACGGGCAAAGCCTTTGAAATAAAGCTTAGGAACAATTAGAGATGTATACATTTTTCTTTATTTTTTTTGCTTACCATATCCGAGTTGTAACGAATATTGACAATCATAGAACTTTACTTTAACAGTCACCATTAATACACAAAGTCAACTAGGTAGAACATGTGGAAACTAGAGACATGGTTTATTGTCTTCTAATTAACTTAATTAAGCTAGCTTTAATTATGGGACTAATGACACACTATATAAGCTTCAATAGAAGCATTTAAAAGAAAGAAAGGACAGATTCATACTTTTAGAAACCAAAAGATAGCATGAGGGACTGGAATTTTTGATGGTTCAAGACATTGCAAGCTTGGTGAATTAACTGCAAAGGGTCAAACCATAGGTAACCACTTTTCCTCCTCATTTGTTTCGATTTTGATGGAAATGCTACCGTTCATGCTCAAGTTGTGTCAAAAAGTTTAACTTGTTGATTTCTCCTTGTTTACATGGCTTTCTAAAGTTGATTGTAACGATCCAAATAAATCTAATCCTAATTAATTGCCAAATAGGACCGTGACGTGGCGGCTAATCTTATGTGGCGACTCGGTCAGAACTCGGACGTCGACACCGAGGTAATAACTCAATCATTTTATTTGTGTGTGATGCCTTAAATATTTTATGTTTATCTATGTGTGCACACACAACTGTATTGACGTCGTTATCGAATTAACGAGTGAACGCAGTTCTCGAAATGTGCACGTACACGGATATTTGGGTAGGTCAACACCACTTAGGCACCTATCCTTTGTTTCCGGGTCATTTGGTCTCTATCGTTGACCATTGTAGTCCATTTATCATGCGCTTTATTGTTCTTTTCAGCTTCATTTCATTTCCTGCAAGATATATAGACTTATTTATTGTTTAATCGAATTACTGGTGAACTTCTTCTGGATTTACTCACTGATTTGTCTCCGCTTTTGGTGACAATTGCAAACATAATCTCCGAGCTCGAGAACATTGATGTGCGGCATACGTAAGTTATTTGATGTATCTATATCACAAGCATACTATTTTATAAATGGGTATTTGGGTTGAGAGATACGTGTATTTCCCCTCGTCACTATGATTTGTACATTGTATATGTTGTACGGGGTTCCACATACTAGCTTCCACACCTAATACTCGCTGTGTGTTTAATTTATTTGCTATCGCATTTTCACCGCATTTAAATTTTGCCGTATATGATTTCATATATATATATATATATATATATATATATATATATACTCTGTTGTGTCGACTATCAGGTTCTGAAGACCGGTTTATGAGGCTGACTAGGCATTTATTAACTCCGAACTGGTTTACCGAGGGTTAATGGAGGCCTAGTGCCGGGCAGTTCCCAATTTGTAGGGTTGGGGCCGTCACAAGAGAGAGCACACGTAGTGGCTCAGGCGGACCTACATGCGAAGCGACAACTCATTGAGGGTATGATTTTTATTTGTCATCGCATGATGCATACTTTGATTGATTCTGGTTTAACCAAGTATTTTATTTCTGGACGGATGGTAGATGAGTTAAGGTTGAGACCCATTAGGCTTAACACCCACTTGATCCTCAGCACGGCTGTCGGGGATAAGATTTACTCTTATATGGTATGTGAGGGTTGTACCATCGAGATAGAGGGACACGAGATGCCTATAGACCTCAGAGTACTAGAATTTTTAGAGTTTGACGCATTATTAAGGGTGGACAGGCTGGCAGCATATCATGCACTGTTAGATTGCTTCGGTAAGACAAGTCACATTCCGGATTCCTGAGCAGTCAGAGTTCAGTTTCCGCGGCGCTTCAACGCAGCTTCAAAGTACCAAAGGTATAGTGGCTACGAGCCAAGAGATGGAGATAATCGCCAGTATTCTAAGTACAGTAGAGAAATCGGTGGCGACTTTTGAGGAGGTACCGTGGTGTGCGAGTTCCCAGATGTGTTCCCCAAGTATTTACCTAAATTACACCCCCACGAAAGATCGACTTTATTATCGACTTAGTCCCTGGGATGAAGCCGATTTCGATACCTCTATATAGAATGACATCGAAGGAGTTAGAGGAGCTGAGGACCCAACTTGAGGAGTTAACAAATTTATGATTTATTCATCTTAACATTTCTCTATGGGGTGCTACGGTACTGTTTGTGAAGAAGAAAGATGGAGTTCGAGACTTTGCATCGATTATAGGCAGTTGAGTCGTGTTACGATTAAGAACAAGTATCCACTTCCTCGAATAGATGACTTGTTTAATCAGTTGAGAAACGCAGTGTGGTTTTCCAAGATTTACTTGAGGTCAGGGTACCACCAGCTCAGGATCAGGGATGAGGACAGAGAGAAGATTGCTTTCAGTACACGTTATAGTTATTACAAGTTGTTTGAGCTAACGAACGTGCCGCAATGTTCATGGACTTGATGCACCGCTTGTTGAGACAATACTTGGACCGTTTTGTGATTGTCTTCATAGATGATATTTTGATATACTCCAGGACTCGTGAGGATCAGGAGGGTCATCTCAGGATAGTCTTATAGACACTGAGAGAGCACCGACTTTATGCTAAGTTTAACAAGTATGAGTTCTGGTTGCCAGAGGTCGAATTTTTGGGGCATGTAGTTGGAGTTAATGGAGTATCAATGGATCCTTCGAAGGTCCAAGCAGTGATGGTGTGACGGCCCCATCTACAACTAAGGGCACCGCCTGGCCTAATCCCTTAATTAAGCCATAATCTCCCCTATAGGACCTAACAAGGAACTAGTCAGCCTTAGTTCAACACCTAAACATCTACATCTACTAATTATGATACCTACGGTTAACTAGCTAGTTAAATTTTTTTTCTAACAAGTTATTCAGAGGAAGTCATCGTTACTAGTGGACCTTCAATCCTACGGCCTAACCTATTGTGGAAAAACCAGGAAATAGATATCACATGCATATATAAACAAAAATGGTGATATTACAACATGTGTCTAGTCAGATGTTCCTATCACTCAACCCAACCGTAATCATATCATGTACATAAAAACGTAATACAAAAGAATGCAAAAATGTACAAAAATATGTCGTAGCAGTCCTCCACCGGCTCAGAGGTAGTCACCAAGCTTCTCTTTGCCTGGTCTGCTACTCGGCTGATCTGTACCCACCGTCACAAACTAGACGGTGAGTACATGAAATTATTTAAGTAATACTGAGAGACATCGATCCACATTCCCAAATAGGCAACAAGTATCAAATGGCATAATTTAAATAGAAACTATCTTTGAAAGAAACATCATGCAAAGAGATACTTGAGTTAACCAAATATGAAACCGACTCAAGGCTAAGTAGTAATGGATTAGGGTCGGTCGAAATTTGTGATCTTCATCGCATCAGCCTTTCCACTACAATGTGAGCTCTGCTCCATATCATTTCATTAAAATTTGAGCTCTATATCATAATGTCAAAAGGACGTACTTACGATTACGCATTTTCTATTCCAAGTGAATTAGTCGTCACCGGAATGTATACTTGCTAACATACCCGAGTTTTAAAACTCGTCATGTTCACCCAAGTTATTCTTGCGCCAACAAACCCCGAGGTTCGGTTACCCCGTTCGAGGCACGTTACCCCGTGTGTCATGCAAGGTAGTGGAGAAATTCCCTAACATCCCTAAGCAAGTCTAGTGACCCCGTATGAAAGCTGAATTTCTATCATCAAATGACCCTAACCACAAGAACCACTTTCATTTTCAATAATGACACAGCATTGGAATCCAAGAGATGTAATAGCATACTAATGCACAAAGGATTTGAGTCAAAATAAACAAACTATCCTAATAGCATGCTATATCATTGAACAATGACAAACACAACAATCAACATGGCAAAGTATAGGAATTTGAATCAATGATATACACAACAGAGTATGCTATGAACAACATCACAAAATGAGAACTGAACAAGTCATAGCATATGGATTTCAAAGGCAATTCAGTTCGAATAACTGAGAATAAATAAACAAAGGGAATGAAATGTAAATAAATGTCTCAATCAGTTTACTTACATACACACAACAATTCCTAAGCTATCCGGCATCCGTCGCGTCGATTTTTGCACCCAAACCCCGTAATAGCTCCTCTAGGATCCTAACAGTTGAAAATGTATCAATTTAGATTCCAGTTTAATTATTGTTATCCCTAAATTGATCGACATCGGTCAAAATTGAGTGTGAGACCAATTTGCCGATTTCGCGTTTTTCGAGGTAAAACTCTGATATAACGCCTCGACCGACTCTCGAATTCTTCACTTTTTATAGAAATATTGAAGTTTTATTGATTTGGGTCACAAATATATTTTTCCCTATTTTTTTGGAATTTTCCTGAATTTTTTTCATAATTTTATCTATTTTCAGGAATTTATTATATATTACAAACTGTTTAATTTAATTACACAATTAAATATATATATATTGAGATTAGGGGTGGGCAAACCACGGTTTGGTGGTGAAAACCACCAAACCGCGACCAAACCGAGGGTCTACGGTTTGGTGATTTTTCAAACCACCACCAAACCGCGAACCACAAAAAACCGCAACCAAACCGAACCGCGGTTTGCGCGGTTTGATCGGTTTGGTTTTGCGGTTTTGGTGCGAGGCAGCGGTGCGAGGTGGCGGCAGTGAAACGGCGGAGCAGACGGCGCGAAGGGGCTCGCGGCGGAGCTCCCAGAAAGAACGGACGAACGCGCGACACCGGCGAAAGGCCGCGGACGCACGGCAGCAGCGGTGGCGACGTCTCAAGATCGGCGGTCTTTGCAGCGAGTGGCGGGACGACGCACGCTGCAGCGCGTGGCGGGCCGGAGACGCGGAGGCTGCGTGGGGTGGTGCGGGCTGTGGACCTGGTCGGCGCGGGAACAACACCAGCGACTCCGGCGCGGCGGCGAGATGAGAGAGAGTCGGCGGGGAGAGAGGAGACGGCGGGGGGGAGAGGAGAGAGGAGCCGGGAGTGACGGGAGTGAGGAGCGGGAGCGGGAGTGAGAGGAGGAGTGACGGGAGGAGGAGAGAGGTGAGGGAGTGGATTTTTTTTTTGGTTAGCTTTTTAGGGTTTTTGGTTTATATTTACCAAAATGCCATCGGTTTGGTTAAACTGCGGTTTTTTCAAAATGAAAACCGCGATTCTGCGGTTTTTACGTTTTCCAAACCGCGACCAAACCGCGAGTTTTAAAAACCAAACCAAACCGTGCGGTTTGGTCGGTTTTGGCGGTTTAGGCGGTTTTTCGAAAACCGCTGCCCACCCCTAATTGAGGTGGGTCTGGGTCAGGGTCGGTCTGACCCGACCCACATGGGTTCAGGTCGACCCGACCCGACCCGACTCCTACCTTCTTCATCCTCGCGAAGACAGAGCAGCGCTCTGTTTTTTTTTTTTCTTTGTGAGGCGTTGGGGTTGGCTCCCAACCCCAACCCCAATGGGTTTTGATGGCAAGGGAGATACCCTTGCCATCTCTCTCGTTCCTTTCTCGGTCGGCCATGGAGGTTCGGCCCTCCATGGCCACGACACAGACAACAACAGCCGACAACCGACAACCACAACCAACAACACAACAACCGAAATCAACAACTTACCTTGCTTCGAGCTTGGTCGATCTCTCTCTCGATCTTTCTTTCTCCTTTCTTTCTTCCTTTTCTTCTTCCTCTTCCTGGTTTTCTTCTCTCGGTCTCACTTTTTTTTTTTTTTCTCTCTCGTTTTTTTTTTCTTCCTCACCGACCACTCAAATAGGATAAGATCTTTTGGTGTCCTCGCGATTCGTGCAACACGAATCTCGAGGTAATCCCAATCATTATCCATTTTATTTCCACCGCCTTAATGTTTGACCACATTTTTTTCGAGACTCGCGAAATGCATATCTCGAGGCGAATCCAACTCCTATGGTTTTATTTACAAACTATAGGCCCACTAATAAATATTTAGATGTGGCCACATTAAAGCCACTAACTTATATCATTTTCCTTTTTTTTATAAAAATGAAATTCAACCAGTTACATTTACCCCACGAACTGCTGCCTCGGGCCCACGTCGGCACACGACTCGAGGCACGTCCCCGCTCGTCTCGGTATATGCATACCCGTAAATGACTTAGTAGTCTACACATATACATTACACTAAGTAAACAACACAACAAATATAGCGTTTACCTCGGCCACCGTGCCTCGGTAGTGACACGTATCTCGCTGCGGGTCCCACGTCATGGGTCATTGTGTCCTAATTAACGAATTAAACGTGTATTAATTATTGGGTCGTGACAGATGGATTGGCATACCCCACAGTTAGTGACAGATATTCGCACCTTTTGGGTTTAGCAGGGTATTACCGAAGATTCATGCATGACTTCTTTAAGATCGCAACACCGATAATGAGGTTGAATCAGAAGGATGCCAAGTTTGAGTGGGACGAGAAATGTGATCAGGCTTTCATAACACTGAAGGAGAGATTGACAACAGCTCTAGTGTTAATACTGCCAAAGAGACAGGAAACGACATGGTTGTAAATACCGATACGTCACACGGTCGGATTAGGGTGTGTTCTGATGCAGGGAGATGGTGTGATTGCTTATGCATCTCGACAGCTGAATATTCATAAAAAGAACTACCCGGTACATGACTTAGAGTTGGCGGCACTACCCGGTATTTGCTCTGAAGATTTGACGACACTACTTGTATGGCGAAAGATTTACTTTATTCACAGATCATAAAAGTTGAAAGTATCTCTTTACGTAGAAGGACCTGAATATGAGACAACATAGATGGCTAGAGTTCCTTAAGGATTGCGACTTCTCCTTAGAGTACCGTCTAGAAAAGGCGAATGTAGTAGTAGACGCATTGAGCCGTAAGAGATGACACATGAGTTTGCACTCCTCGAGGCGTCAGATATGATGAGTTCAGTTGACATTCTGACTACTACAAAGGCACATATTTATGGACAGATGAGGACTCAGATTGGCTCTATTTAGAGGGTTTTAGAGGGTCAGCATGCTGATGAGCAGTTCTAGAGATCCCATAAGTTGGCAGAGAATTCATATCATCCAGAGTGGAGTCAGTCGACAAACTCGTGCTTGAGATATAAAAGACGATTGTGGATTCCATCAGCAGCTGAGTTAAGTACAGAGATACTTTAGGAGGCTCACCGCTCACATTTTACCATTCATCCAGGCAGAACCAAGATGTATCAAGATATGAAGCATCTATTTTAGTGGTCTGGGATGAAGGCAGACGTAGATGATTACGTCAAGAGTTGCGGGATTTACCACCAAGTTAAAGCTGAGCATCGGAGGCCTGGAGGACTGTTACAGCCACTTCCCATTCCTGAGTGGAAGTGGGAGCATATTCCCATAGATCTAGTCAGTGGTTTACCTCTATCTCCGTGTAAGCATGATAATATCTGGGTGATTGTGGACAGACTGACCAAATTTGCACACTTCTTGCTGGTTTCTACGAAACACAAGTTCGAGCAGTTGAGCGTCTTTTATAAGAGAGAGATTGTCAGACTTCACGAGGTGCCATTATTTATTGTGTCAAACAGAGGATTACAGTTCACATCCATGTTGTGGAGGAGCATGGAGACACGGTTTGGCATGAGGTTACAACATAGTACGACGTTCCACCTGCAGACTGATGAACAATCAGAGAGGCTGATTCAGATATTATAGGACATGCTCAGAGCTTGTGTGTTGGAGTACGGTCGGTCGTGAGATGAATATCTACATTTGTGTGAATTTACCTATAATAATATTTACCAGGCTACCATCGGTATGACACCATTTGAGGCACTCTACGGCAGGCCGTGTAGATCACCGACATGTTGGGCAGAGCCTGAGGATATAGCGACAGTTGGGCCAGAGACTGTGTGTACTAATGGTACAAGTCTCGCTAAAATCGCATACTTAAGCCTCCAGGGTGCGGTTTCGAGACTTGGGAGGCGAAAAATCACGCCCATTTATGGCCTTAGAAAGCATAAATGAGGGGGGGACGTGGATGGTGGGAGGCCTTAGAAAGCTCCCCGTTGCCTTGGAGGTCATGGGTGGGTGTAGGGGTTTCGGACTTAGGCAGTGACCCAGGCCTTCACACTGTGGTAGATTACATAGAGAAGATACTGTTGGGTTTTGGGGTTCATACGCAGCGGAAATTACAAAATAATTTTGACAAAAACCCCAATAGGATCCGAATCTAATTCCATTAAAAACTTTTAAAACATGAAAACTTAATCATACCTCGGTCGCAATATACCTTTCTGAAGGTTGATCGATCTCTAAGGCGCTGCCAACGACGAACGCCCTCTACCAGCAGTCCACACACGGACGGCGGCCGAGATTCGAAGTACTAGCTTCGAGAGAATACCAAACCTTTAGTTTCTCTCCAAAACGATCCAGAGCGTATCAGAAAACCCTAATTCGTTTCTTAAACGAAAATAGAGTTTCAGCCCTCAATCTTTCCTATGTGTGTTCTAACTTAAAGTGTCTATTTGTACAACCCTTGTATATAGACGGTTAAGTAAATTACACATATACCCATACTTAAAGAAGTATAAGTGTAATACACCACAAGGACGTTTCTGTCATGAGTTTTATCATATAAAATTTGTTTTTCTGAACCATCTTAAAATCTCGCAAAACCATTCTTAGTGTGCGACTCAATAGGCTCATACAACTTTAGCAGTGTACCAAAACACATTTTGGTATACAAGTCATAAGCGGCCTCTAGCAAGACATTATGACTACCCAAGTTGTACGAATATCAAATCGATACAACCTAATCAATAATGTATATAACATCCTTTTGTCACACGATATCCTTTTGATCAAACATAAGGCATGGAATTGTCATCCAACATGTTCAATCGTACTAGTCTCGATCTTTAGGTAGGTAGATCGAAAACATCCAAGTGACATTGATCAATATCAATTCACTTAGACTAGGCCTTTTACCAGCCTAACACATCGAGGATCCACTTTGGATATCTCTCTTTATATGAGAGGGACAAATTCTATCTTGATTACACAACTTCATCACATTGCTCACACAATAACCAATCACAATCTTTATAATCGTCCAGGTTAAAGACAACGTTTGATTGTGTCAAATCACTGTATTCCTAATGTTGAAGTCTCTGGTAATCTCAAGTCGAGATGATTTGAAAAATATACCTATCATGAGAAACAACTATGACTTAATCCATGTGATGTTCTCATAGCGGGTCGGTCCAGTACTTTGTTCCCTAACAAGTACTTGTGATCTTGATTCGTATCCCTATACGTATAATCATCATATGATCATCAATCAAGACTCACGCTAGTCTTAATTTATCCTAGTTCCCAATATAATGATCGACTATGGACATTTATGATATTTCTGTAAATACTCATGGATCTTATTATAATGTAAACATGCAAATTAATTATAATAAACAGCAAATGAAATCCTCTATTTTATTAACTAAAAGTATTCATAAAGACAGTTAATGGATTGACCTAGGGCATATGCCCCAACAGATACTACTGATACGTCAACGTCATCGGGAAGAAAGAAAGGTAAAAGAAATATGATGGCAAGTATCGAGATGGGTTAGAGTACCAAGTGGGAAACTTTGTCTACCTAAAAGTCTCACCAACTGAAGGGTCATAAACAATTCAGAATTAAAGGAAAGTCCGCGCCGAGGTTTATAGGTCCTTTCAGAATCACAAAGAGAATTAACAAGGTTGCTTATAAGATTGAATCACCACTGCAGTTGGTAGGCGTTCATCCAGTGTTTCATATTTTGATGTTGAGATTGAAAAGGTCGAGAGAGGGAGAAAGACCGGTAGTGGACCTAACTCAGATTGACCTAGTGAAGGATATTACTCACAAGGAGCAGCCTGTGTAGATTTTGGACCGCAAAGTACAGAGTTTGACGAACAAGGACATCCTGTTAGTTCTTGTCAAGTGGCAGCACCACGGAGACGAGGAATTGAAGCGGGAATGAGAGTCCTATATGTGCAAGAGTTTCTCATTTCTCTTTTGATTTCGGTAAGTAATTTCATTTTAGATATTTCAATTTCGATGACGAAATTCTTATTAGTTTGGAAGACTGTAACTACCCTAATAAATCTAATCCTAACTAATTGTCTAATAGGACCGTGACGTGGCGGCTAATCCTATGTGACAACTCGGTCAGAACTCGGACGTCGACACCGAGGTAATAATTTAATAATTTTATTTGTGTGTGATGCCTTGAATATTTTATGTTTATCTATGTGTGCACACGCAACTATATTGACGCCATTGTCGAATTAACGAGTGAACGTAGTTCTCGAGATGTGCACGTACACGGGTATTTGGGTAGGTCAACAATATTGATTTAAGTTGGTATAATGGAACTTATTTGATTGAAATGCCTAAAATAAGTCATAAGGGGCATTTTAGTCATTTCACAAAGTAAAATTTTAAAATATAAATTAGAATTATGAGGTTGTGGTTTATAGATAGATAATGACAAATTTAATAAATATTAAATAAAGAAAATTGTGTGGTGGTGGTTCACTCCTTAATGAGAGTATAAAAAGAAATAGAGATGAAGATGGAGGTTTTATCAAAGTTAGAGGTGGTGTAGAGGTGATGGTGAGGAAGAAGAATGTCAATTTATTTGGAGATCATAATTAAGCCAAGTAAGTTAACACTTAAATTTGATTTAGTTTTGGTGTTTTATGGGTTTAATGCATGATAGTCTTGATGAATTTATTGTTTATAGTTTGATATTATTGAAATTTATTCTAGTTTGGTTGAAGAAAAAAAAAGAAGTTGATATGATCAATTTGGTTGAATTTGTTGATTTGGTTGGAGAAAGGAGAAATCAAGAAAGAAAACAAAAAAAGAAAAAAGGAAAAAAAATGTGGCGTTCGGCCACCCCTATCTCTTTCGTGAAAACGAAAGAGAGAGGTGGGGGGGTCGCACGTGTAGCGGCCCAATTTTAATTACGCCGTTACCATTGACTATTTTCAGACTCAGACGCCAACTCAGATCCACGTGGATGCCGCAGATAGGTCAGGGCACGCCTGACTAGGTAAATAGTGATTTTGTGTAATGTTTGTCTATTTGCGATGTCGTATATTAAGTTATTTCACCTAGCATCGCATTTGTGTATTTATATCATTGAACCGAGCGAGATAGTGTAACAGGTATTTACCTCGAAAAACGTGTCAATACGGGTACTGAGCGAGCGAAATATGGGTACACTAGGTCGGGAAAATAATTTGGATAATCAAATTAATTAAATGTGATAAGATATTAATGATAAACCCATAATCTAGGCCAATTGATCGAATTTGGCAACTGTAGCGCGCTTCGTTATGTGTATCGAGGTGTGGGACACTAGGTAACAGGAGATAATTGAACTAGACTAAAAAATTTGTGTCTAATGAGGAGCAAATAAGAACATGTCACCTACACACCTAATACCATTAAAATGAGGTTTACTGTGACGGCCCCAATTTCCCATAAAATTGGGCCCCGCCCGGCCTAAGCCCACGTGGACCCCCGAGTCAGTCTCGCAAGGTCAACGCAGGCCTAGTCAGCCTTCCAATCCATTATTTCAAGTAATTTCAAACTTTTAAGTTGAGTTATTAGTATTTTTCAAGATTTAAAAAATTAGCGGAAGCAACTAATACATTAAATAACTCAACAAAAAGATCAGGGAGTTAGGCAACCTAATTGTGGAACCCAGTAAATATCATCAGAGGAGAGTAAATACAAAATATAGAAAAATTCACCTAGCTATGAAGCCTTCCCTCTGCTACTCGTCCGTGGCTCTGCACTCAGTCAAACATAAGAATGACGAGCCCAGGTAAGTAAATCCAGTAGGACATATACACAACATTTCACAATATCCAAAGCAGTCGAATTCATGCAAATAGTACGAAAAGAATAAAGAACGCATGAATATACAAGACTGTAAACAATCCATCAATGAGTGAGGCCAAATAACAAGGAGTCCCGACCAAAAGGTCGTTAAGTCGCAGAAAAATCCCAGCAGACTCGGGTTAGGACGAGCCCCATGCCTTCCAACCCTAACCCTTGCGACTATGAGATATCTACGTCCCGGATAAGAGCCCCCAACGTACACTCAATTACGAGATATCCACGGCGTATGGATACGAGCTCATATCGCAGATAAACAGTAACCGTGACTCCCTTGCCATTGGACCCACTCGATCGACAACAATTTCAACGATAGCTATCATCACAAAGCAGTGAACAACAATAAAGAAATCACATAACAGTAACAACAACAGCCAATGGAGAGAAATGAAATACTGTATAAATCCCTATCTGGTTTACTTACCTCGAGAAATCGCGAACCTCAAAACGTCTCGCTCGCGTCTCGATTCGCGCACCCAACACCCGACTCCTAAGTCATGGTGTCTATTTAGACATTTTAAGCCTATTTTACTTCAAATCATTCAACTCACACTGATATTAGGAACCTCACCTCCATCGCGTCATCGCGATTTCGTCGAAATCGCGCATCCGACCGGTCGACAACGCGCCACCGCGTCGTTCATCGCGTCGCGCCACGCCTTCGCTCGTCGGTCGCCGACGCACCGCCGCTCGCCGCCGCTCGCGCCGGCCGCCGCCGCTAGAGTTCCTCGCGTTGCGTCGCGTCGCGTCATCGCCGGTTCGTCGTTGCCGATCCGAGGCCGTTGCGCGTCGTCGCCGCGCGTTACGCCGTCACGATGTCGCGCTGCTGCTGGCGTCTCTCTCTGCCTCGCCGGCGCCACGGCTCATTGGCGCATTGCTCACTCCCGCTCGTCGTTCGCGCTGCCAATCGGCCTCGTCCTTCTGCTGCCTTGCTGGCGGCCGTCATTGCTGCCGCTGCCAGTCGCCTTCTCGCTCCTCGATTCACTTCGCATCACTCGCCATCCCTCGCTGCACGCCGCGCCAGCCGTGTCCGATCGCCGCTGCGCCAACCTCCGCGCTAGCCGTCCGCGGCTTCGACTCCACCAGCGCTGCGACGGCTCGCTGGCCGGACCTCGCGCCGCCGTCGTGGCGCGCCGGAGTCGCCGTCCGATCGTCCCTTTCCCCCAAGACTTCCTCTCTCTCTCTCTCACGATCTCTTTCTCTCCTTCTGATCTTATCATTTTCTTTCTCTTATATATATAAAAGCAGGGAATCACAAATTTTTGAGTCGTAATCAAATTTACTTTTTTGTCCCTCTCCCACACAATTTTTTCTCGTGTGTCCCTTCCTTTTTTCTCACGTCGTGCGTCCCTTATCTTTTCGTGATATCTACTCCTTCCTTTTCTCTCACGTCTCTCTCTCATGTAACAACACATCCATGATTTCTACTCCTTCCAATTCTCTCACGTTACAACAACAACAATGCAACAACAACAACAACGCGGGATCTTCTTCAGATCTCCGACTCTCCACTTATAAGATCCACCACCACTCTCCGATCGAGCTCGAGATCGAACCCCGCCCACATCGAGGTCTCCGCTCCTACAAGTCCCGTCCAGATCTATAGGTACCGAACCAAAACGAGTTCTTCATTCAATCTCATGAGCTAGGGTTTCGTTTCGCTTTCACAGGTTTGTGCGATTCGCGATGGTCATGGATCGGATCCGACTCATGAGAGGTATCTTCCTCGTGATTCTCGTCGCGGTCGCGTTCTCGGCCTCGGTGTGCGCTCAGTAGGCGAGATCTCGACATTGTGTTAGGTTTTGATCGATCCGTGTTGTTAGGTTTTGATTGTGTTGAAGTTTTGATTCTTATCGTGTACTTGAACGGGAGAGTGAGAGGAAGAGCGAGGCGTTGAAGAGAGTCGCGAAAGACCTCGGTCGGCGAAGTAAAGTGAGGATTTTGGTTTTTATTGAGAGAGACTAGGGTTTGTGTTAGTTGAGAAGTGTTGATTTTGTGTTTTTGTTGTGCATATTGAATTGGAGTCTCTGGAGCATGGTAAATGGGGTGATAAGAATGATCAGAAGTTGGTTATAAGGGATGCGGCGGTCGGGGAAATTCGCCTCGAGTGGTCTTGGGATTTTTGATGCTTTCTTTGCCGGTTTGTCAATGATTTGGTTAGCGAGGTTTGTGCATTTGCCCTATTAGTATTTCACGTCGCTACGATGATTGCAATTATGTTGATTAGAATGTATTGCAACTTGCGACATTGCCGCATTGCATTGTTAGCTCGCGCGTCAAGTTAATATGTATTCAAAATCGGTTCACTCGTTACGTAGTCCTCTTTAATGTGTGGTGGATTAGCTAGGTAATTTGAAGGCTTACGATTCTTGTGCGCGTATGGAAATATATGTTTGAACGTCTGGTGAAAGGATTCTATGCTCGATTCACATGGAACTTCAATACTTAAAGTTTTAAATTGTTTAGGGGAAGTCCGTTCTGGTCATTGTAGTATGAAATTCATTATTCATCCCGTTAAGTTTGTGTTGAGTTTCTTTTTTTTTGGATTGGATGTCGGTTTTCTAGGCATTGGGTGATGGTAAATGTGAGCCAATTCAAGGTGCATATGGGATTATCAGCAAATATATGCTAAAATTTATACATAATATGGCATTGGTAGAATTTTTTTAAGTTAGTTTACTTTGTTTTGCACACTATCTCAAAAGTCAAAAAAGTGCTTTATACATTTTTTTAAAGGTAGTTTGTATTTTAAAAATGAACAAATCTGAAGCTACATTTGTTAATGCTATTGCTTCTACCACTTTTTCCATATTTTCTCGCTTGATCTCGATGCATGTTTGGTACTTTTCTAACTTTTGCTAGATTGGAGATGAAACCTTTATAATTCTTTGCACTTATGGCTATGCGCCATCCTAAATCAATTGTGTTATCGGGGCTCTTCTTGCATTGATTGTCATGACGAGAAGCTCTTCCGTCTCAATTCATCATATTGGTTTGAGCTATTTATTTTTGAGACTCGCTTCTCTTTGTGTTGGTTTTCACTTTGATGTTAAGCTACCACCCACTATAATATATGGTTCCATCATGCACATGAGGATTATGAGTTCACATCCTAATTTACAAAATTTAATTTTGAATTTGCTTATGTTTTCTTGTTCATTTTGTGAATTAGGTAACGTCCTTTGGACTTGGTAGGATCGTGCCAAATTTAATATCAAGGAAACATACAAATAGTGCTTCTACAGGTATTTGTGTAGTTCATTACTTGTTTATAGGACATGTGGGTATGCCTTTAGTGACCAATCGATCATGGTTTCTTAGGTAAGTTTCTAATTAATTTTACATATGTTAATCTAGGTGTTAATCTCGATGTTAGATTGTTGTTGTTGTTGATTAAATTTGTTAGTGTTAGATTGTTTGAATCATTGAGTAGTTGTGATTGCAATAGTGAGGATTTTCTTAGGTAAGTTGGTTTGATAATTGATTGAATTTTTACAACACAGAGGATTGTGGTGGTGGGTATGCCTTTAGTGACCAATCGATCATGGTTTCTTAGGTAAGTTTCTAATTAATTTTACATATGTTAATCTCGGTGTTAATCTCGATGTTAGGTTGTTGTTGTTGTTGTTGATTAAATTTGTTAGTGTTAGATTGTTTGAATCATTGAGTAGTTGTGATTGCAATAGTAACTGCGAAAATGTAGAAGGCGTGTGATACAGATACGTGCAAGATAGTGAGAGGACCGAGATGAGCCATATTTGTTAATTGACCAATCACAAATTAATTCCGGACTTAGATAAGCCATATATTCTTAGAAATTAAATTTTAATTACATGTTAATTGAAGATACGTGCTTTAAGATCTTGAATACTAGGTATTTGTTGAAATGCCAAAATAATCTCCATCTTCTTCCTTTATATAAGAAATATATAGATGTTTGAATAATTGGATTAAATGAACCCCGTGTGATTATTATTTTGGAGTATTTTGGCCTTTGTGATGCTTTTTCTTTTCTGGGATGTTTGGAATTAAAAGCTGAGGAGTAAATATTACAATCTTCAGTAAGAACAGATGTGCACAATTAATAGAAATCAAATATGTCACAAAAGAGAGGGTGAAAATAAGTTCATATAAAGTAGGGAGTTGGATGTTTCGATGCTACCTGTGGTTTGCAAGATGTCAAGCATGAATAATGCAATGTAGCAAATGCTTTTATCTTGTGCCACTCTTATCTATCCTTAAAAATCTTGAAGGATGTTATCATTCTTTAAATCTTCCATTTTCACATTTTTTTAATGCGAGTCTATAAATATGTGTCATATTTGTCATTAACAAGTTTGAGATTAATATTTGTGATTAATAAGCTTGAGATTAATATTTGTGATTAATAAGTTTGAGATTAATATTTGTGATATAATTGAGATTAGGAATTGCGTTTTCCCCTTTTTTTTGATGAATTTAGTTTGGATTTTTGTGCATTGACTTGGATTTGTTGTTAATCTCGATGTTAGGTTGTTGTTGTTTTGATGTTAGAATCTCAATTTCTCCGGTTCTAATGTTGATTTCGTGCTCGATTCATGGATCTGATGCATTTTTCGCCTTTTTTATTAATTTTGTTTGGATTTTTGTGCATTGACTTGGATTTGTAGTTAATCTCGATGTTATTAATGTTGGTTTTTTTTTCTAATTAATTTTACATATGTTAATCTCGATGTTAGGTTGTTGTTGTTGTTGATTAAATTTGTTAGTGTTAGATTGTTTGGTCTCATTCAGTTGAAAATTAAGAGGTTTTTTTTCTAATTAATTTTACATATGTTAATCTCGATGTTAGGTTGTTGTTGTTGATTAAATTTGTTAGTGTTAGATTGTTTGAATCATTGAGTAGTTGTGATTGCAATAGTAACCGCAAAAATGTCGAAGGCGTGTGATACAAATACGTGCAAGATAGTGAGAGGATTTGAGATGAGCCATATTTGTTAATTGACCAATCGATTAAAAGTTTGTGTTAGTGTATAATGTATATAATTATATAATTTTAGTCTCAATTTTTAATATGTTTTACCTTGAAAAAGAATTGTATTAGTGATCGATATCCATATTTGTTAATTGACCTTTCCAATCACCTAGCTTATTCATATCCACATTCTACAATTTATATCGATCAAGTGTTTGATGAAGTTTGTTAATGAGTTTAGTGAGAGAGAGTTGGTTTGAGCAATGTACGCCTATGATTTGATCAATATTAATAGTGAAATTCGTGTTTTATGATTGGTAATGTTGCTTCTATTTTTGGGTGAAAATATGTTTGGGTAGCAATCAAATGTGCGACATCTTCTCCAAGTTACTAAGCATCGTAGTGAAGCTTTCATGTTAAAGAGTAGATGGGCATGAACAAGTTCCTTATTAGAAGTACTTGAATTTTGGGGTAATCTTTATAAGTAGCGCTAATATCGTGCGTAGTAATAGATGAGCTTTGTAAGAATAGAAGTAGAAGCGGGGTGAAAGGAAAATCAATGCCGCAATCGATTTTGTGAAGAAACAAAGCTAAACTTCTTTAAAAACAACACTATTATGATCAACCCCTCTTTCATTTTATGGTTCTTGAACAAAAAATGCCGAAACTTAATTGGGCTTTAAGATCTTGAATACTAGGTGTTTGTTGAAATGCCAAAATAATATCCATCTTCATCCTTTATATAAGAAATATATAGATGTTTGAATAATTGGATTAAATGAACCCCCGTGTGATTATTATTTTGGATCCAATGGTGGCCTTAAATGAATTGTAGATAATGAGCATTATGTTAGAGTTGTAATCTAAATTAGTTGTATGTTTGTGTTTGAGGCAGACTTTGTATCTCAATTACATTAGAGAATATTGATGAGCTAAAAAAGGTGCTTGTATTTTTAATTTTTTTAAATTTTAATTACAATTTTAACTTTTATTAATAAATTCTTAGAAATTAATTCCCGCGAGCGAAGCGAGCGGGTCAATCGTGCGTAGCACGACATGAAACTAGTATATATATATATATTTAAATTGTGATTAAATTTGGGAACGACATAATGAACCCCACTTCTTACTGATCTTATCTTATTGTAGATCACTTATACTAGGTCGAAAGCGTGATAAGAGTACTTTTTTCGTCAAACAAGGTCGGAACTAGTATATATATATATATATATAACATTTTTTTTATTTTCTTTTTTGATTTCAAATCAAAAGTGTCCTCGACATTCGTGCAACACGAATCTCGAGGCAAACTCAACAATCGAGCGGCGCACATCTCGATGCACCAACCCGCCTCCTTTCAAAATCTCGATACTCACGCTACACATATCACGAGGCGTATTCAATGTCCACCTTAAAACCACATAAATCCACTATAGCCACTATCTCGGTCCCACGTCGACACGCGACTCGATGCGCGTCCCTGTTCGTGTTTCGGCTCCCCAAATTCTCCGCGTATACGTTTTTCACCAATTATCATCTCCACTTGAGATTCGGACATACGCATTTTCGACGAGTGGATCCCACAAACGACTTTGACCTGACACGTGGCACAAGTCAAATTTTCGGGTCGTTACAGTCTTCCCAACGAATTAGAATTTCATCCTCGAAATTGAAGCAAGTCTCAAAGGACAATGGTGTTTTATGAACGAAGACCCAAGACCATACTCGCCCAAGGCCATACCCCCATCTTACTCTGTAGGGCTGGGCTCCTCCGCGACAAGCTGGGCTCCTCCGCGACGGGCTGGGCTCCTCCGAGACCTCCAAGCAAAGAACACACCATCTGTCTCCTCCCATCAATATATGCCAGGGCAACATCTTCGCAACATATATTGAAATACAAATGAATACAAATGAACATTTTCATTTCGTGATCCACCGTCACTAACATACGTATATCTTTTGTATGCTCGCGAGAATGTAAATCAGTCTCTCTCATCGAGTGAGTTTCAACCCAACTCGTACCCTCTATCAGGTTACGATGGATAGTAGTCGGACCTGACGTGGCAATAGCATGAATATGTTTCGCTCTCTGTTGCACACTGGCCGTCCATACGCCCATACGAGATACGTTGAAATCTCGATCCAAATGGAACATGTCCATGTCCTTGTCCCTGTGCATGACTAGATCGTTGTCCCCTCGTGTGTGCACTCGATTGGATCTCGACCCTGTCTCTCGGCCTACTACCCGTGCCATCAACCCTTTGATGGTATATATGCTATGGATCCGACGGTCTTTTCTTTGTATTGTACTAGCGTAACTCTGCGCTGGACCATCTAACACTGGCGCCATATACACCGCATACGGTGGAAACGCAATACGCTATGAGGTTGCTCTCTTTGCCATGACCGTCTAACCCTCATTTTCCACCGATCATCTCCAGACCCTCGCACTGGATGTGACGATGTCGAGAATGCGACAGGTACTCCGATGCGTGTACCCCCACGCTTTCACTCACCATAATATCGACTGCAACCCAGAGCGTCCACATCGACGCCACCGTAGTGCACAACCAGACATCGGCCTCGCCGAACAACGAAACTGATACGATGCTCGACCTCATATGATCTGGTGTGGCCAAGACGTCATAAATCTTTGCTGCTCCGCGATCCGTACCACCGTGAAAACGTCGCTGAACTCGCGAGACTGCCTCGCCTTAGCCGTTACTCTGACACTCGTATCAGTCAGCGCACTTAGCATCTCCTCATGTAGTGTCTCATGTGTAGGAAGTACTATCTCGGCCTGAACATGTGTCTCCTCGACCACTGCAGGTCCAACTAGCGCTGCTGACGACGACGGTGTAACATGTGCTCTTAACAATCGAAGAATCTCCTGCAGTTGCTGGTCGTGCGATGTATGCAGCTCATCAGCTCTCGCAAACCGCGAACCTGCAGCATCACGATCATCTTTCCGAAACGTCGTCGCATTTTTCATAGCCACGAATCTTCGATATCGTATATATATTATAACACAACAAATATATCATATCGGATACATTTTTACAACATGCACTACTTGCACGTAAATTCCCTTCCAGTACGTTTACTAACGCATCTAAACAATTTTAGCATGTGAGAATTCTTGATATATACGATCTCAAAGGATTTATACTTAGGTAGCCCCTAACTTTTCGAACGAATTTGCAGACTCTACCTCAACTCGTAACACTTAATTCATTTACCAGTCCCTAAAGGTGGTGGTCGACTTCACCAACCCCGAGACAATAAATGCATAGTGTCACTAAAGTGGAGTTACTTGGGCTTCTGATCCAACACTACTACTCCAAAGCTTTCGTCAAAGCTAATGAGTTCGTACATGATGTAATCGTTAGCTCTCAAGTCATCTCAACACTCTGCTCCCTTAAAGTCTGCTCTTCGTCCTTTTTTTTTTTTTTCAAACTTTACTTTCCTACGTACTCCTATTCAAATTTTCTTCTAGGGACGTACGCATAGGCAAAGTAATCAATTTCTCTGGATCCGATAAATTTATCGTCAATCCTTTTCAATTTACTCATCGTGTCTCACGTGATACACAAGAGTAAATACAGCTACCAAAGTAGTTCTATCGTAAGTAGTATAATACAACACATCACTACTCTCCTCACTTCCCAACGAAAACTTAAGTCAGGATCATAGGGTTCCACGCTAAGTTCAACCATTCCTAACTTCCGCTGGTTTATGTCTTAATGAATTGTAATTTCCTTCACGAGTCGAGTATTTACAACTGTAGGCTCTGATACCAACTGTGACGTTGGTATCACAATGTTTTTAAGCCGTGAGATGCCCAAAACTAGTCTCTGATACCAACTGTGACGGCCCCAATTTCCCATAAAATTGGGCCCCGCCCGGCCTAAGCCCACGTGGACCCCCGAGTCAGTCTCGCAAGGTCAACGCAGGCCTAGTCAGCCTTCCAATCCATTATTTCATGTAATTTCAAACTTTTAAGTTGAGTTATTAGTATTTTTCAAGATTTAAAAAATTAGCGGAAGCAACTAATACATTAAATAACTCAACAAAAAGATCAGGGAGTTAGGCAACCTAATTGTGGAACCCAGTAAATATCATCAGAGGAGAGTAAATACAAAATATAGAAAAATTCACCTAGCTATGAAGCCTTCCCTCTGCTACTCGTCTGCGGCTCTGCACTCAGTCAAACATAAGAATGACGAGCTCAGGTAAGTAAATCCAGTATGACATATACACAACATTTCACAATATCCAAAGCAGTCGAATTCATGCAAATAATACGAAAAGAATAAAGAACGCATGAATATACAAGATTGTAAACAATCCATCAATGAGTGAGGCCAAATAACAAGGAGTCCCGACCAAAAGGTCGTTGAGTCGCAGAAAAATCCCAGCAGACTCAAGTTAGGACGAGCCCCATGCCTTCCAACCCTAACCCTTGCGACTATGAGATATTTATGTCCCGGATAAGAGCCCCCAACGTACACTCAATTGGGAGATATCGACGGCGTACGGATACGAGCTCATATCGCGGATAAATAGTAACCGTGACTCCCTTGCCATTGGACCCACTCGATCGACAACAATTTCAACGATAGCTATCATCACAAAGCAGTGAACAACAATAAAGCTATCACATAACAGTAACAACAACAGCCAATGGAGAGAAATGAAATATTGTATAAATCCCTAACTGGTTTACTTACCTCGAGAAATCGCGAACCTCAAAACGTCTCGCTCGCGTCTCGATTTGCGCACCCGACACCCGACTCCTAAGTCCCTGGTGTCCATTTAGACATTTTAGGCCTATTTTACTTCAAATCATTCAACTCACACTCATATTAGGAACCTCACCTCCATCGCGTCATCGCGATTTCGACGAAATCGCGTATCCGACCGGTCGACAACGCGCCACCGTGCCGTTCATCGCGTCGCAGCCACGCTTTCGCTCGTCGGTCGCCGCGCCGCGCCGCTCGCCCGCCGCTTGGCTTCGCCGCCGCGCTGCGCCGCTCGCTGCTGCCGCGCTGTCGCCGCCGCGCCGCGCTAGAGTTCCTCGCGTTGCGCGTCGCGTCGTCGCTGGTTCGTCGCTGCCGATCCGACCCCGTTGCCGCGCCGTCGCTGCCGGCGTTACCGCCGTCACGATGTCGGCGCTGCTGCCGGTCGTCTCTCTCTGCCTCGCCGGCGCCACGACTCGCTGGCCGCTGCTCACTCCCGCTCGTCCGTTCGCGCTGCCAATCGGCCTCGTCACTGCTGCACTGCTGGCCGCTTCCGCATCACTCGCCATCGAGCTCGCCGCTGCCAACGCCGCTTCGACTCCACTGCGCCGCTGGCCCGATCGCCGCTCTGCCAGCCGCCTCCGCGCTCAGATCTTTTTCTCTCATTCTGTCCGCGGCTTCGAAAACAAATCAATATAAGGATATTTTGGTAAGCAGTTCTTCAATGGCCACCACATCCGCGAGTTCTTCGCCACCACATCCGCGAGTTCTTCTTCTGCATCTTCGCGTCGCCGGCCGCCGCCTCCCGCGATTCGCGATCTAAGCGCGGAAGAAGATCGCTCTCGCCACACCGCATCGTCTTCGATTTCTTTTTCTTCATCTTCGCCTCGTCTTCGGTCTCGCCATCGCTCCCGAACTTTGATAACGCCGCCAGCCCTGGTCCGATCGTTTCCGCCGTATCTTTTGCTTCAACCTCCGCGCTAGCCGTCAATCGCGCGTGGGCTTCGACTCCACCGCGCCTGCGACGGCTCGCCTGGCCGGACCTCGCGCCGCCGTCATGGCGCGCGGGAGACCCGCTATCGTCCGATCGTCCCTTTCCCCAACACTCTCTCTCTCTCTCTCTGAGACTATTCTCATTCTCGCATTACTCGCTTCGATCTTATCCTTTTCTTTCTCTCTTTATATATATATATACATAACATTTTCTTTTTATTTTCTTTTTTAAAGATTTAACCAATTATCTCTCACTATCTTGACATCAAAAAAAGATAAGCGATTACGATTTACCCCAACCAACTTCTCAATAACCAACATAAACATTAGAGCACCATTTTGGCAAAAACGTAATAAAAATAAAATTAATGAACAATATGCGTGCTATAAATGATTGTTTGATTTAAGATCCCTATTTTGATGTTTCATTTTTGTTGCGAATAGGAATCGGAGAGGAAAATTCTATTAAAGAAGATATGATTAGAAACCATAAACGCCTCTCTCATTAGAGCACCATTTTGGAAAAACGATGAAATAAATATTCCTATTAAAGAAGATATGATTAGAGTACCCAGATGGCGAGGAGATCAAACAATACATGACCTAATAGATTTTACATTTCATCACTACACGAGAGTTCTAATAACAAAGAATACATAATCAATAGGGCTATACTAACCCCAACAAATGAATCGGTTGAACAAATTAATAATTTAGTTGTCCAAAAATTCTTAGGTCAAACATATATTTATTATTCATTTGATAGTGTAGAGGACGATACCTTACATCTTTATCAACAAGAATATTTAAATTCTATTTCTCCGGAGGATTACCACCTCATAGACTAATACTAAAAATAGGATGTCCAGTAATTTTACGTAGAAATCTAGACCCACAAATAGGCTTATGTAATGGAACCCGTTTGATTTGTCGAGTTTTTCATAGAAATATTATAGATCGAAATAGCTAACGGACCTTTTAAAGGAACTAGAGTTTTTATACCACGAATCCCACTAAAACCTTCAGATAATGTAAAAATGCCTTTCAAACTTATTCGAAAACAATTTCCAATAAAACTAGCATTCGCTTTGACAATTAATAAATCCCAAGGACAAACTATACCCAACGTAGGAGTTTATCTTCCTGAACATGTTTTTAGTCATGGCCAACTATATGTAGCTTTATCTCGAGGTGTGTCTTTAAGTCAAACCAAAATTTTAGTTAAAAATGGCAAAATAGATAGACATATAGGTACATTCACAAAAAATGTGGTTTATCGCGACGTCCTCCACAATTGTACGTAGCTAAGTAAAATCATAACATATAATATATGAAAATAATTTTTAATATAATAATTGTTTACAATTCTTTACGTCTAATACGATACTGCTTCAATGGATTACGTGACAAGCAATGATGTCTCTATATAACATACGACAAGGTTAGATTTTTTGTTATTTGGAAAAAAATTACATGGTGGAATTGTTTTCGATAATTTTTATTTATTTATTTTTAATTCATATTCCTTATAATATTTTGATGAACTCTAATAGCCATGGTGGTGAGGTTTTTGTTTGAAGATGTGGTAGCAGCGGCGTCAAAAACATTTTGACATAGGCGTCGTCCGTGAGATATTTCAGAAGTTTTCATAGTTGGTATTCACGGTTTATCAAAAGAGATGAACTCACTGCCTAGGTAAGTCTTTTAAGGTTTCGTCATTTTCAGTCCTTTTACTGTTACTTATTTTTGCAGGGAATATAAGGAATATTATTGATGCATTTTGGACATCACTACTTGGTTGGGATCTTACATGGAGTTGATTGCGTCTTGATTTTGAGCCACAAATTTCGTCAGGTAAGAGCCCTTATACGATAGAGTTGAACTGCCCTTGATTTTGTAACTTTGTGCATTGTTGGAGGATTGTGATTGGTGCTGCTGGCATTGTCTTCATTTTTATATTTTGTAAGGTCTAAGCTACTCCACATCTGGTTGCAACGTGGATGATTTGATGAATGACTTCAGGTAATGCATTGACAGTAGTTTGTACTCCACATGTCTTTCCTACCTCATCCACATGACTTCGGGTAATGCACAATCGAATAGATTGAGTTTGAGGAGGAGAAGAGATGATCTGCTTTGGCATATGGAATTCAATCCAAGGTTGTTGCTTTTGTTTTTCTTTTTTCATTTGGTTATAGAAACCTCTTTTTATTTGATAGAGATAGAGATGTTCCACACACTAATATTTTCTTTCATATAGTTCTATTAAATTAGTGGCTTTGTTTTTACATATATTGATGTCATGAGACACCTATATTTATCTACCTAGAGCACAATCGAATAGATTGAGTTTGAGGAGGAGAAGAGATGATCTCGCTTTGGCATATGGAATTCAATCCAAGGTTGTTGCTTTTGTTTTTCTTTTTTCATTTGGTTATAGAAACCTCTTTTTATTTGATAGAGATAGAGATGTTCCACACACTAATATTTTCTTTCATATAGTTCTATTAATTTAGTGGCTATGTTTTACACATATATTGATCTCATGAGACACCTATATTTATCTACTGAAGAGCACAATCGAATAGATTGAGTTTGAGGAGGAGAAAGAGATTGATTTCAAATCAAAATTGTCCTCGACATTCGTGCAACACGAATCTCGAGGCAAACTCAACAATCGAGCAGCGCGCATATCGAGGCACCAACCCGCCTCCTTTCAAAATCTCGATACTCACGCTACACATATCACGAGGCGTATTCAATGTCCACCTTAAAACCACATAAATCCACTATAGCCACATTAAGCCACTATCTCGGTCCCACGTCGGCACGCGACTCGAGGCGTGTCCCTGTTCGTGTTTCGGCTCCCCAAATTCTCCGCGTATACGTTTTTCACCAATTATCATCTCCACTCGAGATTCGGACATACGCATTTTCGACGAGTGGATCCCACAAACGACCCTGACCTGACACGTGGCACAAGTCAAATTTTCGGGTCGTTACATTTACCACTCATTCCTCACTCTCACTCCACGTTTCCCTTCTTCTCTACCTCTATTCAACATATAAAGAAAGTGTGTAGCTATGTGAAGAGTAAAAATTCTTAGAGGACTTGATTGATTGAGAGTGGAAGATTTTATGAGATCCTTGGAGTCTTTGAAATTGATTTGATCAAGCAAAAAGGTGATCAAGATGAACATCTATACTTTATTTCAATTTTCCATTAAAATGAAGCTTAAATAGAGTTTTAACGGTGATAGTTGATTGTGGTTGAACGTTGGAGAAATGAAGTATTAATGGTGTTGGGTTGTTATTGATGATGTTATAGTGTTGTTTTTGTTTTAGTTGTTGAAGAAAAGTTTAAAAGAAAAAAAAAAGAAACAAAGACCTCTCTGTTGAAGAAGATGAGCTGGGAAGGGGAGGGATTATTTCGGGCATTAATTAAATAAAATAAAATAATTTTTAAAAGAAATTAATTTTAAAACATATTTAAATGAAATAAAATACAAAAAATATGGAAAAATAGATAGAAAAATCCAGAAAAAATAATAAAAAATATAAGAAAATAGAAAATGGATTGGGAACTGGACGCGATTATTTCGGGCATTTGGTACCCCGGTTAACTCGAAAAATGTGCCATTATAAAAAATTGGAAT
Source organism: Stephania cephalantha (assembly GCA_039657325.1). NCBI lineage: Eukaryota > Viridiplantae > Streptophyta > Magnoliopsida > Ranunculales > Menispermaceae > Stephania > Stephania cephalantha. Next base: position 128,790 of record CM077575.1, read on the forward strand.
AAATTCTAATTTTTGCCCTCACAAAAAAATCAATTAATTTGACTCTAAACAATTTAAAATGGTTTAATTGGCCACCAAAAACTTTGGAGACTATAGTCGGGAGTCGTGCGCGTATCTCGAGACGTAAGCGAGACTCGAAGTGCGTTTTGAGGTACGTAAGAATCAATTTGAAAGTCATTGAGGGTTTACTTTTCTATTTCTGATTTCCTATTCCTTGTTATTGTACTATATTCCGTAATATATTTGGGTTGGTGGTTAAGCTACTCCCACCTAATATTCGCAGTGTACTTATGGCACACTAGGCTGTAGCACGTGTGATCGGGTACTCGGTGAATTGCAACCCGAGTTGCACTAAGGTACAAGTGTTGGTTAGAGCCGACATAGGACAAGCACCGCGAGGAACCAGATGAAAGGAAGTGGGGGCACCCACTGAAAGAATCCTGGGGTCCGAAGTACAATTTAGTCTGACCGGGACGAGTACACACTTTGTTTCTCTCTCGTGTTATCTATTCATGTGATGATCGTAGTACAGTTGTCTGTTTGGTTTCTGCATGATTATTTAACATGATTATTGATATCTATTTACTTTCTTATAAATGCTCGGTATACTTCTTTTGGGATTTTACTAACCGTACCCTTCATTTGGCTTTTTATGATAGTTGAGTGCAGATCCCAGTACTAGTAGGGGGCAAGGGGATTCTTGGCGACTTCATCTGATTGCATGCAGTTGAGGACCCACTAGTATGTGTTATTTTGATATTTTGCTTTACTTTTGGGTATTGGGAAACTGGAGAGACACTATACTTGTATATATTACTGCTTATTAGTACTGTCGCCTATATACATAGTACTTTCTCGGGTTTTCCACAGTAGGACATGCTCTTATGAATAATGCTTTATATGATTATGAACTTATTTTTTTTACTTACTCTAATTTAAGACTTCAGTTGTTTTAATGTTAAAAGTGATTCCATTGTTTAATTAAACTAATTGAACGGAATGAGTTAACATGCATATCGAGGAGTAGTGACGCGACAACTGACGTCAATGGCGCGTGGGACCCAGTGGGTCAATAAAGGGACAAGGCCGTGGGGCCGCGACGTTCCACGTGGCGGCCTCGGAATTTGGGGCCGCTACAGGTGGTATCAGAGCAAGAGTTCCAGGAACCTCAGGAAATTAAATGAAAGAGCATAAAACTTAATAAAAAAAACCCTTAGATGTGGAAACCCGATGTACTTGTCTTAGAGCTCTAGTTGGGAAGTGATGGTAAGGCGAGTAGAGTTAGGGTTTATATACGTATTATGTTTTGTGGCAGCCCCAAATCCCAAGGTCGCCACGTGGAGTGTCGCGGCCCCGCAGTCTTGTCAGATCATTGACCCACTGGGTCCCACGCGCCACTACGTCTTTTGCTACGTCAAAACTCCTCGATATACATGTTAACTCAGTTGGTTAATCAGTTTAGTTAGATAATTGAATCAATTTTAGTATTTAAAACAGCGGAAGTCTTAAATTTCGAGTAAGTAAAAACAAATAAGTTCATCATCATGTAAAGCATCATTTATAAGAGCAAGTCCTACTGTGGAAAACTCGGGAAAGTACTATGTATATAGGCGACAATACTAATAAGCAGTAATATATACAAGTACAGTGTCTATCCAGTCTCCCAATACCCTAAAAGTAAAGCAAAATATCAAAATAATACATACTAGTGGGTCCTCAACCGCGGGCAATCAGATGAAGTCGCTAAGAATCCCCTTGCCCCTACTAGTACTGAGATCTGCACTCGATCATCACAAAAAGCCAGATGGAGAGTACAATTAGTAAGATTCCAAACGAAGTACACCGAGCATTTATAATAAAGTAAATAGATATCAATAATCATGTTAAATAATCATTCGGAAACTAAACAGGCAATTGTGCTACGATCATCACATGAATAGATAACACGAGAGAAACAAAATGTATACTCGTCCCGGTCAGACTAAACTGTACTTCGGACCCTAGTGTAACGGCCCGAAAATTTGACTTGTGCCACGTGCCAGGTCAGGGTCGTATGTGGGCTCCACTTGTCGGAATAGGTATGTCCGAATCTCAGGTGGTGACACCGAGGTATGATATTTTTATCCAATTTGAGATTATAAAGCAAATTATTGAGCCGTTTTACGAGTTGGTATACGCGAGGAATTTGTTGAGCCGAAACACGAACGGGGATGTGCCTCGAGTTGCGTGCCGACGTGGGACCGAGGTAGCGGCTTAATGTTGGTGTAATAAGTGGTTATAGTGGTTTTAATGTGGTCACATTAAAAGAACTATGCAATGGCCTATAGTTTGTTAAATAAAACAAGATGCATTGAATTTGCCTCGAGATACGCATTTTGCGAGACTCGAGAAGAAGTGAATTATTGGGTTTACCTCGAGATTCGTGTTGCACGAATCTCGAGGACACTTGTTTTGTTTTTCTCACTGTGAAAGGAGAGAGGAAAGAGAGAAAAAAAATTTGGATAAGAATCGGATGGAAGAGAGAGAGAGAGAGAAAGAGAGAGCGAAAGGGAAGAGGAGATAGAGAGGGAAAGAGATAGAGAAAGATAGGGAGACGGCTGCGCGGCGGAGCTCCGGCGAGGGCAGCGGCTCCAGCGAGACTGGAGGCCGCGAACGGCGGCTCGCGGCGACGCGAAACCGGCCAGCCGAGCATCGCGGCGAGACGTCGGGCCAGCGGTGACGCGTGCGGTGGCACGGCTGTGGAGACGACGCACCAGCAGCGCGGCGCGCGACTCGACGCGACGCGAAGGCGCTCACCAGTGGCGGCGGCTGTGGGGACGACGGCGAGCCTACGACGCAGAGGATCAGCAGCGGAGCGGCTCCGGCGAGCGGGACGCGGACCAACGGCTCCAGCAGCAGCTGCTCGAGGATGATGGCGGCGACGACGTAGTTTTGGTGGAGTAGACGAAGGCGGCGTAGCCGGCAGCGGCGGTGACGGCCGGCACCTGCGAGGCAGCAGCGGCGCGATAGCGACGCAGGCAGCGGCACGGCGGTGACGCCGGCGCGACTTCGGCTGCGGCGCGACTCCGGCAACGGTGCGGTCCGGCAGCGGCGCGGTTCGCGGCGGCGGCGCGGCTTCGGCAGCTACGCGGTGAACGGCGTGGAGCAACAGCGCGGTGGCGCGTTGTCGGACCGATCGGAGTCGTGACTTCGACGAAGCTCGACGACGCGATGGGTTGCTCGCGAAGGAGACGAAAGGCGTAGGCCATGGTAAGGTCCTGCACCATCTTGTGCATTTCGTTGCCTTTATTATGAAATTTGCGGTTTTAATCGCAAACATATTGATTTGAATGATTTAAGCAACTTAAATGGTATAAATGGACACCAGGGACTTAGGATGTTATAGTCGGGTGTCGTGTGCGCATATCGAGGTGTGAGCGAGACGTGTTGAGGATGATTCACGATTTCTCGAGGTAAGTAAACCAGCTAGGGAATTGTACAGTACTTTCATTGCTTTGATATTGTTGTTCATCGCTTTGATATCTATCTTCGAAATTGATGTTGGTTGAGTGGTCCATTGGCAAGTGAGTCTTGGTTACTGTTTATCTGCGATATGAGCTCTTCTGTGGATATCTCATAGTCGCAAGGGTTAGGCTGGAAGGCAGGTGTCTCGTCCTGAACCCGAGTCTGTTGGGCTTATACCGCGACTCAACGACCTTTTGGTCGGGACTCCTTGCTATTTGGCCTCACTTATCGATTGATTTGTGTCTTTTATATGCACGCGTTAATCCATTGGCAAGTGAGTCATGGTACTGTTTCTCTGTGATATGATCTCTTATCTGGACGCCGTCGATATCTCCCAATTGAGTGTACGTTGGGGGCACTTATCTGGGTCTGTGGATATCTCATAGTCGCAAGGGTTAGGGCTGGGAGGCAGGTGTCTCGTCCTGAACCCGAGTCTGCTGGGCTTTTGCCGCGACTCAACGACCTTTTGGTCGAGACTCCTTGCTATTTGGGGACTCATTTATCGCTTGATTTGTTTACAGTCTTTTCTATTCATGCGTTACCTGTTCATTTCTTTCTAATTGCATGAATTCGACTGTTTTGGTTATTTCGAAATGTTGTATATATGTCCTATCGGCGTTACTTACTGGGCTCGTCATTCTTGTGGTTGGTCGAGTGCAGAATCGCATGATCCAAAGAAGAGGAAGGCTCCATAGCTAGGTGAATTTTTTGTATATCTTTATTTACTCTCCTCCGATGATGATATAGTTATGCAGGGTTCCACAATTAGGTTGTCCAACTTTTTACATTATTGTTGAGTTATTTAATGCATAAATTACTTCCGCTAAATTGTAAAACGTGACAAATACTTATAACTCATCTTAAAATTGTGAATTTAAGTATAATGAAGGATTGGAAGGCTGACTAGGTTTGCGTTGACCTTGAGAGATTGGCTCGGGGGTCCACGTGGGCTTAGGCCGGGCGGGGCCCAATTTGTGGAAAATTGGAGCCGTCACACCTAGGATCCTTTCGATGGGTGTCCCCACTTCCTTTCACCTCGTTCCTCACGGTGCTCTTTCGACACGTGCACCCTTAGTGCAACTCGGGTTGCGATTCATCGAGTGCCTGATCACATGTGCTACAATCTAGTGTGCCATAAGTACACTACGAATATCAGGTGGGAGTAACTCAACCACCAACCCAAATGTATCACGGAATAGAGTACAATAAAAAGGAATAGGAAATCAACAAAAGAAAAATTAAACCCTCAGTGACTTTCAAATGGATTCTTATGTACCACAAAACGCACTCCAGAGTCCTGCTCACGTCTCGAGATACGCGCTCGACTCTCGATATAGTCTCCTAAGTTCCTGGTGTCCAATTAAACCATTTTAACTAGTTTAGAGTCAAATTAAGTGAATTTATAATGTGTGGCCAAAAATATTGAAATTTTATTCCAAAAGTTTGGTTTTAACACACTTTTCGAGTTATATCGGGTGTCAAACGCCCAAAAAAATCTCGAATACTATTTTTTCTATCTTTTTTCATTTTTTTATATTTTTCCTGATTTTTTTGGATTTTTCCATAATTTTCTACATGTTTTTTCTTATTTTTCTGTAATTTATTTAATTTAAAATTGTTTTTAAATTAATTTTTAATAATTATTTTATTTTATTAAATGGGGTGGGTCCCTGGACCGGGTTTGACCACCTCGGCCCAACCGGGTTGGGCTTGGACCACCAACCGGGTTGGGCTTGGACCACCTCGGCCCGGTCCAGGGTTCGCAAGCACGTACACGCGTGCGTGTGTCCCTCCCCTCCCCAGTTCATCCTCTTCATAGAGAACCCTCTGTTTCTTTTTTTATTACTTTTCTACTACTTTTCTTCAACTACTAAAACAACAATCAATACTACAACATCATCAACAACAACCCAACACCATTAATACCTAATTTCTCCAACGTTCAACCACAATCAACTATCACCATTAAAACTCATTTAAGCTTCATTTTATATGGAGAAATTGAAGGAAAGTAGAGATGCACACCTTGATCACTTGCTTGCTTGATCAAATCACTTACAAGACTCCAAGGATCTCATACAATCTCACACTCTCAATAGTTGTTATCAATTTTTTCAAGGAATTAAACACTTTTTTTTTCTTATTTTTGTCTTGGAGAGTAGAGAGGGAGGAAACGTGGAGTGAGAGTGTGAGAATGAGTGATAATCCTCATTTTAGGGGTATTAGGTGGTATATGTGGCATGTTCCCATTTGCTCCCCATTAGACACAAAATATTTAAACTTGTTCAATTATCTCTGGTTACCCAACATTCCGCACCTCGGCACGCATAACGAGGCGCATCATAGTCGCCAATTTCGATCAATTGGCTCAGACTCGTGGGTTTATAATTTGTATTTTGTCACATTTAATTAATTTAATTATTCAATTTATTTTCCCGACCTAGTGTACCCACATTTCGCTCGCTCAACACCCGTATTGACACGTTTTCGAGGCAAAGGCCCGTTACACTATCCTGCTCGGTTCAACGATATAAATGCACACATGCGATGCTAGGTAAAATAATTTAATATACGGCAACGTAAATAGACAAACATCAAGCAAACAATCACTATTTACCTAGTCAAGTGTGCCCTGACCTATCTGCGGCATCCACGCGGATCTGAGCTGGCGTCCGAATATGAAAATAATCAATAATAACGGCGTAATTAAAATTGGGTCGTTACATGTTTTCTTGTAAATGATATATTATATGCGTATATGTATCAATGCTGATCCGACGCACACTTCTCTATGCAGATCACGATGGACGGACAACCTTCTACATAACCTGAGATAAGATAGATTAGTGATCATACTATGGACACCACTACTATTACCGCTTCGACTCAGAGCATAGAAGAACGACTCGCCGCTCACGATGCCCACTTGGCAGAGATCCTCCAGTTCATTAGGCCTTAGGCCGCGGCAGCCGCCACAGCAGCAATAGCTCCCACGGTTCTTGTCGCACCCTACTGTACAAACAGTCGTTGCCCCGGCTACCCGATATATGCCTATTGATACAACAGTCTCAGAGACACGGGCTGAGGGAGTTTCGCCAGTGATTATGATACTATTAGAGACTTTGACTCCTGCGCCCCGACCTATGACCAGCGAGCAGTCGACCTCTACTACTAGTTGCTGCTACTTCCGTAATCGTCTTGACCCCGGAGGCGAAGCTTGTCAGAGATTTTATGAAGTCACAGCCGGGATACTTTTACGGAGGTGGAGACCTTGAGGCGGCAGGGAAGTGGATAGTCTCGCATCAGTGTTTCCATAAGCTGATACAGAACGACGACAGCATACATGCACGTTTATCCGGAGTCTGTCTAATAGGCCATGCAGCGGTCTGGTAGACCTATCTGGATACCCACCCAGAGCCAGTGACATGGGCGGAGTTTTGAGAGTTGTTCTACGACGAGTTCATTCCCATGCAGGTGAGGCTGAGGTTGAGGGATGATTTTCTGGCCTTACGACAGGGTAACCGCTCATTGATGCAGTACATGGAGCGGTACCGATACTTATTGGTTCTCAATCGATGTTGCGTGCACAGAGAGGCTTCAGATTTACTATTTCGTCTGTGGTGTTGATGAGCGGATTGCCGATGCAATAGTCTCGATAGGGGTTACTACTCTTTAAGAGGTGTACGATCGAACATTATCTTATGAGACACTGCTATTAGAGGGAGAGGGCAGGAGTACGACATGCATCGTGGTATAAGCGGGTCAGGGTTTTCGGTCAGATCAGAAACAGAAGAGAGACAGAGAGATCATTCTGATAGGTTCGCCGAGATGATCGACGAGATGGGGATCGTAGGGGTGATCACAGGGACAACCAGTTCTAGTATGAGGATATGCAAGAAACGCATGCCTTAGCACCTGCACCCACAAAGCAGCAGGGACAACACCCACAACAATACTGTTAGGATAGGGTCAGCGAGCTAGGTCAGGGTCAGAGATTCGGAGACAGGCAGGATGGGAGGCGGGAGAAATGTCGATGTCATCGTTGTGGTTTGAAAAGACACTTGAAGGCTTACTGCAGGACACCGCCGACGTTACCAGGAGCACTGCAGGGTCAGGCTAGGGAGAAAGCACATGTAGTTGCACAGCTGGATAGAGATGCGATCAGACAGCTTATCGAGGGTACATTATCTATTATGGGTAAATCGATGCATGTTATGATAGATTATGGTAGTACATTATCATTTATTACTGAACGCATGGTAGGAGAGTTAGGGTTAGCATCACAGACGCCAGACACATACCTTGTCCTTAGTACGGCCGCTGGGGATAAGATATATCATAACCAGATATGTCGAGACTGCACGATAGAGGTAGAGGGGCATCAGTTGCCAATAGACTTACGAGTCCTAGAGTACCTCGAGTTTGACGCACTTTTAGGGATGGACTAGTTGGCGGCATATCATGCATAACTGGATTGTTTCCAAAAGACCATCACGTTTCGAGTTCCGTGGATTCCAGAGTTCACGTTTAACGGAGTCGCGCCGCACTACCCATTACCAGAGGCCGACTAGCTACTACTCAAGAGATGGAGGCATTTGCAACGATAGTTGAGTCGGAGGTTAGGAGTGAAGTCAGGATTTAGAATGTTCAAGTAGTCCGAGACTTTGTCGACGTATTTCCTGATGATTTACCAGGATTGCCACCGCCACGAGCGATTGAGTTCATCATTGAGCTGATACTAAGGACTCAGCCGATCGTTAGCAAACCTTACCGGATGTCACGTCAGAGCACGAGGAGGTCAGGAGGCAGTTGGATGACTTACTGGAGAAGGGCTTCATTCACCCTAACATGTCACCTTGGGGAGCTTCAGTGTTATTTGTGAAAAAGAAGGATGGTTCGATGAGGATGTGTGTGGACTACATGAAGTTGAATCAAGTGACAGTCAGGAACCGTTAACCACTCCCCAAGATCGATGATCTTTTTGATCAATTGGCAGGCGCCAAGTTCTTCTCGTAGATTGATATGCGTTCAGGCTATCATCAGTTGAGGATTCGAGAAAGAGACATCAAGAAGACCGCTTTCAGTACAAGATATGAGTTTTTTGAGTTTACAGTTGTGCCTTTTGGGCTGACTAACACCCCGACGATCTTCATGGACTTGATGTACAGGGTCTTGAGACCTTACTTAGATCGACTTTTCGTAGTCTTCATCGACGATATCTTGATCTATAGCAGAACTCGTAATGAGCACGAGAGCCATCTAAGAGCAGTTTTGACGACACTGTGAGAGCATAGACTGTACGCGAAGTTCACTAAGTGTGATTTCTCGCTGAGTGCAGTGAGATTTTTGGGACATGTCATCAGCGACCAAGGTATCTATGTGGATTCGGAGAAGATCAGGGTTATCATTGACTAGAAGACGCCTGAGTCTGTTTCTGATATTTAGAGTTTCTTGGGGCTAGCAGGGTATTGCCGCCGATTCATTCAGGATTTCCTCGATCGCAACACTGATGACGAGACTGACCAATAAAAGATGTTAGATTTGATTGGTCAAAGGAGTGTGAGCATGCTTTTTAGGAGCTAAGGAGATTGACTTATGCACCAGTGTTGACATTGCCAGAGCCAGGCAAGAGCTTGTCAGTGTATATAGATGCATCGGGCATTAGACTTGGATGTGTTTTGATGCAGGAGGGCAGACAAGTAGCCTACTTGTCCCGACGATTGAGACCCCAAGAGGAAAACTATCCAGTGCATGACTTGGAACTTACAACGGTCGTTTTTACACTAAAGGCTTAAATGCATCATCTCTAGAGAGAGCGGTTTGTATTCTACACCGATCATCAAAGTCTGAGATACATTTTCACTCAGAGAGATCTGACATGCATTAGAGGAGATGACTTGATTTATTGAAGGACTACGACTTCGCTATTTAGTATCACCAGGGAAAGCGAACGTTGTAGCTGACGCATTGAGCAAGAGCGGTATTGACAATCAAACAGTGGTACGACGTATAACACACGAGTATGGCTTATTGCAGGAGGCGTCAGTTATGTGCATGACATAAGTTTTTACCACGGCTGAGCCGCACATTTGTTGTCAGATGAGAGTTCCGACTGTATTTATTGAGCGAGTTGTCGAATGTCGAGGATTGATGGGCTCTATGAGCGGTTTAGTGGTGTGGCTCGAGATCCGTAGTGTATGGATTCTGGGCAGTGTCGATGGATCAGTGTTTGAGACACCGAGGGAGGCTGTGGATACCTACAGTTAAGGAGATACGAGACGAAATTCTGGAGGACGCACACAAATCTCGCTACACAATTCATCCTGGCCGGACCTATATATACAACGATTTGAGGCGATTGTTCTGGTGGTTAGGGATGAAGGCTGACGTTGGCGAGTACATTAAGAGTTGTCATATTTGTCAGCAGGTTAAAGCTGAGCACATGAGACCAGGCGGTTTACTACAGCCACTACCAATTCCACAGTGGAAATGAGAGCACGTCACTATGAATTTTCTCAGTGGGTTACCGCAGACTTCGAGGAAACACGATGCAGTTTGGGTTGTGATTGACACACTGGCAAAATCGACGCATTTTATTCTTATTTCTATGAGATATTCGTTTCCACATATGAGCATTATTTTCGATAGGGATATCGTTAGATTGCATGAGGTGTTAGTCTCTATTGTATCTGACCGAGATCCTAAGTTGACTTCAAAATTATGGGAGGCGACGCAGGAGCAGTTTGACACCAGGTTGCAGTTTAGTACAACTTACCATCCTTAGACAGACGGACAGTTAAAGAGACTAATACAGATTCTGGAAGATATGTTCAGGGCTTGCATTTTGCAGTTCGGAGGTTCGTGGGAGGATTATCTACCTCCTTGTGAGTTCGCTTACAATAACAACTATCAAGCGAGTAACGGGATGCCTCCGTTTGAGGCGTCTGTATGGCAGGCCCTGCAGATCACCTGCGTGTTGGGCAGCGCTGAAAATACAGCGGCGATTGGGCCAGAGATAGTTGTTGATCACACAGAGAAGATTAGGTATATTCAACAGAGACTTCAGGCGGCACATGACAGACATAAGAAATATGCGGATAAGTATCACGAGGTCTGAGCAATAAAGAGGGCGACATGGTTTATCTGAAGGTTTCCCTTTGAAGGTCAGCAGAGATTTGGGATCAAAGGGAAATTGGCGTCGAGATACATAGGATCGTTCAGAGTCGCAGCATTGGTATTATAGCTTATAGATTGGACTTGTCAGCAGAGTTAGTTGGGGTTCATCCTACGTTTCATATCTCAATGTTGAGGCTGACTTGGTCAGGACCGAGATCGATAGTTGACTTGAGACAAATCGAGGTTCGGCCTGACGCGACATATGAGGAGCGACCGATAGCGATTGTGGATTGCGTGATTCAGACACTTAGGAACAGGGAGATCCCTAAGGTGTTGGTTTGTTTGCAGCATCGTGGTACTGAGGGACTCACTTGGGAGCTCGAGTCCAACTATTTCATGGTACGACACTTCAAGTTATTTAAAATTTCGGGACGAAATTTCTTTTCTAGTTGGGAAGAGTTGTAACGGCCCAATTTTAATCATGTCGTTATTATTGCTTATTTTCATACTCGGGTGCGCTCAGATCCGTGTGGATGCCGCAGATAGTTTAGGGCACACCTGACTAGGTAAATAGTGATGTTTGTGTGATGTTTGCTTATTTGCGATGTCGTATATTAAGTTATTTCACCTAGCATCGCATGTGTGTATTTATATTGTTGAACCGAGCGAGATAGTGTAACGGGTATTTGCCTAAAAAAACGTGTCAATACGAGTACTGAGCGAGCAAAATGTGGGTAAACTAGATCGGGAAAATAATTTGGATAATCAAATTAATTAAATGTGACAAAATATTAATGATAAACCCATAGTCTAGACCAATTGATCGAAATTGGCAACTGTGGCGCGCCTCGTTATGCGTACCAAGATGCGGGAAACCGAGTAACCAAAGATAATTGAACAAGACCAAGAATTTTGTGTCTAATGGGGAGAAAATAAGAATATGCCACCTAAACACCTAATACCCTTAAAATGAGGTTTACCACTCATTCCTCAATCTCACTCTACGTTTCCCTTATTCTCTACCTCTCTTCAACATATAAAGAGAGTGTTTAGCTATGTGAAGGGTAAAAATTCTTGGAGGAGTTGATTGATTGAGAGTGTGAGATTTTATGAGATCCTTGAAGTCTTTGAAAGTGATTTGATCAAGCAAACAAGTGATCAAAGTGAACATCTCTATTTTTTTTTCAATTTTCCATTAAAATGAAGCTTAAATGGGGTTTTAATGGTGATGAACATCAAGCTTGCCCTGTAAGACCTGATCACGAATATAGTGAACATCAATCTCGATGTGTTTCGTTCTCGCATGAAAGATTGGATTGTGCACTAGGGTCGTGGCACTCATATTATCACACCACACCATTGGCTTGACAAGTAGAGGAAACTGAAGTTCTTGTAACAATGATCTCAACCAAGTAATTTCAGCTGCTACCTGAGCAAGTGCCCTGTACTCAGATTCAGTATTAGACCTTGCAACCACTGCTAGTTTCTTGGATTGCCATGAGACTAAACTCGATCCAAAGTACACAGCATAGCCAGCAATTGATGTCCTATCCTCCACTGAAGAAGCCCAATTTGCATATGAGTAGCCAGTAATGAGAAGTCTCGATCCAACTTTAAAACATAAACCACATTGATCAGTCCCTTTTAGATACCTTAAGACCCTCTTTAATGACTGCCAATGAGAGGTTGTAGAAGCTTGTTGAAATTGACTTAAGTGATTCACAATGTAGGCAATGTCAGGACGAGTATGCACCAGATACTGTAAACCACCCAAAATACTACGATAAAGAGTGAGATCAGTAAAGGGAGAAGGAGAATTAACTGAGAAATCTTTGCTCATAATAGCTGGTGTGTCTACTGGCTTAGTGGAAGACATACCAACTTTTTGGAGAAGAGAATGTATGTAACTTGTTTGAGTGAGATATAACCCAGTATGATATCTATGAACCTCAAAACCAAGAAACATATTGATGTCCCCAATATCCTTTAAAGCAAACATCTGATGAAGGTTGTGAATAAACTGTTGAATGACCTCAGATTTTGTTGGGTTTTGGGGTTCATATGCATCGAAAATTACAAAACAATTTTGACAAAAACCCAAACAGGATCCGAATCTAATTCCATTAAAAACGTTTAAACCATGAAAACTTAATCATACCTCGGTCGCAATATACCTTTATGAAGGTTGATCGATCTCTAAGGCGCTGCCAATGACGAACGCCCTCTACCAGCAGTCCACACACGAACGGCGGCCGAGATTCGAAGTGCTAGCTTCGAGAGAATACCAAACCTTTTGTTTCTCTCCAAAACGATTCAGAGCGTACCAGAAAACCCTAATTCGTTCCTTAAACGAAAATAGAGTTTCGACCCTTAATCTTTCCTCAATGTGTTCTAACTTAAAGCGTCTATTTATAGAAGTATAAGTGTAATACACCACAAGCACGTTTCTGTCACGAATTTTATCATATAAAATTCGTTTTTGTGAACCATCTTAAAATCTCGCAAAACCATTCTTAGTGTGCGACCCAATAGGCTCATACAACGTTGGCAGTGTACCAAAACTCATTTTGGTATACAAGTCATAAGCGGCCTCTAGCAAGACATTATTACTACCCAAGTTGTACGAATATCAAATCGATACAACCTAATCAATAATGTATATAACATCCTTTTGTCACACGATATCCTTTTGATCAAACATAAGGCATGGAATTGTCATCCAACATGTTCAATCGTACTAGTCTCGATCTTTAGGTAGACTGAAAACATCCAAGTGACATTGATCAATATCAATTCACTTAGACTAGGCCTTTTAAGATCTAACACATCGAGGGATCCACTTTGGATATCTCTCTTTATATGAGAGGGACAAATTTATCTTGATTACACAACTTCATCACATTGCTCACACAAGTAACCAATCACAACCTTTATAATCGTCAGGTTAAAGACAACGTTTGATTGTGTCAAATCACTTGTGTTCCTAATGTTGAAGTCTCTGGTAATCTCAAGTCGATGAAAAATATACCTATCATGAGAAACGACTATGACTTAATCCATGTGATGTTCTCATAGCGGGTCGGTCCAGTACTTTGTTCCCTAATAAGTACTCGTGATCTTGATTCGTATCCCTATACGTATAATCATCATATGATCATTAATCAAGACTCACACTAGTCTTAATTCATCATAGTTCACAGTATAATGATCGACTAGGGACATTTATGATATTTCAGTAAATACCCATGGATCTTATTATAATGTAAACATGCAAATTAATTATAATAAACAACAAATGAAATCCTCTATTTTATTAACTAAAAGTATTTATAAAAACAGTTAATGGATTGACTTAGGGCACATGCCCCAACAGATTTGGCTCCAATAATGATAATGTCATCTACATAGACAAGAACATATAACATGCTTCCTTGAAATTTTGTGATAAACAAAGATGTATCAGATTTCGATTGAGAAAAACCCCAAGACGGAAGTTGTTGTTTTAATTGATTAAACCAGACACGAGGGGCCTGTTTAAGACCATACAAGGCTTTATGCAGTCGACAAACCATGCCAGACTTAGCAGGATTAATATACCCTTCAGGTTGGCTAGTATAAACTTCCTCATTCAAATGACCATTCAAGAAGGCATTATTAATATCAATTTGCCTAATTGACCAACCAAAGGTGACAACAATGGAGAAGATGACTCTCAGAGTTGAAAATTTCAAAACATGACGGTATGTCTCCTAAAAATCCACTTCATGTACCTGTTTGAAACCTTTGGCTACCAACCGAGCCTTATAGTTGTTAATACTGTCATCTAAATTTCTTTTGATGGTGAAGATCCACTTGTTACCTACTATATTGTGATGAGGAGAAACAGGAACAAGACTCCAAGTTTGATTACTTTGTAAAGCCTGAAACTCTCGATCCATTGCATCTTTCCAGTGTGGAATCATCATAGCTTCTTCAACAGACTTAGGAATTGTATCCAGTGTAGATGAAACAGTGGAAACAAAAGCTTTCTTTTTGTGTATACCATCTTTAGCCCTGGTAATCATAGGGTGAGTATTACTAAGGACTTTATTAGGAACTTGAGCAGGGTCTGGATCATAAGGTAATGCAGTAGAAATCGATGGAATTGCAGATGTAGTTGATAAAGGAGTCACATGTGGAGATAAATCAAATGATGATGATGAAACAACAGGTGAAGTACCTGACTGTGATTGAACTTGAGGAAGTGAAGACCTAGCAGTAGGTAAAGAAATAATAGAACCATATGGAGTAGGTAACCTCTGTGATGTAGAGATAGTAGGAAACAACTTGTCATAAGCACACTCCTCTTCATTAAATATAACATGTCTCGAGACATACACTTTTCCTTTTGAATTCATACACTTATAGCCTTTGTGTACTGAACTGTATCCTAAAAAGATACACTTTTCAGACCTGAATTGATACTTATTAGCATTGTAGAGTCTAGTGTATGGGAAACAAGAACAACCAAATACTTTAAATATCAAAAAATCAGGTTTTGTGTGATATAACTTCTCATATGGTGATACACCAAGAAGAACTCGAGTAGGTAATCAATTGATGATAAATAGTGTAGCTTCACAAGCATTCCACCAAAATTTCATAGGCAAATGTGATTGAGCCAGTAAAGTTAAGCTAGTTTCCACAATAGGTCTATGCTTCCTTTCAATTCTCTCATTTTGTTCATGTGTATATGGATATGGATGCTGAAATAAAATGCCATTATTCTCCAAGAAAGATTTAAACACACGAGATTCACCTCCCCAATCAGATTGTAATTTTTAATCTTGGATGAAAATTGATTCTCCACTTGCAGCTTGAACAATTGAAAAACCTTAAATGCATCTGATTTATGTTTAAGAGGATATATCCAAGTGAATCTCGTGCAATCATCAAGGAAAGAAATGTAATAGTTATAACCATCAACTGAAGTAACTGGTGCTAGACCCCATAAATATGTGTAAATCTAACACATTCATACAATTTGAAGATGAATTCAAGAATGGTAAAGCATGATGTTTCCCCAACGGACATATAAAACATAATTCATTATTAGAAGCTGAAACGTGTAAGTCTGATCTTATAATTTGTTGAAGTATTTGATGAGAAGGATGACCAAGCCTTCTGTGCCACAAGGAATAAGGAGAAATCTTTGATGTTAAGTATGCAGTAGCTCCACCATGAACAACAGAAACTTTAACACCAGTAATAGGATTAGTAGAACCAAGGCTTCCAAACTGGTAAAGTCCACCTTTCAGTATTCCTTGTAGGATGATCTTTCTAGTTAGTGAATCCTTCACCAAACAATGTGTATTAGTAAATCCAATAATCACATTGTTATCACGTGTGAGCTGAGAGATACTGATCAAATTCTTCTTGATATTAGGCACACATAGTGTATTTGGAAATTACAGCTTAGACTTAAGAGATTCAATCTTAGCATTCCCTACACATTGAATAGGTAATGAATGACCATTTCCAACAATGAGAGAGTCATTACCTGTGTAAGGAGAGCAATTTGTCATCTGAGATGCATCTGGATTGACATGAGAAGTTGCCCCACTGTCAGCATACCAGGAAGTATCACTCATTGACTCATTTGATGAGAAGTTGTTGCCTCAAAGTTGTTCTGTGAACTCAGGAAATGAACACTTGGAGATTGATGAAGACCGCCTCTCATCCCATTATTTGGAAATCCTAAACTTTATTGAAGATGATTGCCTTGACCAGGACCATTAAAACCTTGAGATCCCATGTAATTTCATGTCAGCCCTGTAGTAACACACAGCAGCAGAGTGTCCCACTTTGTTGCATATCTGACATGTAGGTCTATTATTACTCTGGAATTTGAATCCTCCATAGCCTCTAGTACCAGATCTTCTTTCTCGACCTTTAGTACTGTTGTTTTATCCACCAAATCCAGCAGAAATACCACTTTGTTTTGAATTATTCCAAGTCTGAGGACCTCCATGTTTAACCTCTGCAAAATTTACTTGAGTAAGTGTATGCAAAGTCAAATAATTCATGCCTGCAACTGTGTGTAGCTGATCCAGTTTAGCCTCAAAATTCAATAATGTGGTCTGAAGATCTTGCCAGGTTAAGATCTCCTTGTGTTCAAGTACAGTTGTTATTGGAAGATAATCATTATCTAGGCCAGTCAATGTGCAAGAAATTAACTCTGCAACTGAAATTGGTGAACCAACTATTGCAAGATTTTCAGAGATTTCTTTCATTTTCTTCAAGAACTCACTCATCTTCATAGATCCTTTATGAGTGGTTCTAATGGTTGTCTTATAAAACTGGATTTGTGCTTTGTTATGTGCACCACATTGTTCTTTAATTGATTTCCACAAATCATGTGCAGACTGTTTTCCAGTAATCTGACTGGTTACTTGTGATGCTATTTCAGATTCTAGGGCACACAACAACCAAGCATACAACATTATATCAAAGTAAAACCATTCTTGATAGGCTGAATTAACATCACCATTATCAAGAAGTTTTGAAGGACAAGGAGTTTTTCCAAACAAAATTTCATCTAAACCACATCCTTCAATCAGAGGAACAATGATCGACCTCCACAAAGAAAAATTTGAACTATTTAACTTGATTGAACATATTTGATTCAAGGAGTTACCAAAGGGAGTTACCATTCGATGATTAAATGGTGATGATGTTCCTTCTGATACTCTAGCTGTGACACCAGCTGAGACTTGCTGCCTCGATGAGCTCTCTTGATCTCCAATGGTGATGAACCTTCAAGCTCTGATACCATGTAAACAAGACTCCATCAGAGGTTTCAAGAAACTTAGCTTCTCTAATCTCTACAGAGAGAGAGCTTATGATTTGTATTTATACATGAGAGAATACATTGTATCCATACACGTGTACATACAGGATTACATTCATCTTAACAACCTAACTAACTTACAAGTACAATTACCAATATAACCTCAGTGATTAACACTTACACATAGCATCATCAGTACAGTCTACCAATTAATCAAAGTACCTCTAACATATCATTATCAATGATAGTATTGATGACACCGTCGCTGTAAGCCGACTACGACACAATTGGCGTCACATAGTACGTGTCGGTTTGCTTCCAACCGACACTTACACATTGATCTCGGTTATAGTTAACCGAGACCACTTTACACCTATCGGCCTAGTGTGGCCGAATATCACGGGAACCCGAAACCTAAATTCGTAATGAAACAACAAACAAGAACAAAACAAAATGAGCAATAAAATCAAATGATATTCAAACTGAAAGGCGCAAACTTACCCTCGTTCAAACGTCGAAACCACCACCTCACAAAATACAAGTCGTCTGTGAACCCTAAATTCTAAAAGCTTCACCGAACTAAAAAAAAACACACCAAGCCAACCAAAACAACATAAAACTTGCCAAATTGAGCAGTGAACGAGGGAAAATGAGATGAACTTGAGCTTGTTATGCGAGAGAGAAGTAAGGCACAAAGGAGGTAATCGATGGTAGGGTGTTTTGGTTCACAACAGGGGTAATTTGGGGCATTCAACCAAATATTTGTGGTGCCCTCAGTAATAGTGTTCCCTTAGTTCTAGCCGGGTATGAAAAGGTTCGCGTGAACGTTACGGGTGGGTTGAACGAGAACTCTTTCTCGTGATCTAGGGAGAGTGAGTGGAATGGCAACTGGCCTATGGTATCCTTGCTTGTACAATAACCATAGTCTGTCTTCACCTACGTTCATCTGCTACAATGGTTACCTAAACTACGGGCGTCGTCACAGTCACCTTCGATTACCACTTCCGAATGCGAAGGTTGCATCCAATCGTCGTCAGGTTTTGGTCTATGCCAATGATCCTAGCGAGAAATCGCAGGAAGCTGTCGGAGTCCAGTTGTACCGGGAAATTGAGAGGTAATGCGCGCGTTTTCGAGGGATATCGATTTGTTGGGAATTCTAGGTTTTTATTTCACCATCTTAGTAACTGGAATAGAGTAGTGATGTGTTTGAGGATATGGAACCTTTTCTACCCTACGCAGTGTCGCCGGAGGGAAGGGATGATCCTCTACGAGCTTCTGGCATAAACATCAAAGCCTTAATTCAAAGATGCTTTCATCCTATATCATCTACTCCTCTAATTCCAAAGATTAAGCCATATACTTCTTATACATAGATTTGCTACAATTTTGTTGGTGTCCTTTGGATTGCACATTTAGATGAGTCATCCCAATGTGTCTCCCAACTCCAATCCGAACAACTTCACCAATCAAGAACGGTGTAGCAAATGTATGTATTAAAAGTGTGTCAATCACTTTCCACGGTATAAACTTGAATTGGCCCCAATATTCCATGGTGATGTTGCATTAGGCGGCGTCCTTTTTGTGGGAAGGATATGAGTTGTGCTCAACAATGAAGTCCAAAATAATTAAAAAAAGAAGGGAGGAGTGGAAGGTACACATACCATTTCTATGAAGGTGCCGATGTCAAATATCCCCCTTTCATGCAACCTAAATTTATTTTTGGTTAAGAGCGAAGCTGATGGCGCAACATCATAAGTTTAAAACCCATGAGTTGGGTTTTATGAATTCCAGCTTCATAAATGCTAGAAGTATGAGACTTGTCTGTTTTTGGCCAACATAAGAATTAAGTATGTGGAATTGAGATTTGGAAAAAATACATTCAATGCTCCCTCTCTACCCCTAATCCTCTCCCAAAGTTTGATTCCATATATTCTTACCAATAGCTTATTGTGATGAACCAGGCTTGATAGACTTAGTTGCATGATTCTCCTTTGGCTTCAGCATCCTGATTATCATATGAGAAACAATTAACATTTTGTATTCTTGATGATCTCCTACATATTGTCTTGTTAGTGCAGGTGCCTCACTTACAGTTTGCAAATGATAAATATCTCTACATTGTTTTGTTTAATTCTTCGCACAACTCTGGAATAATAAGCCCGATTGACTTGATTTATTGCTTTTCTTTTGCTATCTACAGACTAATTACAGAAACTGCAAAGCAATCGCAAGATGGAGAGGCTGCTGCAAGTGAATGGAATGAAATAGAGGTGAGGCATTCAAGTATGCTATTATTTGTTTCATTCACAATTTGCTGCCTATTTGTGAGTCAAAGTTGCTTGTTTTGTTTGAATGGTTCAAATTCTTGGAGCTACTAAAGCTATAGCTCAAGTCATTACTTGGGGTGTGCATGAAGTCCATGAATCCATGAATCTAGTTCTATCCAATCACTTACCTGTAATTGGTTCATACTTTGAGTTTGTTAAACTGAATTGGATTGCAAGTTTTGTAATCCACATGGATTGGATTGTATTGCGGATTGCATATCTTATTCCGCGGATCCTATCTGCATTCAAGTCCAATTAACCTTTATATATTACATTGTATGCACACATATGATCTTAAGATCTTGAACTATATTGAGATGATGTGAGCATTTTTATGCTTCTAATTCATCTACTATTTATTTATGCACACTTGAAAATCTAGTTTTTTGTAACTTATATTAATTCTTTTCATACTTAAATACAAATTTTAAGCTATAAAGTCAAATAAACATAAAAAAACTAAAATTAAATTGTTCAAACTCAAAGTCTTATTCATTATTTTTCTCTTTAATCACAACTAGGGGTGTACTCTGGATTTTAACAAGCCCTGGGCTAGACTTTAATAAACTAACGTATTTTTATTTCAATACAAAAGTAATCGGTTTAATAACAAAAAAAAGGTTTCTTTCATATTAGTGTTAATTATCTTTAACAGTTTGCTAGTGTAGCTATCTACATCATCTTGGTTCACGGCTAAAAGAAACAAATATTTTGCAATAGAGTTAAATTTACTTATGATATGTTCCGTGTTAAAAAATTACAATAAGCAAGATTTGTCATTGATTAGAAAGAGATAGCAAGTATTATGACTTCTAAATAAGCTAATTTGTTTAATGGTATATATGAAAGCAACTTCTTGTAGCGCAAGGCTGACTCGATTGTAATGATCAGTCATGATTGGGGTGAAGTAAGAGGAGTTCTATCGGACCACTACGTATTACAACCTTAACTAAATTGCGACTAATTAAACCTAGCCCCTATTTATTTATATTTCAATTCTTTCACGCAATCAACTAAAAAAAACTTTTATCATTAAAAAGAAGAAGAGAAAAGAGTCTCAATCTCATTTTAGTTGAGGTTGGCTACATGAATGAGACTCTATCTTCCACTTCTGATTCAAAAGAAGAACTTGAAAAGAAGCAATGATTGACAAAAAAAAAGACAAAATAATAAAAGTCACTACTACCAAATAGAAAGTAGAATATAAAATGGTTTAGTTGAAAACAATAAAGAACGAACCTTTAGTTGAAATAACTGAAGGCGAAAATGTAAATAACTAGTGATAGAGAAATTAGTAACAATAACATTGGCAAACACTAAAGTTCTTCGAACTTTTGATGTTTTTCCTTCTTGCATGTTTATTTCATTCCATGACAAAATGAATTAACTTTACTTTTTTTCTTCTCTTATTGTCTACTGATTTTTTTTTTTCGGTTGAGAATGGGGTGGGCTAAGGTGTAAAAATCTTGACATTGGGTGGGCTAAGCTTGAGATTTTCATGGTGTGTAGTTGCATAAGCATATATTTTCCGCCAGTAATCACAACTTCCTTTTTTACTTATTAAGATTTTCTTGACGTGGTATTTGCAGTTGTTCGCATCATCGTGTCAAGTAATTCATATTCAGTTAACACTGTCCGTCTTGCATTTCTTTCTTCTTGAAACACTAAATTTTTTTTCTTGATTATCCTTCGTGATTTTTGATCTTAAACCACCGTCGATCCTTCTTTTAGATTGGCGGTGGTTCCAATCACATCTTCTTGCATTTTATTCATCCTTGTTACGATACATCTTCCCCAAATGTTGTGCGTGGATTTGTGAGGCAGCTGGGTTGGTCTTTTCTTTATTTTTTCATTTTATTGTTAGTTTGGCTTCCCTAGTTGGGAGTTTTTGATTTGTATTCCTTTGTTGGAAGTATTAGGTTTTCTTCCTTTGTTGGAAGTTTTGCTATTCATTATGTGGTTTTAGTAGTGTTTGTGTATTGTCATATGTTTCAAATGTTGTAGAGAGTAGTTGCTGTTGTCACACTGTTTCAATCTCTCAATTGCATTCACAGCCAAGTTAATGACAATTCTTTTGAACAAATAGGATAAGCGAATCATTGTAATTTTATTAGGACAATTGATTCTATGTCTCGTCTTGTATCGAACCATTAATGATTAATGAAATTTCATTTTTTTTTCAAAAAAAAAATGTTAATATTTACTTTAGTTTTATTTTAAAATATTAATTTTGTAGTTTTATACGTATTAATTTTTAACTAACAATTCATGTAACTTGATCCAGTTCTGTCCACTTTTGGTAAATTGGATCAAGTTGGATTAATAAAATAAATGGGTTGGATTGGATTGCAATTTTCCAATTTGTGATATTGGACTGGATTACGAAATGACCCTAATTAGGCTGAATCCAATATGTGTACATGACTCATTGCCACTGAAAGAGTTGTTTCTTGTGTTGTAGTTTCATGTGCTTGACTTTCTTTTGGTGTTTTACTTTAAGGAGTATTTATGGTATGAGAAAATGACTTAGCCATATCAAAAATCAGTTAATGGAAATGTATTCTCTTAGAAAGCTCAGTTATGAGTTATGGTGATATCTTCACTAGGCTTTTGTGTTTTTAGATTCTCCCCCTTCAAAGAAGTTATGACTCTGTTTCTTATTGGTAGTGGTAGGATAATGTATATGGCACTGCCAGTAATTTCTTTGAAATGGGATTTGGTAATTGATGTTTTTTCAAACTATTTGCTAAAATACCACTTTGAATTGTTGTGCTTCTCAGGGAGCTTGGGTGCTGCGGCCAAAAAACTTGAGGCCAAAATCAGTTGTTCATTTTGTTGGCGGAATTTTCGTGGGCGCTGCTCCTCAGCTCACGTACCGTTTGTTTTTAGAGCGCCTATCAGAGATGTGAGTAGGTTTACCACATTATTAACAAAACTAGGAAAAAATACAAGACAAAATTCTTCTCTGTTTGGATCCCAAAACCATGAGCTCTCTCACCAATATATGGAATGTGTACTAATGTACATATATCATATCCCTTAACATCAACCATAAAATCCTCAATTACAACAAGATATCCTAGACTAAGTATGATAAGTATTCAAAATATTTACAGCTATGACATCCTTAATTACAACATATTCTCCTAAGTTAAAGATGGAATGAATTTACAATTATGATATCTTTCCATATCTTGTCAGCTACCATTGACAATTATATTTAGGGAGCAACTATTAGCCCCCCTCTACCTTATATCAGCCCCCCTATTATTTGCAGGCCCTAATAAGTTTACTACATATATTAACTACCCCTTAAATTATTAATGAACTTCCATTGTCATATATTTTCCCCCCGACACTAGCCCCCAAACCAATTAAACCCACTCTTTATTGCCTCTAGGATTGCGTTGCCACACCCATCTTCATCTTCCCTGCCATCATATCTACTTCTCGCCGCCACCTCCACATCAACATCTTCTAGACCCGTTCATGGGCCGGGCTCGGGCCGGGCCCAACCAGGCCTAAAACTGTAGCCCAGACCCAACCCACCACATATATGTGGGCCTATGCATAGGCCCAAACCCGACCCATGTAAAAATATAAAGCCCAAGCCTAGCCCATCAAGCCCATATATAATTTTTTTTTGTTAAAAATATAAAAAATAAGTTATTTATTCATTTCATAAATTTTTTATTGACTTTTTCAACACCAATTGTATTTTTATGTACGTATTATATATACATTTTTATGCAAAAAAGTGATGTAGCTCAAAATATTAAACATTATAGAATGTGTGCATTAGGTCCTAGGACCAAATCTCACATAGAACCTTATTTATTTTAAATTATAATTAGTTCTCAACTTAAATTCGGGTCGGGCTTGGGCTTTTTAAGTTGGTCCAAGCCCGACCCACTTTAAAAGCAGGCCTAAGCGAGCTCGGGCCTAAGCTTTTTTTGGAAATGATTACCTAAACCCGATTATTTGTGCACAGGCTTGGGAGGGCTGGGCGGGGCCTTGAGCCCATGATCAGGTCTATCCCCAACCAACCACGACATCTTCTCCTCCAAAAACCGACATCAACCTTCCAACACTAAATCATAACCCCCTCCTCTATCATCATCTTCTCTGCATCAACGCCATCCCCACCTCATCTTTCTTCGCTCCTTCCATCGTCATGTTCTTTTGCCCTCAAATAATCTTTCCTTGCCGCTGACCGATGTCGGTCGGGGTAGAGGTCGCCCAATGGGAAGCAACTGAGACTGTTAAGTGTAGGGAGATGGAGATGGGGTGGTGTGCAGAGATGGGGAAGTAAAAGAGGAGAAGGAGATGGAATGGAACGATTTGAATAACAAGGTCTTGGATGTAATTTTAATTGTGTGTGTGTGTGTGGGGGGGGGGGGTCGCACGGTCTTTTACATGGTATAGAGAGGTAATTAGTCGCTCTCTATATTTATTGCCTTCACCTTTGCAACTCATTTACATTGAAATTCAACGCTGCAAAGGATTTCGTTACTATGAACTGCTAGTAATTTATCGATTATGACAATTCATTACTTATCTTACATTATTTTGTTGGATACCATCGATTTTGTTTCAATTACCAATTTACTCCAATTTAATTGAAGTACGTCCCGAAATCTTGTTTCTTTCATTCATAAGCAATTTTAGAATTATGTCTTTCTTTGTCCAGTTTAATTGAAGCATTTATTTGTTTATGTTTGTTACCAATACCTTTGTCTGAATCACGTGCCTGTCATATATTTTATTTTGCTGGTGAAACGTTGTCGATGCCTAATGTTTACTGAAAACAGATCCGTTGCTTTTTCACTTCAAGTTTCTTTTTAGTTTATCCTTTTGCTCATTGCAGTTTGATTTGTTTGTTGCGTCCATGCATATCTTTATCTATCTGTTTTTGTTTGCATGTGCATACTTAGTAACAAACACAAAATTTGTTTTATGACTCAGGGGTATTATGGTGATTGCCACGCCATATGCTAGTGGATTTGATCATTTCTACATTGCAGATGAAGTGCAATTTAAATTTGATAGATGCCTTCGATCTTTAGGAGAGACCGTAAGTTTACGTGTTGGAAAGTCATTGGTTTGTTCTTCAACATTAAACCTATAACTATTTTTCTTTTGCAGTTGAATGGGCTTCCAACTTTTGGTGTCGGACATTCTTTGGGATCTGTTATACATCTTTTGATTGGTAATGTGTTTATAATATTGTTTAGATTCCTAGCTTTCTAGTTGTTTATACTCCGTTATATGTAAATGTGATATGAATAAATATAGTTGTTTTAATTTAGGAAAATGATTTGGTAACCCACTAACTACACACACTAAGTTAACCCACCTGTTTGCACACCGCCCGATGCGGCACCTCGAGATGCGCATGAATCAGACGGTGCGCAAACATGTGTGTTAACTTAGTGTGTGTAGTTAGTGCGTTACTTTAGCATTTCCTTATAATTTATAATGAAATATTTTATCTTTTCTATGACGGTGTTTGGTTATTTGACTGAATACAATAGTAGTTTCCATGTTCAATTGGAAATGTTAAGAATACTCCCATATTGACTATTCAAGTTAGTATTGAGTGAGTTACAAGTTAGGATGAAGGACACTGTCTTGCCTTGGCATTTTTGTGTATGCTTTCTCCCAAACTTAAGCCCCACGCACACTCACTCCCTCTTTCACTTGGATTTGGACATTCCATCCTACAAAATCTAAAATGGTTTCGGAGCAATAAAAGGTCGCCCAAGATTTCACTCCTAGTTATCTACCAAGTTGGCTATTCTTATGGTCTTTAAAGATCTATTGATGCAAGTCTCAATTTGGCTAAATGCTCGTCCCAAGTTGTCCAATGCCCCAGTTGGACCGTATGAGTTGGCTAGTTGCCCAAAGTTGGTAATGCCTGTCAGACTTGAGGATCCAATCAATTCAAGTCTCAATTTGGCTAATAACCGTTGGACTTGAGAGGGAGTGTTAAAAATTAGTCTCGTACTGACTATTCAAGTGAGTATTGAGTGGGCTATAAGTTAGGATGAAAGACGCTATCTTGCCTTGACATTTTGGTGTATGATCTCTCCCAAACTTAAGCCCCACTCACACTCACTCCCTCTTTCTCTTGGACTTAGGGATTCCATCCTGCATAATCTAGAAGAAGTTTATTGGTTATTGTTATTTTGACTAAAGTAGGGTTTTGTAATTGAAAATGTGACACTATGACGATTGAACAAAACTTTGAACAGAAGATCTCCGCCCTCCTTTTCTTCTCCTACATTGATTCAAGAAATGAAAGCAGATTCATTTGCCTATTATCAATCTTGCCTTCTACCTTGAGCTATTTCAAGTGCAGTGTGCAGATCCATAGACGAGTGAGTTTTTGAGTTCAGCATGCATGTTTGACTATGACTTGGCTTAGTTGAAGTTGCAATTCTGATCAACCTCTTATTCCTTCAACCTAGAAGTAACCATATTCTATTCATATTTTCTTGTTGCCTTTTGGTAGAATATTGTTAATTATTTTATTAGCAAAAATACATATATCCTTGATTCCTTTCCTTTCTGTTCATGTTATTGTGTCTTGTGTTGTAACCTCGGCAAACTGCATTTCATGCCAATATTTCTATCTTGTGTCTGCTATTATTGTTATCCATCTTGCTCAAGAATACCGTTATTCTCTGTTCTTTTATTCTTTCTTGTGTGAGCATTTTTGGACAAATTTGAATTTTTTGATTCATCTCCATCATCCCATGGTAGTCAAAATAAAGATGTGAATTTATGAATAGCTTACTATTCAATTCACGCCATTGCTTCAAATCACAGCTCTAAACTGGTATTCATGTGAGCCACAAGTGAAATCATAGTGAATGATAACATTTATCAAAATTTGAAAGGAAGCAAGGTTCTTATATTTTTTGGATGGTAAATTCTTTTATTCAAATATAAATTGAAAGGATCTTAATTCTATCAACAACAGTAAAAATATGACACAACCAATTCAATATTTCCAACAAAAGTAACCTCAAAATTTAATTACAACTTGTGTTAATTGTAAGTCAGTGATTGCAAGACATCGCCTTGGCAATTATAGGTGAACCGCCTAGGCTAGTGGTATCATTCTAAGTAATTTTACAAAAATGATGGGGCTAATTACAATTATGTTTAATGGTATGGATACCTACCCAACAACTAAATCTTAACTTAATAGCGCTACATAAGGATCTAAAGGCTTATTGGTATTCTTTAACCCAAAAAAAAGGCTTATTGGTATTTTTGAAATATATATTGAATATGAATCACAATGACTAATTGACAATTAATGTTACTTGCTATAGGACCTATAAATAAATAAATAATTATTTACGGACCTAAATAATATTTCTTTTGGCTACCTAGCATTGGCTACGCGTCTTCTAGGCATCATTTGCCTAGTTCATTAAAATCGTCTCGGGATCGCCTAGGCTCCTTACAATCCTTGTTTTTAATAAAGCTTTTGTTGAAAGATTGGGTAGGACAATGTTGAATACGGCAAAGACCGAATACATGCATTGTGAGTTTATCAATACTAGCATCGAGATGATGAAGTGACAAAATTAGGGGAAGTAGAAGTTTCTAAGGTGAACCACTTTAGATATCTATGATTGATCCTACAAAATAATGGTAATATTGAGAATGATGTAACATATAGAATTCAAGTTGAATGAGGGAAATGGAGGAGTGCAATCGGTGTGACCTGTGATCAAAATATTCCTATCAAGTTAAAAAGAAAATTTTATATGACCGCAATTAGGCCTACTATGCTTAATGGAAGTGAATGTCGGGCGGTGAAGAACAACAACAACAACAACAACAACAACATAGCCTCAGTCCCAAATTAACTGGGGTCGGCTACATGGATCAAACTTTTCCATTGTGCTCGATTAAGTGCAATCGAGGGTGAAGAACTCGTAAAGATAGAATAAGAAATACATAAATTCAAAGAAAAGTAGGAGTGACACCAATTGACACAAATATTAAGGGTGGTTGCGGTGGTCTGGACACATCTAAAGACGACCTACAAATGCCCCCATTAGAAAACTTGATTCAATAGAAAGTGAAGAAATTTGACGGTGTTGGGGTATATCGAAGCTAACTTGGGACGTATTATTTAGGAGAGATCTAAATGATTTGCAATGCACGTCATCAATTGCACTAAATCGAGCGCAATGGAAGAGTTTGATCTATGTAGCCGACCCCACTGGTTTTGGGATTGAGGCTATGTTGTTGTTGTTTTGTTAGAAGATTGGGGAAAGTGCAAAAGTTGACCATAGTTTTGCATTTTTTGAGTTCACTCATTCATAAGCAATTACAAATTGACAAGTGCACAACCCATCAAAATGATGTTTTTAGTCCATATTACTTGAAGGAAGATTTGAATGCTATAATTATAAACTATTATCTTTATCTACCTATTCTTTTCTGATTCTTACTATTCCTTGCGTAGTTGCATGTGAGTTTACACTATTAAATTATTAATCCATTTTTTGATTTATAACTCTAAGTGTCACGATTGTTTCCTTGGTATGGTTTCATGAAGTTGAAGTGAATGTTTCAGTAGTAACTTGTTATGAACTTTTGTGCAAGATCCAGTCATGGGTCTAGACACAATTGAATTTGTGCTTCAACTTATGTTGATAGGGGAAAAAATAAGAAAAATAGTAGACGAGATGAGAGAGAGATAAAATAGGTAATTGAAGAGGCGGAGTCCGTGTCTCTCCTACTTCAATTCCTCCTCTGGTTCCTTTTCTTTTCACTAAAATTGCTTGCTTTATGGATTCCTTGATACTCGTATATATAGACTGCTTACACAATAAAAATAGATACTATTAAATATAGCAACTACGACTTAGGTAGTTGATAAGAATAAGAAACCTACTAAAAGTAAATATATAAATTTCCTACTAAGAAATACCTAGCAAAATGATAACTGCTAAAAAAATGGAAACTACCAATAATCACTAATTAAACATAGAAACTACTAATAATCTCCTAAGATTCCCTAAGATTATCAATCCCCTCCTGTCCTTTGAGCTTGTCCTCAAGCTCAATTTTAGTACGCAAAACAGTGTCATGGGTCATCGAGCACATTATCTGCGCCACTGCCCTCGGCTTCCAAAATTTGTATCCAAAATAGACGTTTACGCTTGTATCTCGTAGAGTACGAGTCATCACAGTTGTAGCTTCATCCCTTCGTCCTCCACTCCTCCATATGTGCCAATGACAACTCTATGGTTCTCTACGGTCATCAAGCCCAAACACCCTCGTTTCCAATGGCACAATTTGGCAGAATAGAAGCCTCACCAAATATATTTGATTGTTGGAGATAGAGAACGGCAAGGGCTTAAGTTATTGGCAGTGGAGCATTGCGTTTGAGTATAAAATGACGAAGATTGGAGGAAGAAATAGACTTTTGGTAGGTTGTTGAAGAGTATATGGAAATGGCGACGAAGTTTGAGGTGATGGAGATTGTGGTGGTGAGGAGTTTCAACAACTTGGTAATTCAATGAAATTATTGGTTGAACTGGGCGCCGCGGTTTGAGAGATATGTGATTCAATTCAGAAAGTTGAAGAATTGATGACTTAGAGATTGGATTTGATGATTAAGTACCGATCAACAATGCGAAATTGTTCAATGCCGAGGTCAAGCTTGGCATAAGAGGAGATCGGGTTATCAAATGATCAACTCTCTATGAAAGAAGGCTCATAATCGCCTTGATCTCTCTCATCTCCATTTGTAATTCTTTGATTGGTACTTCAATCACTAAGATCTTGTACTCTGATTCCAAGAAATCCAATCTCATGTCAAGTTGTGTGAATGACATCCTTCACTAGAAATCAATTGCCCTGATGTCCATTTGATCAAATTCGAAGAACTCAAAGTGACACAAGAATAGAAGAACAAATAAAGTTATAACTTGTATTGATATTGGAGATGGAATTTCATAGAAGAACACACCACAATTCTTCAAGAGGCTGAACTCTCCCCAAACTACTCAATAGATTAGAACCAAATTCCAAAATATTTTCTCAATGTCCCTCTTAAAATCACTTATGGCATGTTCGGTTCAATGATAGATGATACCCTGGATTGTGGATTGGTTAGGCAGTGATTGTGACTCTTGGGCTATGAATTTAATCTGAAAATCCCAATTTGTTTGCTTGGACATGATGAGCAACACATTAAGTAATTAGGATCAAATTAAATTAGTTTTATACCCTCATCACCCTTTTAGGCATTTCATCAAATGAAATCTCCAACATTTTGGTCATCCACACCAAACATCAATCTTTGATTCTTTAAAACATTCATTCAAACAATTCACGCAACGAAATCACAATTTGAACTCCCCAATCATGGTGGTGGTGGTTCAAATCTACGAAGCAATGGCGGAGTGGAGGATGTGGTCTCACAGAGTTGGAACGAAGCAATTGCCAGTGATTATGGCTCTCGTTTGTTTGGAGTATATAAACGAGGGACATTTTGATATACTACCACACTCATGTGGGACATATTATCTAACTATAGGGAGGGAGGCGGGTTGGTTTAATCGACAAGTTGGATGTTTCGTTGATCCGTTCCATTCGCGGAGAAGTGAAGCGAACATGGGCGTTAGGTGTGAATCTTGGATTAGCTAGTCTAGCAACACGAACCGAACATACCATTAGTCCTAATTTATACATTTTGATACATGTTAACACCAAGAACTCACTAGAACATTAAGGAGATGACTAACATGACCACCCCTTTAGAAAGTTCTACTTAGCTTTGTTTAGGGTTCTATCAGTCAATTTCTACTTTTGCAATTTTTTTTTTATGTCTACATTGTTTCTCGCGATTTTAGTTTTGAATTGCATTTATTCTTCTTTGCAATGCACTAGGATCAAGGTATGCTGTTCAAAGAAGCGGGAATGTGTTAATGTCATTCAACAACAAGGTACTTGAAAATCTATATCTTAATATACTATTACAGTTGCATTCATAATAAACATCACTTACGTGAAGTGATATTTGACACTAACCGCAAGTGTACGACAATCGTGTAAGTAATAGTGGCACCAACTAGTGTTGGTGCCGGGTATATCGTATCCTCAAGGACGGTTATGTGCTAATTTTTAATCTAACTAAGGAATAGAGTTAGACAACTTTGATTTTGGTTTTGTAAAGAAAATTAACCACTAAATTAATCTAACTAATTGCAAGTAATTAAAAGTGGTCTTAAGCTATTGAGAGAACGTCATAGGGAATCTAATTCACCCAAGTTGTATCCTTTGAGTTCAATGTAATTATAAAGTCTCCCAATTCGTGTGATCATAGACGAATTTCCTTAAATTCACTCCATCCTGAGGTCTCGGTGATAGAGATTCTAGCGTCTCCCTCGGACTCCACCGGTCGACGTGAATAGCGTAAGTGAGAAACCACATTAAGTACCAAATTCATTTGCCTTCCTAGTCAATGACCATCGGTCGATGCGCTATATGTTCTAAGGTTGTGTTTCTCCAATTCTGGGTCCAAAAGCCCCGATGGTCATGGTGACTCTCAAACCCAAAGTTCTACACCTACTTGATCAAGGTAGGTATAGCATAGCACACAAGAATACACAAATCAACACATTGAATTGAAAGAACAAACATATTCACATTGAAATCAAAAGGAATCCAACTTGGGGTCCAAAGACCCCTAGAACAAAAGGGATTAGCCCATAAGTGGGTAAGAAACAACACTAAACATGATGGAAATGCAAGAATTCATGAGTTCAAACCTAGAGTTGAGAAGCAATCAAAGATTCAAAACCCAATCTTCAAGACTCCACAAGTTTTTCTTCAAGTTCTCCTAAGCAAAAATGTCTCTAACCTAATTTCAAGTCTATTTATACCCTCGGGGGCAATTTGGTCCAAAAAATGATCTAAAATCCCTAAAAACTCGTAATATAGGTGTCCTGGCCGCACTGGCGCCCACTGCAGCTTTGTCACTGTTTTGGGCGTTGCGGCGCTGGGTTGGTCGTTGCGGCGCCGGGATCAGAATCTTGTGCATATACTTCACTTTGCAACGCGATTTTGGACCACTTAGAGGCCGAATTTGACTTAGCTCGTGAGACATGAAAACGCTCAACTTTGAGTCTACTTTCCAACGGAAGAAACGACACATCATTTAGACTCGAAATGAGGGAGTTATGACTAAAACACTAAAACTTGGTCAAAATAGACTTTGTTGAAACTTAGCCACTTTGATGTCGTTCTTTGCCCGAACCTTGTATTCTCATCCCAAAATTTTCAAACATCTTCAAAACACATGAAACCATGTGAAATATCATCATTTCGTCACTCGCCTTCGGTCTCGTTTTCCTCCGCCTCGTGATCCACACAAACGCGCTTTTTGAGGGAAATCTTATCTTCAACATAACCTCTAAATGCTCATACTTTGCTTTCCTCACCTAAAAACCGACAAAACATATCGGATTAGCAGAAATTCACTTATTAATGGCCTAAATTATCAACAAAATGCTACTTATAAAGGTACTAAAATATGCTATGCATCAATATTTCATAAAAATTTCTTTGCTATATTATGTAGCAATATCCTAGGTTCCGATGTAGCAAATAAAGTGTGAAAACTAGACTAACACTTGATTAAGCCTTAAGAAAAGATAAAAAAGTCTCAACACAGAAACTTAACACGCAGCATTAAGCATAGAGAGAAAGTTCTTAATGCTTGATTGAATGAATAAAAACGTGGAAGGGGTTACATATTTATAGTGTATTGTAAGTTATAACGACGCTTACTGAAAGCAATAAGAAAATTAGAAATTGTTAAATAACAAAGATTGTACGACTAAAAATAAGAAACTACTGAGAAACAAAGCCTCAATCTAAAATTAGTACAGTTCGCGTACACGGATCAAACATATATAAAAAAAGGTAGTCATCTAATAAGGAAAAAAAATCCTAAGTAATTAAGGAAACAAGAGATATGAGGGAACCAGCTTGATTAAGAAACTATTAAATGAAAAGGTACTAAAAATATGGTAGTTTACTTTTCCTAGTTGGACAAGGACATTTGGCCCATTTGGGCTTCATTATTGGGCTTCTGTTGCTTAGCTTGGTTCATAAAGTCTTTTGCCACTAATTAATTTGGGATTGTTGTTGTTGTTGTTGTTGTTGGCATTATTTTTAGCACACATGGAATTCCTAGTAGTGGTTGGTACTTGGTAATTGGTACATAGGGCAAGCTAATTGTTCCACATCTAGATGTCTAAGTTAATTTTGTTTTCGATTTTGAGAAAGTAAGTAGTGTGATCCACTTCTCTTGCTGGCCAGTTCATGTTTTAACTGCCAAAACCATTGTATGTCATCCTTCATTGATAGTGGTCTTAGTCCCTCATAAGCTTTTACGTATTGGAATTTGCACTTTAGAATGAATTTACTTACTGGCGAAGTTTTTAAATTAAGTTTCCTTCTCGTGTCTCTTGAAGATATTTACTTTAATGAGAATCTCTCAGATAGAAGAGTTTGGAAAGTTCACCATTCTAGTTGTTATTTTTGTAAATCATTGTTCTACCGCCATATTCCTTCATTTGGAAACCCTAGTGTTGGGTTTCAGGGATCAGTGGATCACAACGCAGTGGAATTTCGAAACTTTTTCGACAATCCCCAAACATGATCCAACTAGATTCCATTAAACTGATGAACAAAAGAGAAAACCATACCTCAAGACAAAAAACTCAATGTCTTCCATTGTTGGTGAAAATCAAGACACTGCTCCATAGAACAAATGTCCTCTATCAGTATCCCTACACGAACGGACGATCACGATCCGGAGTGCTAGCGCTAGCGCCGACAAAAGTCTAGGGCAAGAGTTCTCACAAAACTCTCTAAAAATCACACACCCGACTATAACCCTAATGCTCTATTTATATAACAATAGGTCGAGTTGTAAAAGAACTCCATCTCTTAGTCACTCTCCAAACAGAGTCTTAGATAAAGTCCAACTTCTAAAAGGATTGTCATAAACAACATACAACTACTTTCATATTTCAAGAGATAACATGGTTTGAGAATCCAACAAAACAATTGCATACCTAATGCACAATGGAAATAGATTTACAACACTATGTAACACCTACTTAATAGCATGCTATTTCATTTGACCACATGTATTAACAATAAAAAATGACATAGCACATGATTTGGAGTCAATGAAACCATTTAACCAACAATCTATACCTTGATAGCAAACTCATGAAATGAGAAAGGAAACAAGTCATGGTATATAGAGTACAATAAGCAAAGCAGTCCAAATGACTCGAAATGAACAAATAAGCATGAATGAAATGTAAATAAATATCTCAATCAGTTTACTTACAATTCACGCAATTTCCTAAGCTAATCCGGCCTCCGACGCCTCGTATCACATATCTGAACTCCCGAGACTCTTTCTTAGGTTCCTGATATCAAACTAATCCAAATAAATTGAGTTTAGGTCAGGTCAATTGGGTTTAGGAACCTTAACCCAAAACAACCCCATAAGACTAAACAAAATTGAAATTTTAGTCATGTATCGCAGTGCCATTTTAGGCATGCAATAGTCCAAATCTCAATATCTTCCCTAAGTACAATGTTTTTGGTCTCTATCTTAGCTTTCCGAAATGGTTTGGTTTGCGTAATTCCGATTTAAAATGAAAGAGATATCGCAATTCCACTAAAACAGCTAAAATTGGAACCTAATCTGACCAGCATACTTAGAAAATTCATTTCTCCCAATCTATAGTTTCAAAATTCGTGATTTTTGGTCACAAGGCAGCTAACATACCAAATAACAACATACTAAAAGATTAGCTTATTTGGATGAGTAATTATGGAGTTATGCCATTTACAAGTTTAGTTTTAAAAAACTCGTAATGCATTCAATCACCTATTTTGTAGAGCACTTTTGGACATGAAAACATTTGAAATACAAAATTTCCAGTAGGACAAAGTTGTTCCCCTTTTAGTTAGCTTTCAAATGCCACCAGATTGGGTTCATTTCGATTTAAAATGAGCAAGTTATAACCAAATTACATAGGTCGGTTCATAATACAACATGCAGAATTTCCATTTTGGTCTTTCAACTTCAAAAATTCATGTCTTTTTTATTTCAAAACCAAATTAAGAACTTCTTAATAGCTGGATTATCAGCTTGAAATGAGGAATCCAAATATATCAACCAATTTCAAAGACTTAATCATCTACCCTCTGAAAATGGCCAAAAATCAGAACTGGTTTCAAACTTAAATAAAGAGATGTGTACCTAGGGTTGATGACTCTTTGATTTGAGCTCTAACTCCTAAACACCAAATTCATCAAAACTTTGCTGATCTCCTCTTGAGCTTCTTCTCCAGCAAGTTTTTCTTCTTTCCTAAGCTTTGCAAATGAAATGAAATGTTTGGTTTGCATATGTTGATCAATCAATCTTATATATTAAGATAAGGTTGATTGTTAGCCATTGATCTTTATGTACACACGTATCTCGAGACTTATCTAATGGCTTACATCTTAACACATGTCCCACTAACTCTCCACTATCTCATGCTAACTAACACCAATATCAACTCAATTGGTCTCTTGATGTGCCAATATGTATCCCGAGAATCATCACATGGCTATTGTTTTAATTCGGTAACTTAGGTACATTTAATATAACATCAACCATGGCCACATTAAAATTACTATTTAAGCTACACTAAACCACATTAACCTCAAACTAAGTTACCTCATCACTCTCTACCCCGGTCCCACGTCGACACGCATCTCGAGTTGCGTCTCCACTCACGTCTCGACACCTATACACAAGTAGGAGTGACTTAGTAGTCTATACATATACAATACACTAGGCATACATCACAACAAATATAATATATACCTCGGTCACTGCACGTATCTCGATGCGGGTCCCACGTCATGGGTCACCGATCCTGATTAAGGAATTAAACTAAGATTTAGAAATTCGGGCCGTGACACAAAAGGGCAAAAATATTAAAATTGTAAGATCCGATATGGGTGGAGAATATTATGGAAGGTACATAGAAAAAGGTCAAATGCCTGGTCCATTTACTAAGTTTCTCCAAGAAGAGGGCATAGTAGCTCAATATACAATGCCTGGTACATCACAACAAAATGGTGTAGCAGAATGAAGAAATAGAACTTTAATGGACTTTGGTAAAAAGCATGATCAACAATTCAAGTCTTCCCTTATTTTTATGGAGTGAAGCATTGAAAACTGTTGTCTACATTATAAATAGGGTTCCATCTAAAGCTGTTCCTAAAACTCCTTTTGAGATTTGGAATGGATGGAAACCCAGTTTAAGGCATTTACATGTTTGGGGATGCCAAGTTGAGGTTAAAGTTTATAATTCTCAAATAAAGAAGTTGGATCCTAGAACAATTTGTGGTTTTTTCATTGGCTATCCAGTTAACTCCAAGGGCTACAAGTTTTATTGCCCCTCACATACTATCAAGGTTGTTGAAGCTAGAAATGCTAAATTTCTAAAGGATCTTGAAGTTAGTGGGAGTGATTTTCCTAGAAACCTTCAGTTTCAGGAAACTCAAGATATTATTGGTTCCTCTTCTACATCCTTACAAGGAATAAATTCAATTGAAGACGAACCAATTTCAGATTCTCCACTTACCATTGAACAAGCAGAAATTTCTATTTTGCAAAATCAAGAAAATGCTGAAGGTTTAAGGAGATCTTCAAGGATGAAAAAGCCTGCAATTTTTAGTGACTTTCTTGTATATCTTCAAGAGTCTAATATGATGTTTGACTTGATCACGATCCAATTTCGTTTTCACAAGCCATCAAAGGAAAAAATTCTATGGCATGGTACAATGCCATGGAGGAAGAAATGGCTTCTATGGCTTCTAATCAAGTTTGGGATCTCGTTGAGTTACCATCAGGTAAAACAACCATTGGTTGTAAATGGGTCTACAAGACCAAAAGAAATGCATCTGGTAGCAAAGGCTATACACAAAAAGAAGGCATTGATTATCATGAAACATTTTCTCCAATTTCGAAAAAGGATTCATTTTGGATAATCATGGCTTTAGTAGCTCATTTTGATTTAGAGCTACATCAAATGGATGTACAAACAACCTTTCTTAACAAAGAATTAGGTGAGGAAGTGTACATGAAACAACCTCAAGGTTTCAGTGATGAACACAATAGTCATCTAGTTTGTAGACTAAAGAAATCTATATATGGACTAAAACATCTTGACAATGGTATTTCAAGTTTCACAATGTTATATCCTCATACGGTTTTGAGGAAAACATTATTGATCAATGTATATACCTCAAGGTCAGTGGGAGCAAATTCATTTTCTTAGTCCTTTATGTATATGACATTCTACTTGCTAGTAGTGATTTGGGACTGTTGTATGAGACAAAAGAGTTCCTGAAACAAAACTTTGAAATGACGGATATGGTAGAAGCCTCTTATGTCATTAGCATAGAGATTCATAGAGATAGGTCCAACAAGATCTTAGGACTTTCTCAAAAAGCCTACATTGAAAAAGTCTTAAAAAGATTCAACATGGAACATTGTGCCTCTACACCAGTGCCCATTATTAAAGGGGACAAATTAAGTCAGGATCAATGTCCTCGAAAAGATTTGGAGCGAGAACAAATGCAAAACATAACTTACGCTGCAGCTGTAGGAAGCCTAATGTATGCTCAAGTCTGCACTAGACCTGATATTGCATTTGCAGTAGGGTTATTAGGTATATATACATACACATATATATAGTGCTTTTATGTCAGTTTAAGACTTTCACTATAGTTTATTAAATTTGTAAAACACAAGCCATATGTATAACTTGCAAACTTCGAATCTAAAAGACAGTAAACCCTAAATATACATGGCTTTTAAAAGAAAATGCGCATGACTAGTTTATAAAATAGCAACAACACGACAAGTTAGCACGCACACCGAGGATGCAGGCGTGGCAAGCAACACCAGCGAAGCACAAGACCCTGCGGGTTAGTGAAGTGGACGATGCAGCAGGGCCTACAGGGCGCGGATCAGATATCAAAGTAATCCAAGAATGGAGCATTTGGAGGTGGCCAAAAAGGTGATGAGGTACCTTCAAGGAACGAAAGATTTTATGCTGACTTATAGATATTCTAACCATTTGGAGGTGGTTGGATATTCTGACTCTTATTTTGCTGGATGCGCCGATACTAGAAAGTCTACTTCGTGTTATATCTTTATACTTCTGGTAGTGTCATGTCATGGAGAAGCACTAAACAAACAG
The DNA here is from genome assembly GCA_039657325.1 of Stephania cephalantha. Lineage (NCBI taxonomy): Eukaryota > Viridiplantae > Streptophyta > Magnoliopsida > Ranunculales > Menispermaceae > Stephania > Stephania cephalantha. The sequence continues at coordinate 166,898 of CM077575.1, forward strand.
TAGTTGCTTCATCCACTATGGAAGCAAAATTTACTGGATGCTATGAAGCTACTGCACAAGCCATATGGTTGAGAAATTTTGTGTCAAATCTCCGTATTGTCGAGACCATACAAAGGCCATTACGGATTTATTGTGATAATTATGCGCCGTTTTCTTTTCTAAGAATAACAAAAGTGACAGTCGTAGTAAACATATCGACATCAAGTTTTTGGTTGTTCGAGATCACATTGAGAAAGATGAAGTTGTTATTGAACGCATCAAGACTGATCTTATGTTAGCAGAGCATATGACTAAAGGATTGCTGACTACTCTATACAAGGATCATGTTGCTAACATAGGAATTCAAAAATCAGTTGGTTGATTTTCTTAAATTTTGGCTTTTGTAAATAATTACTTCAATTTCAGTTGGTGAAATAAAGTTATTGTGTGCACATAAATTTCATTATTAAAGTCCATTGAGATTTTTGAAAGAAAGACCCCGAATGACTTATCAGAAGTTCATTCATATTAAATACATTTAGTTTTAAATTATTAAAATCGTAATATATGGAAGGAAATGTTTGTCCAAAGAGCACAACCGCCACGATTCAATTTTAATATTTTTTAAATAAATGTGAAAGTTGGTTAACTTATGGCCATATAAAGTAAAAGTTAATTATTCATTGGTGAGCCAAGTGGGAGATTGTTAGACTTAATTGTGAGTAGTGTGGCTCACAACAGTTACAAAGGTCTATTCATCTCTAAGCCGTTACAGATTTAATTACTAATGAATATGGAATACCAACAATCTTGCTCTTGATGGACGAGCTATTTATAGGGATCAAAGTTTAGCCTTTTGGTTGTGCAGAATCATCCTATCTCCATCAATTAGGATTAAAGGCATAAACTTGAGATATGAAAATGGCGAATGAAGGTATATCACATTTTCATTTTATTTTGAATGTTTTATATGGTTGAGATACTTGCTCACTTACCACCACAATCACTGCTCGGTGCAGTGTGTCATTAAGAGGGAATGCCCCAATGTTCATATTAGTTTCACCTATTTCATTGAGAGTGACAAATGTTTTACGCTTTTTGTCAACTTATCTCAACCCTCCTCCTTTATCTAGACTTGAGATCGGCTATGTTTGACGTAGGCGGAGTTATTGGTCGGCACGCTTATATAATTATATTAGAAAATATTCGTGCTGCTGAAAGTTGTTTGAAAGTCCCATTCAAAATTAAAAAAGGAAGTCATTAAAACCTAAAAAAGCAGATCAATTAAAAAAGACCTAGGTCCATTCATGTTACCGTATACTTAGTTATGTACAGCTTATAAATACTAATATGCCACTGATTTGTTTTGCAGGAGGCAAGTCTAGCCATTCCATTATTCTCCCCCGTTATTTTGCCTATGGCGCAAAACCTTGGTCCAATTCTCTTTCAATTCACATCGTCTCCAACAATTAGGCTTGGGGTAAGAACTGGGAACTTAAGTTTTGGTGGTTGCAGTATGTTAGTATATGTTTGGCTATTAAATGTAATTTTGAAATTTATGGTAAAGCATTTACATTTGCTTTGGTTTGTCGAGTAATACTGACCACTTTGGAGTCGACATGGCCAAAGTAGTTAATATGTAAGTATATTTTGGTGACATGAATGGTCTTATAGACCTACTCTTTGATTTTTCTTTCTATAAGTGGGGGAAGCTTACATGAGATATCTTAGCCCTTGATGTGAATTAAAGACTATAGCATTTCACAACAAACTTGGCTGAACAAAATGTTTAAATGTTATTGAGGTGTAAGTGAGGTGTTTTGCTTAGAAAAATTGAGGCGTAAGCCTCAATTTTTATTTTATTTTATTTTCGTTTCAAAAAAGATGCTAAATATTATGAGAAACTCATAAAAACATTCACAAAAGCAATATAAAAATAAAATATCACATTAATAAGTAAGTAAGAAGTAAAACGTAATTTGGAGTTAAATGCAACTATGTAATATGCTACTAACAATATTTATCTGCAAATGTCCATATAAAACTTTGAAAATGAACAAATTATGAACAATCAACCATCTCCAAAGTTGTGTGTGTGTGTGTGTGTGTGTGTGTGTGTGTGTATTTTCTGTGGAAAGAAAAGAAACATTTTGAGAAGTGAACTATGAATAAATTTGACATATAAACCTAGCTGAGCTTAAACAATGTCAAGTCTCTTATTTTTCTAGAATAAAAGACGCTGTAAGTTGTAACTTCATGAGGCATAAGGCATTATCTTTCGTGGCGAGGCATAGGCCTTATATTTTTGTAAATGGAAGAGTAAGGCTGCATTTGGTTCTAGATCTGAAAAACAATTTCTGTTTTCAAAGGTACCAAAATAAGGGATAAATTTTTGGTTATTGTTTTTTGATTCAACTATGAAAAATAACTAAAAAAATTAAAAAAGAAAAATTAAAACAAGAATACAACTTTGAAAAGAATTTTTATTATTTTCAGATCCAGAGAACCTTAGATTTTCGTGTGTTTATAATGTTAGCCTATGAGAATCTTTGCCTTTAAACTGAATAATTAATGAGCGATGGAAGTTTTTCAGGCGAAAATGGCGAAGAAGCAATTGGAGAATCTCAATCCTCCAATTGTACAACAAGTTCTTCCTCTGGTAGAACAACTTCTACCATTGTACATGGAATTAGTTAATGGAAGAGAGGATTTCAATCCAAGACCAGAAGAAACTCAAAGACTAGTATGTATACTTACATTATTGTACCTCTTACACATTTGGTAGCGATTTCATCTCTCTTCTACTAATTTGTTGCAAATTTACTTCTCTCATCATATTCTGCATGACCCATTGAATTTTTGTCAGTGGATTTGATTGCAATAGTCCTTTTTGGAGACTCTTATAGTTGTTTTCCTCTTGTAAGCCTGTGATGCTTTTGAACATTGTATGACTAATGAAATGGATGTTCAATTCATGTTTCTTGTTTGAAAAAATAGTAATGGTTCTTTTCATTGCATCTACCAATGCCTAAATTGTTAGTATCATTAATCGACAAATATTGAGTTTTTCATTTTCTCATTGCAGTCTATGAAAGCCTAAATTGCTTGTCATAAATCAACATATATTGAGTTCATGAGTAATTCTTTGCTATCAATCCCAAGTCAAACTGCATCATGAGTAACTAATTTTAGTCAAGACATGAACATATTCAAGAAAAAAAGGAAGAGAACATCAGTATGTCCTAATAATTGCAATATAACTTAAACCAATAACCGCAAGCGCACGACATCAAATTGTAGTAAAAATCCCTAGGTGAGTTGGGTATCGTCCTTAGAGACGATGGATTTGCAATAAAAAAATGCCCAAACTTTGAATAATTTCGATTTTATTTATAGGAGTAAAGGGTGAAATGCAAAATTAGACACTAAAAATGGATATTAGAGAAAAAATCAGTTAAATGTAAAACTTAGAGTTGCACTTCACTATGTGCCTCTTATGATTCATCTAGATATTTTGTTCTTTTTTCTACTTCTAAATTTATAAATTTTGAACCCTTGGCATTTAAACCTCTCTCGAGTGTCAAGTTGCATTTTAATTAGTCTCATGCAATACCTCTCTCGATGGTCAACAACAGCAAAGCCTCAACCCCAAATTTGTTGGGGTCGATGACATGGATCAAACTCTTCAATTGCGCTTGATTTAGTTCAATTGATGGAGTACTTTCTAAATCCTTTAAATCCCGTTGAATCAATGCATCCCAAGTTAGCTTATGTCTACCCCAACATCGTCGAATTTCTTCAGTTTCTATTGAGTCGAGTTTTCTAGCGAGAGCATTTGTAGGCCGCCTTTGGAGGTGTTCAAACCACTGCAACCGCTCTTCCCTAATCTTTGTGTCAATTGGTACTACTCCTACTCTTTTTTAAAAAAAAATTATGTATTTCTTATTCTACCTTTTGTTTTACCCATCCACCTAAGCATTAAAAGTGCATTAAATTCAAACCTAGAATGATGTAGAGAGGATCAAAGGAGGAGAACACACACACACACATATATACTATGGTGATTTTTCCAATGGTCATTTTGATAACTACATTAATGACTTTTAAATGTGTGCACCATTAGATTTAGATCCAATGCTTAAAAATAAAAATCACCATCTATGGTGATTTTCCCCAATCACCACCACGGTAGATTATATATATACTAGTTTTCATACATGCTACGCACCGCACGTGCTCTGCATTTAATGAATTAAAATTTTAAAAATATATTTTGAAATAAAACAAAACTAAAATAATTAAAGAAAAAAATCACTCAACTCTATATATGTAAAAGTTTTCATACCCAAACCGTGAAGCTCATTCTCGAATTGGACTTCATTTCTAATTCTTTCTAACTATGGATGTAGTTTTAGGCAATTTTCGTATTACACTTTTTGTATTGTTAATATTTGATTAGAAAAAGTTTTTGTTTTTCATTTGAATTATATCTCAAAAAGAAAGAAAAAGAAAATGTAATTCTTAAATGAAACTTGGGGGACTGTTGACTTAACAAGGGTAAAATTTGTGTTACTTTATTTATCACATACTAGCCCTCATTAACAAGTTTAAGTAATTCTTCTCTAAACAGGACTATTAATTCATATAGATTATGCAAGTCAGAGTTATGGTGTTCATTTCTTTGCCATTGTACCATACCCTTTGGGGGCAAAATGTAGTAAAAATCAAAATCGGTACTTCTAAATCAGAATGTTCATATACAAAGAAATATATAGGTAAGTTCATAAACAATATCCATTGGCGTCCTTTGACTATATTTCGAAGCGATGAATACAAGAATTCATAAAACTCTAAAGATATAAATGAAGAATTATCCATAATATAGGAAGTAGGTGATGAAGTAAGGGCTCATGTATGATTATCAACATCAAATGAAGTTCTTTGGAAGACATGGCTTATCTCATCCTCTTTGAGATAATTTGGCAAAAGTGCAAAGGCCAAATTCTGTGTGGAAATGGCACAAACAAGAATATGTTACCTCAAATAGAATACAACAACAACAACATAGCCTCAGTCCCAAATTAACTGGGGTCGGCTACATGGATCAAACTTTTCCATTTAAGTGCAATTGATGGTCAGCTTTCCAAACCATTCAAATCCCTCATAATTAATGCATCCCATGTTAACTTTGGTCTGCTCCCTACCTCGTCGAATTTCTACAGTTTCTATTGAGTCAAGTTTTCTAGTTGGGGCATTTGTAGGCCGTCTTTGCAGGTGACGAAACCACCGCAACCGCCCTTCTCTAATTTTTGTATCAATTGGTGCTACTCCTGCTTGTCTTTGAATTTCTATATTTCTTATTCTATCTTTACGAGTTTTACCACACATCCACCTAAGCATCCTCATTTCTGCTACGTTCATTTTATGTAATTGTTGTTGCTTTACTGCCCAACATTCACTTCCATAGAGCATAGCTGGCCTAATTGGGGTCCTATAAAATTTTCCTTTTAACTTAGTAGGAACATTTCGATCACAAATCACCCCTGTTGCACTCCGCCATTTCTTCCATCCAGCTTGAATTCTATGCGTGACATCATTCTCAATGTTACCATCATTTTGTATGATTGATCCTAGGTACCTAAAGTGGTTTACCTTAAGCGCTTCTACTTCCCCTAATTTTACCACTCCGTCATCTCGATGTCTAGTGTTTCTAAACTCACAGTGCATGTATTCGGTTTTCGTCCTACTCAACTTAAAGCCTTTAGATTCTAATGTATTCCTCCGAGTTCTAATTTCCTATTCACTCCATCTTTAGTTTCATCCACTAAGACAATATCATCTGCAAATAGCATACACCATGGTATATCCTCTTGAATATGTCTAGTTAGTTCATCTATAACTAAAGTAAATAGATATGGGTTTAAAGCCGATCCTTGATGTAGTCCTATCGTAATGGGAAATTCTTTTGTAGCTCCTCCAAATGTCTTTATACTCGTTACTACTCCATCATACATATCCTTAATAGTGTCTATGTATCTAGCATGCACTCTTTTTCTTTCTAGAACCCACCAAAGAACATCTCTAGGGACCCTATCATATGCTTTTTCTAAATCTACGAATACCATATGAAGATCTTTTTTCTTTTCTCTATATTTTTCTAACAATCGTCTTACAAGGAAAATCGCCTCCATAGTTGACCTCCCAGGCATGAAACCAAATTAATTCTCTGATATTGTTGTTTCTCTCCTTAGCCTATTGTCAATTATCATCTCCCAAAGTTTCATAGTGTGACTCATAAGTTTAATTCCCCGATAGTTTGAGCAACTTTGAATGTCTCCTTTGTTTTTGAAGATTGGCACAAGCGTGCTTCTTCTCTAATCCATTGGCATCCTTTTTGATTTTAAAATTTTATTGAAAAGTTTTGTTAACCAAGTCAATCAAATTTCTCCTAAGCATTTCCAAACCTCTATGGGTATTTCATCTGGGCCACATGCTTTCCCTATTTTCATTCTTTTCAATGCCTCTTTAACTTCTACAATTCTAATATTGCGTATATAGTTGACATTTCTTTCTTGGTGTGGGTTTTCATCTATTATAGTATCAACTTGACCATCATTAAATAAACTATCGAAGTAACTTCTCCATCTCTCCTTAATATCCTCCTCGCGCGTTAAAACATTTTGATTTTCGTCCTTAATACATCTTACATGACTTAGGTCCTATTTCTTTTTATCTCTTAATTTGGCTAGCCTATATATATATATATTTTTCGCCATCTCTATTACTTAACCTTGTATATAGATCTTCCATGAAATTTGTTTTAGCTTGACTAACTACTTTTTTAGCTTGTTTTCTAGCTTCTCTATATTGATTGTACACATCTTCATCTTGACACTTATGTATTTTCCTATACATCTCTCTTTTAGTCTTAATTGCTCATTGGACATCCTCATTCCACCACCATGTTTCCTTCTTTGGTGGTCCCAAGCCTTTAGATATACCTAATACGTTTGATCACACTCTCCTTATGCAACTACTCATTTCTAGCCACATTGTATTAGCATCTAAGTCAAGATTCCAAATATTTTCCTTTAGTAGTTTTTCTCTAAACTCTACTTGTTTACTATGTTTTAGGTTCCACCACTTTATTCTAGGGTCGCTAACTCTTTTATTTATATTATGTCATCGTGTTCGCTTACCTCAAATAGAATGCTAGAAAGAAAACATTTTAACCCAACAAAGTAGACCATGAAGTTTGTTCTTTTTGTTATTACAAGTACACCAATAAATTTTAGTTATAATGATGTGCTCCTAGAACGTACTGCTCTCACCTTGTTTATAGAGGGTGTATGTTAAAGATCTAACACCGTGATGCTCTAGACACAAACGCAAGCACTTTATTGATGATAAAACCAAAAAAAGGTTACAACACCGAGAGAAAGGAAGCTAAGAACTTAGAGGAAGAGACAAGCCTCTCCTCACCAGACCTACAGTATAACAACCCAACAAAATATGTACCGAATGACAAGAGACTAAACTATGTCTCATTTAATACTACCCACCCACCTAACCTTTCTCTCTGTGCTTACTGACATGACCATACACTCACTTACTAACTCACTTGACTAAGTGGGGCCCAACTGGCCAGCTGTAGTAAGGGGACACCCTAGAGTCGATCCCATGCTCCTCTTCTCTCTACGCTGGTACACCTTTGAAATAGGGGGCCTAACAATACTCCCGCTGTGGACAGCCACCTTGTCCTCAAGGTGGAAAGCCGAAAACGACTTACGGACATGTTGCACCTAGCTCCCAAGAAGCATCGGATTCGGGAGGGGAGGACCATTTGATCAGTACTTCCGGTCCTGCCGCGAGATTGCGATAAGCTAAAACAGTCTCGGGTTCACCCAATACCATAACAGACTCGGGAACAAAAGGGGGTAATGCTGAAGAGACCGGGATTGAACCCACCACCTTTCGGAGTTGAGACACATGAAAAACAGGGTGAATGGTGGAAGAAGCTTGAAGCTCGAGGCGGTAAGCAACGACTTCAATATGTTCGAGAATCTTGTAGGGGCCAAAGAAACGAGGACTTAGTTTCATATTGGCGCGACGTGCCATTGTTTGTTGTCCATACGGCCTCAATTTCAGATAAGTCAACTTTCCCACCTCGAAGGAAAGCTCGCGGCGATGCCTATCCGCTTGTTGCTTCATTTTGTTTTGAGCCACTAACAGTCGGTCATGCAGCTCGACAATAGCCAAGTCACGGGCTCGCAAAAAGGAGGGATATCCAAATTTGTAGACAAGGGTGGTGAGCCATAACGGACCAGCGGAAGAGGATCGCGCCCATGGAGAACCTTGAATGGTGAACACTGCAAAGAGGAATGATAAGATGTATTGTACCAAAATTCAGCCCAATGCAACCGTTTCGACCACTCCTTAGGGCGTTGGTGGATGAAACACCTAAGATACGTCTCCACACATCGGTTAACCACTTCCGTTTGCCCGTCGCTTTGTGGATGGTAAGCCGAACTGCGGTTCAAAGTGGTGTGTTGGATACGGAACAAGGCACAACAGAACTGACTGAGGAACACACGGTCACAATCCGACACGATGCTATTGGGAAAGCCATGAAGACGTACAACCTCTTTGATGAATAAGGCTGCCACAATTTTGGCCTTTTCGAAGTAGCAAAAAATGAGCGAACTTACTCAATCTATTGACCACCACGAGGATAACGTTCTCACAATTGGAAGGAGGTAGGCCCTTAATAAAATCCATAGACACATACTCTCACACCTTTCCCGAAATTGGAAGAGGTTGAAGGAGCCCACCGGGGGATGTTGTTTCATATTTGTTGCGTTGACACACGTCGCAAGAAGCGACAAACGACTTGATGTCATGTTTCATGTCGTGCCAATAAAATTCAGCTGTCAAACGCCTATAGGTTTTGAGGAATCCACCATGTCCACCAACTAGAGAAGAATGAAACTCCGCTAACAATTTGCTTTTGAATGAAGAAGAAGCCGCAGCCGATAAGACTACTCGTCCTTTGAATAGTAGTTGACCATTCGGAGAGACCAGCCAGGTTTCGTTGACGCATCGTGTGACAAGGCAGTGATGATGGCAGAAAGAGATGGGTCGGCAGAAACCTCCTGATTAATCGTCGTTGCATCAACCAAGGAGGACACCATGAGAGAGTGAAGTTCCGGTTCAAACGGGAAACGAGAGAGGGCGTCCGCCGCTTGATTTGTCACCCCCGGCTTATACCGAATCTCGAATTAGAAGCCCAACAACTTGATCAACCATCGTTGATATTCAAGGGCCATCACCCTCTGTTCAAGCAAGAATTTCAGACTTCTTTGGTCCGTACGCACTAGGAAGTTCCGCCCCAACAGATAATGACGCCATTTCTGTACCGCCAACACAATAGCCATTAACTCACGTTCGTAGGCGGACTTAGCACGAGCACTCTGTGAAAAGGCTTGGCTGAAGAATGCTATGGGACGATCAAATTGAGATAGTATTGCCCTAACCCCGACACCAGACGCATCAGTCTCCACCACGAATAAAGCATCGAAATCAGGTAACGCCAAGGTGGGCACCTTTTTGACAGCTTGTTTAATTGTTGGACAGTAAAAGAAGCCTCATCGAACCAAGAGAAGGAATCCTTACGCAATAACTGAGTGAGAGGAGCTGCCATCTTGCCATAATCTTTTACAAATCTCCTGTAGTAGCTGGTGAGGCCCAAGAAACCTCTTCGTTCTTTTGGTGATGTCGGCATTAGCCACTGATCCATCACTCGAACCTTGTTCGGATCCGCTCGCACCCCCTCGCCCGAGATGATATGCCCAAGGTATTCCAAATTAGCTTTTTGCAAAACAACATTTCTTTAAATTAGCAAAAAGGGAATGAAGCTTTAAGATAGTGAGGACCTGATGAAGGTGAGAATAATGGTCACTCATAGAAGAGCTGTAGACCAAAATATCGTCGAAGAATACCAAGACGCACCGGCGGATGAGGCCTTTGAAAATGAAGCTCATGAGGGACATAAAAGTTGTCGGGGCGTTAGAGAGGCCAAACGGCATCACCAGGAACTCAAAATGGTCGTCATGCGTTCTAAAAGCTTTCTTAGGTACATCAGACGTTTTCACTCGGATTTGGTGGTAGCCCAAGCGTAAGTCCAACTTCGAAAAAATTGAGGCGCCATGTAATTCATCAAGCAATTCGTCAATGTTTGGGATGGGGAATCGATCAGGGACAGTGGCCTCGTTCAAAGAGCGGTAATCCACGCGAGCGCCAACTTCGTCTTTCTTCTTAACCCAGCAAAGTAGACCATGAAGTTTTTTCTTTTTGTTATTACAAGTACACCAATAAATTTTAGTTATAATGATGTGCTCCTAGAACGTACTGCTCTCACCTTGTTTATAGTGGGTGTATGTTAAAGATCTAACACCCGTGATGCTCTAGACACAAACGCAAGCACTTTATTGATGATGAAACCAAAAGAAGGTTACAACACTGAGAGAAAGGAAGCTAAGAACCCAAAGGAAGAGACAAGCCTCTCCTCACCAGACCTACAGTCTAACAACCCAACAAAATACGTACCGAATGACAAGAGACTAAACAATGTCTCATTTAATACTACCCACCCACCTAACCTTTCTATCTGTGCTTACTGACATGACCATACACTTACTTACTAACTCACTTGACTAAGTGGGGCCCAATTGGCCAGCTGTAGTGAAGGGACACCCTAGAGTCGATCCCATGCTCCTCTTCTGTCTACGCTGGTACACCTTTGAAATAGGGGGCCTAACAATGTATCAATCTGTCTAATAGATCGAGCAAAGTTGATATATTCCAATGGATGGGAGACTAATCAAAGCAGCCTGAATTCTCTTTTCCATAGATACCTCCATAGAACCTTTTGTTTTAAGGAAGAACACAAGTATCAAAAAATAATTAGAGTTATTGAGGTTTGGAAGGACCTATTTCAACTCCCTCGTCAAATCATCTTAAAGGGCTATTTGGATGTAATAATCAAAGAGTATCAAATATGCTTCCTAATAAAAGGAATCTTTATACAAAGAATTGATCATGATGACCCAATAGGGCGAGATCATAGCGTGTTATAAGAAAAGTCACTTTCTTGGTGATGAAAGACGTATAAAAATGAAAGAGAAACCTCTGCCACCAACAACAATAGACTTAATCTAGCCATAAAGATTGCAAACTCATGGAGTCTAACCAAAAAAGGAGTTTTTAAGTACATTGACTTAAAACACTAATTCAATATCTTTCACTTTTAAAATTAATTAATGCTTTCACGGTTTCACCTCCTTATATTTTGAACAGCGAGAAGAGTAGTGAGACACATCGATAAGAGATTGGAGAACGACGGAAACAGGGACAAAAAATGGTGATGAGTAAAACGAAGAAGATGAAAGGGAAATAAGAGGTTTTGATGTTGAAAAAAAAAAAACGAAGAGAAGAGAATTAATGCAGACTCAACATCCACCACGATAATCAAATAAAAGGACAAAATTGTAACTTTCCTTACGGTGGATAGAATGCTTATTCGCTCTTTTATATATATATATATATATATATATATATATATATATATATATATATATATATATTGTGTGTGTGTGTGTGTGTGTGTGTGTACCTTTAAGTTTTAATTGCTTTTGAACATCTTCATTCCACCACCATGTTTCTTTCTCTGGTGGTCCCAATTCTTAAGATACGCCTAGCACGTTCGATGTTGCTCTCCTTGTGCAACTACTCATTATTGGCCAAGTCATGTTGGCATTTACGTCAAAGTTCCAAACATTTTCTTTAAATTCTTATTGTTTATTACTCTTTTGGTTCCACAACTTTATTATAGAATCTTGATTATTTTTTATTCCTATTAATTCATTGTTTTAGCTTAATATCGAGTACTAACAACCTATGCTGAGTATTAAATGTTTTACTAAGTATTACTTTGCAATCTCTACATATTTTTCTATCCCTTTTCCTTGTAAAAAGAAAATCTATTTGACTTCTATTACTTCCATTACTAAAAGTAATAAGGTGTGATTCCTAAAACTAGTATTGGCTAAGACTAGATCATATGCTGAAGCAAATTCTTAGATGGATTCTTCTTCTTCATTTCTATAACCATACCGATATCATCCATGAATTCTCTCGAACCCATCATTACTTGACCCTACATGCCTATTTAAATTCCCTTCAATAAAAATCTTTTCATGTAAAGGTATACCTTGAATAAGTCCATTCATATCATTCTAAAATTTGCATTTGATATTCTTTTTTAATCCTCTCTCTCTCTCTCTCTCCCATTTTGTTTCATGGAGGCAAACAATATTAACTCTCATTTGAATCATAGTATCCACCAATTCCATTCAATTCCCTGCTAGCGTTCCAATGTTTCTAGTCCCTAAACTTATTTTTTCTTCCTTGTGTGTTTGCTTCTGCTAGCGTTCCAATGTTTCTTGTCCCTAAACTGATTTTTTCTTCCTTGTGTGTTTGTTTTCCCAAGTAATAAAAAAGGCCAAAAATGACCTCCACATTTTTCTAGAGGAACAAAAATTGTACTTAAACGGCAGTGCGACTTTGGGCACTACAATACTCATTTTGGGAATCGTGATGCTACTGGGCTCCCAAAACTATGCTATAGGTGCATCAGTTCATCATGATGTCCTTAAGAATTATATAATGCACTATCTCTCGTGCTTCCTTCCTAGCTCATTTATGCCTTGGTTTGCCTCATCTTCGCCTGTGTTTCTTTATTCCTTGTTGGACTTCTTTCTTCTTCACTTATTAGCCTACAATTCGAAGCAGAAATAAAAGAAAGTGCTCGAAATTTTAATTCTATATACGAAATGCATATATGCAAGACATTATCTAAAAAATGCTAGACTACGAGTAATGACTTCAATTCACGAAAATGCCAAAAAATTAACTCCAAAAACTCAAACACTTCGATAAACTCAAAACCTCTAGATGAACTAAAAATGCTAAAAATGCGTAAGTCATGCGAAATGCTCCTAAATTCTAATAAAATGATCAAGGAAACGCTAGATGAAAATTCATCTTATCAACTAATAATTTAACAATACTTTGAATAGCAATGCCCAAGTTAAGAAGGATAGTTATTTAGCAGCAGTTCAAACCACACTCAAAGGTTGGGCATTTCTCATCAAGATAGGAACTTATGTACTCGAAACAGCGATGCTCCAGTTTTAGCCCCTTTGGGATGTGAAATTGTGAACATCGTATAATAGGGAAAAATAAAAGTTGGATCATTCGATAGCCATGTCACTATAATATTTTTGTTATGAGCAAGGATTGCAAGGCGTCAAGGTATGCCTAGGCGTTTTCCTTGTTAAGGAGAGGCGTTGCCTAGGCAACAAAAGAATATTTATTTAGAGGCCCCTGAAATTAATTTAATTTTCTATACCGTCTGTTTGCCTATAATACTACTACTCACTGTACTCAATGTCTGTCTACTACATCAACATTAATATTAAAGCTTCATTCTTAAAATAATTATAAAAATAAAAAATAAAATAATTCTTCAAAAATATAAAATAAAGGACCCTACAACTCATACAACAATGCAATTTCAAGTTTCAACAACGAACCAAACATTTAATTATCTAGCACAAAATTTCTTAGAGCCTTAGCACAAAGAAGAAATAAATTCATGAACAAACAAAAGTAAAAAAAAATAAAATAGAAGTAACAAACATATGTTAAAAAACTTAAAATTTTGTTTTTTTTAAGCATAAGCAAATATATTTTTTTTAAAAGAATATTTTCTAAGAAAAACATAAAAAAATAATTAAAAAAAACAGAAGTAAATAAATTTTTTTTTAAACATTCAAGGAATTTTTTTTCGAGTTGCCGGAGAGTTGTCGGAAACTTGTCGGAGTGTCGGAAGATCGCTGGTATCGTCGCTGAAGATTGAAAAATGGCTGGTGGTGGGGCGCAACAAATGGTAAGGTGGGGAGGGGTTGTGAAATTTGTGGGGACTAAGGTTAAATCTTGTTGTTTATACTTTATATATATAAACATTTAATTATAAAGAGGTTCCTTATCTTTATAGAAGTTCAGTTAGACCTCCTTTAAGACTTTAAAAATGTGTTAAGAGGTAGCACACCATTCCTGATGCAATATCAAAAAGGTGAACAATTGGAAAATGAGGTAGAAAGATAGGACACTCTTAGTTCCCTTGGGACATTGCACGTTGTAGTTGTGAATTCTTTACAAGTAAGGATCTCCTTTTGTTTTCTTCAAGGGCTTAAATGAACGGCGCTTTACAACAACAAATCTCACCTAGATTAGTACTTTTCCATTGTGCTCGTTTTAGCCCAATTGATGGTGTGCTTTCCAAATCTTTGAAATCCATGATTCCATTTCCATCCTAATAAATGTGTACTAGGTTAGTTTCGGTCTAACCCTTTGTCGTCTAATTTCTTCAGTTTCTAGTAAGTCGAGTTTTCTATTAAAGGAATTTGTGGGCCGTCTTTGTAGGTTTCTTAAGCACCGCAATCAGCCTTCCTAATTTTTGCGTCAATTCATGCTAATCCTACTTTTTGAATTTTTGTATCTCTTATTCTATCGTTACGAGTTTTACCACATCCGCCTAAGCATTCCTCATTTCCGCTACCTTCATTTTATGAGTTGTTTCTTTACCACCCAACATTCACTTCCATAAAGTATAGCATGCCTAATTACAATGTTATAAAATTGTCGTGTTAGCTTGGTATGAATATTTCGATCACATATCACACATGTTGCTCTTCTCCACTTCTTTCGTCCATTTTGAATGGCACTTTCTTGAAAAAATATGGTTAGAGAAAATCCCAACCAAGTGGTTGTGCCTTTCCAAAAGTCTGGTTTCTTTGTCTCCTCTAATTCTGCAAGTAGCAAGACCAAGGTTAATCTCTCTTTTATGAAGGTCCTTGAGACGCATTAGTTAGGAAGGATTTAAATGGTTTGGAAAGCTCACCATCAATTGCACTAAATTGAACACAATAAAAGAGTTTGATTTATGTAGCCGACCTCAATTAATTTGGTAATGAGGCTATTGTTGTTATGGTCCTTTGGTTTCAGCAATAGATGCGACAAGATTTTCCCTCAACCTCTTTGTTAGCACCTTTGATATATGTATATATATATATATATATATATATACATGATTTTCCTCAACCTCTCTGTTAGCACCTCTGATATATATATAAATTCCAATATTCGCTAATCTTGTAGAAGTTCAACTCTTTAGATATCGTACAATTGTTTGTACATTGTTAAACAAACTACATTTTTCGCTTGTGGAATTCTGATTGCCTTCATTATACTCAACTGTACCAAAGGGAAGCTATTGAATATTTATTCCGAAGGTGGATTGTTATAAATACCTAGGCTCAATCTAACCGAAGGAAAACATATTGAAGATGATGCTAGAATGAATGGGAGGAGTGCAATAGACACATTTCTAAAAGGAGCATCAGTGGAGATTGTGAATATAATACAGAATACAAAGAGACTCAAGCTAAAGTATGAGCTGTCACCATGTAAGGATAGATCTATGATTACTTTAGATGCATAAATCTTGAAAGATTCTAAAGATTATTTAGCTCACCATTAACTACATTAAATGGAATTGAGTGGAAGCATTTGATCCATGCAGTTGACTCCAACTTATTTGCTATAGAGGTTTCGTTGGTGCATAATATTGATTATTGACCAAGTAATAGGCTCTGCTTGAGAAAATGGTCTCCCTTTCTTGAAAGTTATTTTCAGACTTTTATTTGCGTTGTCTTCATAAGCTGAAGTTGAATATATGTGAAAAATGCAGATAAAATCATATTACGGAGTTTCCAGGAATCTTCTTATAAAGTTTAAAGATGACACAATTGATGACACTTCAACGCTGGCACAAGTACTTAGTTCTGACTCTGCCATTAGTTCTATGCTCGATATGTCAATCCGTTCCTTGCCTGGTGACCATGGACTTCCTTTGCAACAGGTGAACTCTATACAGCGATGTGTTTGGACAACTATCTGATAAAAAGATGTGTTTGGTAACTATTTCTACGTTATATTCAATAATTGTAGGTTATCACCATCGCATAATAGGTATCAATTAAACCATACAATTTATTTTACTATTTGTGAAGCGAACTAAGATTTGTTGCTTATTTTTAACCGTTTTATGATCAGGTTCTCCCAGATATCCCACCGCCAATGGCTGATGCTGTAAACCGTGGAGGTGAACTGTTCGTGAATCTTACTGTCGGAACTCCATGGGAAACAGTGAGTAAAGAACTTGGAAGCACATTGGGAGGAGACTCTGGGATATTTAGAGCCAAAATCTCAAAAGAATTTGACCAACTCGTGGATGTAATAGTTTCATGGATGGGATCAAACCAAGGTCCACGGTCTCTAAAACCTTGAAGAGAATACTGAAACAAAGCAAAGAGCGCATGCCCGCCCATGTCTTTTGTCCAGATTATTGGTACTCCCTTTGTCCCTGGTAATATCTGGTTTCTTTCAATCGTTGTATAGGAAGGAGTTGTGTATCCGCGTGGATGACACGGCATGTATATGTTTATTGGCAAAATGCTGGAATGACACCCCATATGACATGGCTTTGGTCTCTTATGTCTCCTAAGTCTGACCAGAACATAGTGAGTAATAAATGGATTTTCTCCATTAAAAAGAACTCAGACAGTAAATCGATATAAAGCTAGATTGGTGGTTAAAGGGTTCAAACAAGTCCCTGGTATCGATTTTGATGAGACCTATAGACCTGTTGTCAAGGCATCAACCATTAGAGTTATTTTGTCTATTGATGTCCAGTATGGTTGGTCTTTTCGACAAGTTGATATTAATAATGCATTTTTGTATGGTACTCTTGTTGAGGAGGTGCACATCAACCTGTTGGGTATGTCAGTCCTGGTCATCCTGATGTAGTCTGCAAACTTTATAAAGCCTTATATGGCCGTCGCCAAGCTCCTCGAGCTTTTAGTTTGATTGACCGAAGTCTACCTTGGTGTCATGGGGTTTTCTTAATTCAAAAGCAGATAATTTACTATTCAATTTACATGAAGGACAACATGTGTTGCATGTTCTAGTGTATGTAGATGACATTATAGTAACTGGCTCAAACTCTGCTTTCATACAATCCTTCATCAATAGGTTGAATGGGCAGCTTGCTTTGAAAGATATTGGAGAACTTGATCAGTTTTAGTATGAAGGCTAGGAGGATTGATAAAGGGCTTCACTTAACTCAATCTGCCTACATTCAACAACTGCTGCTAAAAGGAGGGATGGCTAATGCCAAACCCATTGATACCCCTTTTGCAGTACGTTCTTTGATGATAAAACTTTGTATCAAAGTCTACTTGGGGTCTCCAATATCTTGTCAATACAAGGCCAGACATTGCACTTATTGTTAATAGATTGAGTCAGTTTCAAAAACATCCGACAGTCACTCACTGGTAAGCTCTGAAGAGGGTATTGCGTTATTTAAAAGGGGCTGTTGATATGGGGTTGTGGTTTCGTCTTGATTCTTCTCTGTATATTACTGGCTACACTGATGTAGACTGGGCAGCGTCCCAGATGACAGGAAATCAGTTGCAGGCTTTGCAGTGTTCTTGGGCTATAATCTGGTGACTTAGCAATCTAAGAAACAACAGGTGTTTGTCAGATTCAGTACTGAATCGTAGTATCGAGGTTTGGCTCATGTATCAGCTGAAATCACTTGGTTGCAATCGTTACTTTCTAAACTTAGTGTTACTGTTCTTGCTACTCCAAGTGTTTGGTGTGACAACATGAGTGCAGTTGCATTGGCTAAGAATCATGTTTATCATGCTAGGACGAAACATATTGAGCTTGATATCCATTATGTTCGAGATAAGGTGTTATCGGGGCAGTTGGATGTCAATCACGTTCCTTCTGTTGATCAGGTTGTTGATATCTTCACGAAGCCTTTTTCAGCTTCTTGGTCCACTTATTTACAGGACAAACTTGGTCTAGTGACTCTACTTCTTCATTTGAAGGAGGATATTAAAGTTAATCATTAGTTTGGTTGTAATCTGGTACGATTTTGTATGTCGAGATGCATCGTGTTGGTGATGTAAGTTAGTGTGAATGTGTGTGCTCATTCGTGTACGTGATCGATGAATGAGTGTGCCACGTCAATCTGATCTACGGTGATTCTTTTATCTGTTTTCTTGATATAAATATAACAAACTCTTGTGTTCAACTCAGTTGAACAGAGAGCATTCTTCGCTCCTTCAACGTGGGTTTCATTTTTGGGTGTTTACAATGAAACCTATCATCAATTCTTTAAAAGATAGCATAATCAGAGTGGAAACTAGAAATACCAAATCAAACTAAGAATTCTAAGCCGTTTAACTATCTTGAACGCCTTCTCCGATTCAGGAGCCATCGAAACAAGATAGAAGACCACGAAAGAAACATAAAATAGCCGAAAGAGGGATCGGTGGCCGTCGACCCTTCATTTTGGGGTACCAAATAAGTATACAATCATCATATCCGTTCCGCACACATTCAAGGAATAAAGTAATAAAAGGGACATGATAAGAAGTAATTCAATGAGGTAATATCAAGGTAGATTCTAAGTAAAGCGTCAACAATCTACTAGCATGAATTTGAACATAACTACTAGCATGACATGATTGATTATAGATCGAACCCCACTTACCTCGGTCGATGCTAATCCTAGTCAAATCCCTACTCCAAGAATTCTTAGCCAATCCTCCTCGAATGTCTACATTTGTACAGATTTGACACAACCGTTAACTTAAATTGTTTGAGGTAAGTTATTATTTTTATTTAGTCATGAAACCCTCAACCTCATTTTCGAATTAACAAATCACTTAATTTTCAAGATTCGTCCATTACATGTTGTAAAGCTCTCTTCCACCTTTCCAATGGTAGGTAAAACATCAAAAACGAAGTTACAACGAAAAGTTAGAGGCGTACTCAAAACCAAAAAAAAAAAAAAAAAGTGTTTTGATAAGGTCTACCGTCAAGGACACCGCCATAGCGGTAGGTTGCAAGTGGGGTAGGGCGGGCGGAGATCGTAATTACCGTATCCGTCCCCGTAGGGTGCGGGGCGGGAATTTATTCCCTCAAATTTTCCCCGGGGTGAACTTTGCGCCCCACGCCCACCCCGAGAGGATCCTCGCGGGGCAAGGAAAACCTCGCGATGCGCCCATCAATTTTGTAAAAAATATTTATTTTGATCTTTATTTTTTGGTCATTTTGGTACTTAAGTACTACTTTCTCAATTCTTGTTTTTTTTTTCAAATTGAAAGATTAATGTGGATTTGTTTTGTTGATTGAGTTACAAGTTATCATACTTAATTAAATATATAAGATTTTCAAATTTAGTATGACAAATATATTTCAATGATGTTCTAAATATAATTTTATATATCTTTATGATATAACATATATATATATATATATTATAAAATTAATTTAATGGTAAAAATAAATTTTATTGTTGGAGATCTTGAGTTCCATTTCATATATTATATATGTTTTATGTAAAAAAAAGTTATATAATTTTTTTGTAAAAATATAAAAATGGGAAATTCTATGCAAAGAATGAGGGGCAGGGAATCCTCGAGGGGCGAAAACAATTAACGTGATCCTAATTATATTACTTTTTTTTTCAAAAAATTATTTTGCCAGTTAATTAAATGTTACTTGTTGAGGCATCAAGACAAAAGTTAGGAGTACATCATTCTAATCAATTTGTTACTACCCTAATAAAATTTTTCGGTCCCAAGCTCGGAATGATTGGTTTTATTTTATTCAAAATAAATGAATACATATTATGAAAGTGTGACTGAGCATGTATTCCTTTGCTATTATAGACAATGCTGGGAAATAAATAACATAAAAACAAATTACTGAAAAAACAAATGCCGTGGATGTAAAAAATAACAAACGCGGTGGATGTTCATGCATGCACTGGAAGATTTAACGCCGCAGACGGAGTGGGATCTCAAATATATATTGCTTGGTTCAACAACCGAATGGCTTCCTATTTACAACTACATCAGAGAAATAATAGAAGTTCGGAAGTCCCTCTCATTCTAGAATCGTGTTGATATTGCAATGACGTGGAAACATAATTATTAATCCTCAACAGAACTAAAATGGAAAGCCCGTCTCATTCTTATAGAGCTCCCTCTTCATGATACAAATACAGCCCAAGGCCAAATCGAGCACAAGCTCTGCAAAATGCTATTTCCTCGGCTGCAGCAACAGGGTCTTCGTTGTGCTCATCAACCGACACAGTTCCAGTTGAATCTCGGTGTGCCTGCAACGTCAATTATTGGCAAACCAATAAGATGTACTTTCAGCATAACAGCCTTGAGAGGCAGAATTACCACAAGTGATACAGTAACAGCTAAAAGAAACAAGTATTAGCTTATCTGAGAACCGTGACAGCGATGAAGGACAACATTTTCCAGAGTCCATACTATAATACTAAACATGTTCTGCCACCAATAGCGCGAAAACTAACGAGTAAATACTCCTTAATTAAAAAAGATGAGACCTTCCCACAATTTGCATGCTTAAATTTGGAACCCGTATAGAGTGCGGTAAAAAGCATCCTAAAATTCAGTACTACTTTTAATCGGAAAAAGGGCCAAGGCGGTTTGGACGCACATGGATCTCAAAAAATAAAAATAAAAAATAAAAAAATCAGCACAGCTGTCAGAAAATCAAGCAACCAGTAACTACATAAGCAAATGATACAAAACAATTCTATCCACTACATTGATGAGATTTAGGGCATGAAATATAGATTTTCATTTATGGAACTATAAAAGGCATAAGCATAGGGCATAAGATATTGGTGTTGTTGATGTCGTGTACATCAATGTATATTAAAGGAGGGCGGGGGAAGAGTAGATTTGCATTAAAGACGGTTAGTTGGGAGGAAGTATATAGCAGAAGGAGCTCAGATCACTCCACATGTAATTTTTAGTTACCACTTTTGTACTTTTAAATGATATTGTCTTAGTGGATGAAACTAAAGATGGAGTGAATAGGAAATTAGAACTCTGGAGGAATACATTAGAATCTAAAGGCTTTAAGTTGAGTAGGACGAAAACCGAATACATGCACTGTGAATTTAGAAATACTAGACATCGAGATGACGGAGTGGTAAAATTAGGGGAAGTAGAAGTTCCTAAGGTAAACCACTTTAGGTACCTAGGATCAATCATACAAAATGATGGTAACATTGAGAATGATGTCACACATAGAATTCAAGCTGGATGGAAGAAATGGCGGAGTGCAACAGGGGTGATTTGTGATCGAAATGTTCCTACTAAGTTAAAAAGGAAAATTTTATAGGACCACAATTAGGCCAGCTATGCTCTATGGAAGTAATGTTGGGCGGTAAAGCAACAACAATTACATAAAATGAACGTAGCAGAAATGAGGATGCTTAGGTGGATGTGTGGTAAAACTCGTAAAGATAAGTTAAAAAATATAGAAATTCAAAGACAAGTAGGAGTAGCATCAATTGATACAAAGATTAGGGAAGGACGGTTGCGGTGGTTTGGTCACCTGCAAAGACGGCCTACAAATGCCCCAACTAGAAAACTTGACTCAATAGGAACTGTAAAAATTCGACGAGGTAGAGGCAGACCAAAGTTAACATAGGATGCATTACTTAGGAGGGATTTGAATGGTTTGAAAAGCTCACCATCAATTGCACTTAATCGAGCACAATGGAAAAGTTTGATCCATGTAGCCGACCCTAGTTAATTTGGAACTGAGGCTATGTTGTTGTTGTTGTTGTTGTTGTTGTTTTGTACTTTTAAGTTCCACTTTTGTAATAATCCATGTCGTCGGACTGCGGGTTCAACCTAGTTGATTCGGCGGAAAAGTGACACCACGTTGAGAAGAGTTAACATCATTGGCTCAATCAACGCCGGAGGTCGAGGTATTGTCTTTATAGGGACGACGTGTTTTTCCCCTACTACACTAGTAGAGGTTTTATTTTATTTTATTTAATGGGAAACACATTGTTTCTCGCCATGTATATTCCCCAATTTTGGCTATAATAGAATAAAATCTCGCTCCTATTAAAAAAATGTATATGGCCTATCTATATATATATATATATATATAGAAAAACTATGCTTCTAATTTAAATCAAATCTAAATATAAATCCTAATCAAATAGAAACTTCTAATTCATGTAATTTCCTAATATGTAATAGGACTTTCTAATTTGAAAATTTCTAATTCTAAATTATCTCCAACATTCATGAGATGATCCATGATCTAATATAATTTTGTAAGGTTCAAAATGTTTCGAGAATCTTTTATCAGCTATATCTTGGTCAGTTTAAGTGTTAAACTAAAGAACCAAAAGCAATTTTGACAGTTTTGGATAACAACAGACCAAACAATGCAATATTGACAGTTGGATGGGCTCATGTGTAGGGTGAATCTATTATAGTTTGTATAATTCTTTCAATTTGTTTGCACAGGTCCCATGTCCAGATAAAATCGAATGGGATGGAAGAGTTTGATCCATGTAGCCAACCCCGAGTAATTTTGGGATTGAAGCTTTGATGTTGTTGTTTGCGCAGGTCGACAAAATGTAATACGAGTTTAATCAATATAGAGACTATAGGCATCAGTCTCCTCTGTTCATGAAGCACTAAAACTACCCTATTATTATACTAGTCATGCATAGATTGCAAAACAGCTAACCAATATATGGAAGAAAGGACACAAAACTACAAGGCAAGAGCGCACCTCCCCATCAGAACCACGGATTTTGACTCGATACACCACTGTAACATTGCCATTATCAGAGAATATGACATCACGTATTTCTCCGCACCAACCTGGTAAAGGGAACACACATGTTTCGCAAATCCATCAAGTAATGAAAACTATGGTCGATAATGATGATAAAAATCATCATTAATCATTTCCCTTTTAAAAAAAAATCATCATTAATCAAAGAATGACAAAAAAGGAATATAGAAAACCTGAAATGACAACATTAATAAAAGCGACTAACATATCTCGGTACAAAAACAGCCTTGTTTCAGTCAGTAGAAAAATGCCAGATCTCAACATTCGAAACATTTCTATGAAAAATGAAAACCAGCCCAATTTTCTGAACAAAAAAATCAGAACTTAGGAACTCCAGCTTTTTTTAGACAATCACACAAATGAGATCATCAAAAAAATAAAAATAAAAAATCTTAGAGTATGTCTGAAAATCAAGAAGTTGGCTTCATTGTTCGTATTAGGAACGAGTTGAAATCGGCATGCATCATTAGACATTCAATTTGATAGACTATGCTCACTTATTTCGCATGCAATCAACATGGCGATTGATCGACGTACAAAAAATAAAGCAGTGATGATTTCATTATTTAGAAATAATTTATTATGAAAATAAACTTTCGTAGTCCCAAGAATATTTTGACTCGTAATTTTTAGATTATCTTTTTTCCTAAGTAATCTCTATTAATTGTGACCCTTATTATGTTATTATGTACTCTACTAATTAGGCCAACAACTTGTTGGTAGTTTGGTCATAAGTGGTTAGAGTACGAGGTTTTAATTCCATTTCCTCCCTCTTCAAAAGATATATAAAATTATATTTAGAACATCGTTGAAATATATTTTCCATACTAGTTTTGAAAATTTTATATATTTAATTAAGTATGATAACTTGTACCTCAATCAACAAAACAAATCTACATTAATCCTTCAATTTGAGAAAAATAGTTTCTTAAAAAAAATTGAGAAAGTAGTACTCAAGTGCCGAAATAACCAAGGAATGAAGATCAACAACAACAACAACAACAACATAGCCTCAGTCCCAAATTAACTGGGGTCGGCTACATGGATCAAACTTTTCCATTGTGCTCGATTAAGTGCAATTGATGGTGAGCTTTCCAAACCATTCAAATCCCTCCTAATTAATGCATCTCATGTTAACTTTGGTCTGCCCCTACCTTGTCGAATTTCTACAGTTTCTATTGAGTCAAGTTTTCTAGTTGGGGCATTTGTAGGCCGTCTTTGCAGGTGACCAAACCACCGCAACCGCCCTTCCCTAATCTTTGTATCAATTGGTGCTACTCCTACTTGTCTTTGAATTTCTATATTTCTTTACGAGTTTTACCACACATCCACCTAAGCATCCTCATTTCTGCTACGTTCATTTTATGTAATTGTTGTTGCTTTACCGCCCAACATTCACTTCCATAGAGCATAGCTGGCCTAATTGCGGTCCTATAAAATTTTCCTTTTAACTTAGTAGGAACATTTCGATCACAAATCACCCCTGTTGCACTCCGCCATTTCTTCCATCCAGCTTGAATTCTATGTGTGACATCATTCTCAATGTTACCATCATTTTGTATGATTGATCCTAGGTACCTAAAGTGGTTTACCTTAGGAACTTCTACTTCCCCTAATTTTACCACTCCGTCATCTCGATGTCTAGTGTTTCTAAACTCACAGTGCATGTATTCGGTTTTCGTCCTACTCAACTTAAAGCCTTTAGAACCAAGGAATGAAGATCAAAATATATATTTTTTACAAAATGGATGGGGCACCGCGGGGATCCTCGCGGGCGAGAATCCCCGAGGGTGGGGCGTAGGGCAACAAAGTTCACCTCGCGGGGAATTTGTGGGAATAAATCCCCGCCCCGCGCCTCGCAGGGACGGGGACAGTAATTACGATCCCCGCCCTGCCCTACCCCATTTGCAACCCTGATTCTCAACTAAATCTTTCATGTAATATCTAATCTCTAAGAATCTAACTAAATCGAAAAAAAATTGAAAATATCTAACACACAACTTGTGCTGTGCTCACAACTCATGACCGCGGCACTAGCAAGCCCGTTTAGGTCCGCCCAAGCCTGGTCCATATTGGATTTGAGCGGGCTTGAGCCCGCCCAATAAAAAAGAGGCTTGGGCGGGCTTGAACAAGGCTCTCAAAAAAAAACCCGCGTAGGCCCGATCCAATCCCGCCCAGTCTCATTCATAGAACAGGTCTACTTGTACGTGAACAGAGATTGTTGTTTTTTAAGGATATTGGTTAACTTGATTACAGATTTGTGTTTTTTTTTTTTTTTTGAAATTGAAATACATGCAATTAAATCTATGTGTGCAATGATGTATATATCTTGAACAAGTATACGTGGCTTCAAGTATCTTATTAGTATTTTTAACATGATTGTGTGACAAACAAAAATACATAGGATATGACTAATTTAAATTTAGCACATCAACTACGTATTTATTTGTCCATGTGTATACAATTACATAAACGTGCACATATTACTGATTTACTGATAAGTGTACGTAACTAATAATATATTATAGAATGTGACACATATTATTGGTTATTTACTTGATTTCTTAATTCATTGCCATACATATAAATGTGTATAATTTGCATGTGTATATCCTAACTTGTGCCTTAATGCTTGCATTTATTAAATATCTTACTAAAATAAATGCATAAATGCATAACAGTTCAAGTATGTACACATTGATACTATAAGCATGTTGTATTGTGACATGTCTATGGTTCACAAACCAAAGTGTCCAATTAAATGTTTATTTGAATGGAAAGCTTGTTAGTCACCAAAGTGGCATAGCTTGAATAGATATCTAAATATTTAATTGAGACCATTAATTATAATGTTAGGAGGTTACCCAAAGGTGGACTATTGCTTATAATTAATGAGACTTAGGAGATTCATCTTCATACTTAGAAGTATGTATGTTTTATCCAAAGATATCTTACTAATTAACCTGAGTATGGTGATTGTCTATGAGTATGCTTATTATGAAATGATATAGCATGAGTTTGCGTATTTAAGTATTACCCAAAAGTGAACTTAAATACATAATAAAAATATATATATTGTATGTCTGAATCTATTAGGTTTAAGTCAAAGCATTAATGTGAGCAATTTATGTTATATTTGCGGCGTCCTCTAATATGTTTGCCTTAAGTAATATGACGGTTAAGTTCAACGGGGTCAACTACAATGGCTAGTCTGAACAAATCCAGTTTCAACTGGGTGTAATGGATCTAGACTTGACAATCATTATAGATGAGAAGCCCGCAACCATTACTGAGACTAGCTCTTCAGAGGAAAGGTCTCTTTATGAGGCTTGGGAGCAGTCAATTAGGCTGAGTTTGAATTTAATGCGCATAACGATTGCTGAAAACGTCAAGCCTGTTAGACCAGAGGGACTTGCAATGACTTCAAAGCGTGTAACAATGCCACTTTCCTAAAGGAAATTTTTCTCTCTAAACTGCAAGAGTCAGCAAATATCCTAAAGGATACGATGAAGTAAACCCACCTTTCACTTTGCAGTAGTGAAAGATGAAAACAAGAGCAGTTGCTGATGAATTTCGAGATAATTTCTTCCTCCCCAAACCTCTCCTCTTATAGAGAACTGGTCATGACCAGTTAGAGTGAAAATGGGGTAGTGGAGCAGTGGAACAGTCAAGCATTGAATGAAAATGGGGTAGTGGAACAACAATGGAGTAGTGGAGCAGTAATGGAGTAATGGAGAGCAGTTTCAACTGCATCCACTCAGTCACTTTCATAACTACCCATTTAATCTCGAAAATGGTAAAAATTAATGGTAAAAAGTTTTACCCATGGTTAGTTTGCACACATATGCACGCACACGCACGTGCCAAGTGCTAAGTGCGCCTATAAAAGCGCCTAAAATGCGCCATATGCGCAACGCGCGCGCGCGCTCGCGTGTGGCTCACCTTGCATAGCACTTGTATTTTATTTTACACACACTGTGGTGCAAGAGTACATATATACTCTTTAATCTTGAAGTTCCTAACCAATGTGGGACTAAATATTTATTTTGAAAATGTTCAACAATCCCCCGCCATTTTCAAAATAATCAGATCATTCAATCCACGAAATCTCAAACATTATATGCATAAATAATGGTATCTTGCGATTTGAACCACTAATTTGTGAAAAGTTCATTACATCATATCAGAATTACATGGTAGGTAAACTTTGAACCAATGATTCTATTCGATAAGTAGCATAAACATATCACGCATATAATTTACACCAGCAAATAGCCATAAATATCCTGACACATTCAACATTGGCCTTGTGTCCCGTATCTTCTCGTGAATGTCTTTAGAGCCAAGCACTTGAACTCCTTGAAGCGGCCGCACTTCACATCCACATAGGTAGTCTCCATTCTAGTACCCCCGCAATTTAAGCACCTTTAGAAGACTATTAAGAGATCAACTCAACCTCCTCTCTTTACATGCAGGTACCGAGCACTAACAACCTTGGGATGGTTATTAAAATTTAGTGCTCACGAGTCACTCTTATAATGAATTTGTTCGCATTGAACTCAAGACTTAACGTAATGTTAGGCGTCGAGTTGAGTTTCCACTATTAGTGACCTGTGATTCATGGGCTTGAGACCCATCCCCCTTGATGTTTTATTCACCAAGTCTCTTGGCAATCCTTTAGTAAGGGGATCGCAAGTTTTGACTAGATTTCACATAGTCAATCGTGATAACTCCTCTTGTTATCAATTCTCTGACACAACTGTGTCTCAGTCCAATATGTCTGGATTTACCATTGTACATTTGGCTATAAGCCCTTGCCAATGTGGCCTCACTATCACAATGGATAGAGATTGGAGCTACCGATTTAGGCCACGATGGTATCTCGTGTAATAATTCACTTAGCCATTCAGCTTCTTTTGAAGCTGAGGCCAATGCAATAAACTCTGATTCCATGGTAGAACCAGCCATTAAAGTTTGCTTCTTTGAAGCCCACGAGATCGCACCTCCAGCAAGTGTGAAAATCCACCCACTTGTAGATGCATGATTTTGATCTTTCACAATCCAACTTGCATCTGAAAATCCTTCTAAGACCGAAGGATATCCACTATAGCATAAACCATAGTTAATTGTTTTCTTCAGATATTTCAAAACTCTTCGAATTGCAAACCAATGCAACTCACTTGGATTGATTGTAAATCTGCTCAACTTGCCTACTGCCAAGGCAATATCCGGCCTAGTGCATGTCATTGCATACATTAAGCATCCAATTAATCTAGAATACTCCAGTTGTGAAACCTGGATTGCTGTATTTTTCACTAGCTCAATACTTGAATCTAGTGGGGTAGAAACAGGGGCACAATTCAAGTGATTGAATCTATTGAGAACTTTCTCAATATAATGAGATTGAGTTAGAGTAATACTCCCCTCATCTCTTACAATCGAATCCCGAGAATGACATCTCGCTTGCCCCATATTTTCATTTCAAAGCGGCTTGAAAGAAACCTTTTGGTCAACCGAACTTGTTCCAAGTCGGTTCAAAAATCAGCATGTCATCTACGTAAAGACAGATAATGACACCATTGCCTTTTTCATCAAACTTGCTATATACACATTTATCGATTCATTTATTTTGAATCCAAAAGCAAGTACAACTGGTCAAATTTTTGGTGCCCTTGTTTTGGTGCTTGCTTTAAACCGTACAATGATTTTCGCAATCTGCACACTTTATTCTCATGAATAGGGCATAATAAACCCTTCGAGGTTGTTCCATGTATATTTCCTCATCCAAATCTCCATTTAGGAACGTTGTTTTAACGTCCATTTGGTGGATGACCAGCTTGTTTATAGCTGCAATTGCAATAAGCAATCGATAGTAGCAATTCTAGCTACTGGTGAATAGGTATCGAAATAGTCTATTCCATGCTTTTGGGTGAAACCCTTAGCAACCAGTCTCACTTTGTGTTTTTCAATGGATCCATCAACTCTTCTTTTCCTTTTGAAGAGAAATTTGCATTTAATGGGTTTACACCCAGGAGGTAGATCAACTAGCTCCCAAGTGTTATTTCTCATTATTGAATCCATCTCATCATTTAATGTCTCTTTCCAGAAAGCTGCATCTCTTTCTTTCATTGCCTCCTCTACTGTTTGAGGATCAACATCCGTATTAAAACAATACGGAATTTGTCTAGTTACTGTTTCTCTACTTCCTTCAACTAGGAATGTATAGAAATCATAACCAAATGACTTAATTTTCCGAGCTCGTTTGCTCCTTCGAAGTTCAAGAACTTCTACTATTTCTTTGTCATTTTCAATTTCTATGACTTCCTTCCCTTTTTGGTTTTCTTCAGGAATACTTTTGGGAACAGATTTAAATCTTGTCTCATCAAAGATTGCATAACTTGATTCAATTACAGTGTTTACTGAAATCGAATTATTAGGCTCAATTACCATGAACCTATATGCCTTACTGTGTTGTGCATATCCAATAAATATGCACTCCACTCCCCTTTCACCCAATTTCCTCTTTTTGGGTTCAGGTACTTTTACTACTGCTCTACAGCCCCAAACTCTTAAATAATTAAGATTTGGTTTTCGCTTATTCCAAAGCTCATATGGGGTGACTTTATTCCTCTTTTGTGGAATTTTGTTCAAAATATGGCATGCAGTCAGCAATGCCTCTCCCCAAAAACCACTACTCAAACCAAAGTTTGATAGCATAGCATTAACCATTTCGGTTAAAACACGATTTTTACGCTCAGCCACACCATTTTGTTGTGGTGTATAAGGGGCAGTAGTCTCATGGACTATTCCAGTAGATTCAAAGTACTTTGGATCATAGTACTCTCCTCCCCTATCAGACCTTAAACATTTTATAAAGGTCTCACATTGCAATTCAGTTTATGCCTTATAGGCCCGAAACTTAACCATTGCCTCATCTTTGGAATGCAACAAATAAACATAACAAAATTTGTTATAATCATCAATAAATGTTATAAAATATTTATTGCCTCCTATTGAGGGTGTACTATGTATGTCACATACATCAGAATGTATTAAGCCTAGCAACTTTGAATTTCTTTCAACATTAGGAAATGGATTTCTAGTTATTTTTGTTTTCATGCATGCATTGCAATTTCCTTCATATTTATCAAAATAAGGCAGTAATTCCAGATTTACCATATCATATAATTTTATGAAATGAACATGTCTAATCTATGATGCCATAAAAACGAAGGAGACTCAACAAGATACGCAGAAACAACATTCTTATTAGATAAAGCGATTACATTGAGCTTAAACATGCCCTCATAAGCATAACCCTTCCCTACATATACCCCTCCCTTGGAGAGTACAAATTTGTCAGCTTCAAATACAAGCCTAAAACCAAACTTATTCAAAAGACCACCCGACACCAGATTCTTCCTCACTTCTGGTGCATAATACACGTTAGTGAGTGTTACAATTTTGCCGAAGTAAATTTCCAGATCAACACTACCTATGCCTTTAACAGGGACAGTAGCATCATTTCCCATGTACAAGACAATATTTTCATCTACTGCCTCCATGGTCTTGAAGAACCTCTTGTTCTTGCAAACGTGTCGGGTAGCACCAGAATCAACCCACCAAGCCATGTCATTTTCAACGACGTTGATTTCAGAAATCATAGCAATGAGATCATCATTGTCGTTTCCTGCACCTTTTGCAGTGCTGGAGGAAGCTTGATGTTTTCCTTGCTTCCTCTTCCAATGATAACATTCGGACTTGAGGTGGCCATCTTTCATGAGAACCAACAAGTGACTTTCTGCTTCCTTTGATTCTGGTTTTGGTTGTTCGGTTTTCCCGAACCAGCAGGCTTTTTGAAACCACCAGGCTTGTTAGGCCTGTTCAGTAGGGGCTTTTTGAACTTAGCCGCTTCCATCACATGCACCTTTGAAATCTCCTGAGCATTATGCTCTTTTTCATTTTCCTGCATGCGACAATCCTCTTCTACACGAAGATGGTTAGCAAGTTCATCAAGAGTTATGTCCTCTTTTTTATGCTTAAGAGTTCGTTTGAACTCCTTCCAGGATGGGGGCAGTTTATCAATAATAGAAGACACAACAATTGTTTCATCCATGACAAGATTGTGTTGAGAGAAATTATTTCTAATCCTCTCAATTTCACGAAATTGTTCCATGACAGACCTATCATCAACCATTTTAAAATTAATAAACTTTGATATGAGGAATTTCTTACTTGTCGCATCCTCCTTATGAAACCTTGCCTCCAGTTTCTCCCATAGCTCCTTGGCAGAGGGAACATCATGGTAGAGGTCGAACAGTGAGTCCTTCATGGCGTTCAGAATATGACCTCTGCAGGTGTGGTCATCTGTCTCTCATTTCTGCCTCTTCCTGATCTGCTCGACAGTTTCATCATCGGACTCCATAGGTTTCGGTGGATCCAGAACATACACCAGATGAAGCGCCACCAGCAGGAAATGCACTCGCTTATGCCATCTCAGGAAATCGCCTCCATCAAAGCGATCCAACTTCACAATGTTAGCCGACAGCTCTTTGATTGATGAAGCCATTGCAACAGTTTAGAGAGCAAAATTTCCTTTAGATTGTTAGACCAGAGGGACTTGCAATGACTTCAAAGCGTGTAACAATGCCACTTTCCTAAAGGAAATTTTTCTCTCTAAACTGCAAGAGTCAGCAAATATCCTAAAGGATACGATGAAGTAAACCCACCTTTCACTTTGCAGTAGTGAAAGATGAAAACAAGAGCAGTTGCTGGTGAATTTCGAGATAATTTCTTCCTCCCCAAACCTCTCCTCTTATAGAGCACTGGTCATGACCAGTTATAGTGAAAATGGGGTAGTGAAGCAGTGGAACAGTCAAGCATTGAATGAAAATGGGGTAGTGGAACAGCAATGGAGTAGTGGAGCAGTAATGGAGTAATGGAGAGCAGTTTCAACTGCATCCACTCAGTCACTTTCATAACTACCCATTTAATCTCGAAAATGGTAAAAATTAATGGTAAAAAGTTTTACCCATGGTTAGTTTGCACACATATGCACGCACACGCACGTGCCAAGTGCTAAGTGCGCCTATAAAAGCGCCTAAAATGCGCCATATGCGCGCAGCCGCGCGCGCGCGATCGCGTGTGGCTCACCTTGCATAGCACTTGTATTTTATTTTACACACACTGTGGTGCAAGAGTACATATATACTCTTTAATCTTGAAGTTCCTAACCAATGTGGGACTAAACATTTATTTTGAAAATGTTCATGCATAAGACAAGTGACGCGAAGGAGTTCATGATCAAGTTGATGAAAGGATACTCACAATCGGATATTGCTGACAAGTCCATTGTAGGGAACTTGATGAGCGAGTTGACCACTAAGAAATTTGAGTGGTCACAATCCATCCACGATCATGTGACCAATATGTCTAACTTGGCAGCGAAGCTCAAAGCGATGAGAATGGACATGAGTGAATCATTTCTGATTCAATTCATCATTAATTCGCTTCCTCCCGAGTTTGATACGGTTCCACGTGAATTACAACACCATTAAAGAAAAATGGAACTTGCAAGAAATTAAGGCCTTGCTGGTTCAAGAAGAAGGGAGATTAAGGAAGCTAAAGGATCACTCAGTTCATCTCACTCAGCATGATGAAGCTAGCAGTAGCAAAGTTACACCAGAAAGGAAGGACAAAAAGAATGACAAAGCCCCAATGAAAGTCAATGAGGACCCATAAAGAACCGTGGTACCACTTCTGCAAGAAGAGTGGACACTTCGAGAAAGACTATCCGAAACGAAAGCATGGTTTGAAAAAGAAAGGTATATATTACATTTCTATATGTTTTGAATCAAACCTTATTGAAGTGCCTAATAATAAATGGTGGCTTGATACTGGTGCAACTACTCGTGTTTCACATGTAATGCAGGGATTCCTTTCAATCTAACCTATAAGTAGAACTGAAAAGTTCTTGTTTATGGGAACCGAATGAATGCACATATAGAGGGGATCGGGACTTACAGATTGATCCTAGATACCAGATGCTTCTTGAATGTTCTTGAATGTTCTAAGAATATTGTTTCTGCATCAAAGTTAGATTGTGTAGGTTTTAACTTTAAGATTAGAAACGGTTGTTTCAGTTTGTTTAAACACAAATACTAATATGGTTTGGTATTGTAATTGACAGCTTATATCGTTTCAATCTTGATAGTATGTTTGTTGAATCCTTGATTAATGTTGAGCATGTTATTGGAAATAAACGTAGTGCACATGATGAGTGCTCTGCTTTTCTTTGGCATCAAAGACTAGGTCACATATCCAAAGAAAGGGTAAAGAGGTTAGTGAAAAGTAATATTTTACCTCAATTGGATTTTGTTGACTGGGATGTATGTGTGAATTGCATAAGCAAACTAACACACATCAAAACATCCAACCACAAAAAGCAATGAGCTTGATGAATTGTTACATGGATATTTGTGAAACTTTTGACGCTCCATCTTGGAGTGGTCAAAAGTATTTTCTCACCTTTATTGATGACTACTCACGATATTGTTATCTATACTTGCTACATGAAAAGTCTCAGTCAATGGACATTTTAGAAATGTTCATTAATGAGGTAGAAAGGCAGCTAGATAGAAATGTAAAAGTGGTGAGATCTTATAGAAGTGGTGAATACTTTGGAAAGTATGATAAAATTGGACAATGTCCATGTCAATTTGCGAATTTCCTTAAAAGTCGAGGCATTTGTGCGCAATACATAATGTCTGGTACACCTCACAAAATGGTGTAGCTGAAAGGCGGAACCGTACTCTTATGGATATGGTTAAGAGTATGTTAAGTTGTAATACTGTACCTTCATCATTGTGGATGCATGCATTACCGTTGCATATTTGTTGAATAGGGTTCCTGGTAAATCAATTCCTAAGACTCCTTATGAACTTTGGGCTGGTAGGAAACCTAGTTTGAGCATCTTCATGTTTGGAGATGTCAAGCAGAAGTAATATATATATTTTTTTTTTTTTGAGAAATAGGAGGCAAGCTCCTAAAAGTTACTATATCATCAAAAGTATGTACATAGAAGACACATCTATACAAAAGAATGATAATAAACGCATCTGTACACTAAATTCCAAGTCACATTAAGTGTTCCTTTCGCCAATTTATGAATACCCGTAATCCTTCCAATAGAGTAAATAAGAGGCCGTAGCCAAGTGAAGCCAAAGCTTCATAGGTGGTTACTTCATTGGGTGTCCTGAAATGTCTAAAGGGTACATATTTTACTGTCCTAACCATAGTATGAGAATAGTTGAGTCTAGTAATGCTCGGTTCATTAAGAATGGCCAAATCAGTGGGAGTGAAGAACCACGGAATGTGGATATTCATGAAGTTCAATTAAAAACTTCTACATCTAGCATTTCTCCTCAAATTGTTGTTCCTCTTGTTGTATCACTACGATGCAACAAACCCGGACAACAAATCATTGTTCCAAATGAGGAAAATGAACTTATTGTTAATGAACCAACTAATGATGTACAAGTTGCAAATGAACAAGTAGTGCCACATGAAATAGCATTACGAAGGTCTGTGAGGACTAAAAGACCAGCTATTTCAAATGACTTTGTGATTTATTCACTTGAACATGAATGTAATTTGAGCGTTGACAAAGATCTAGTCTCATTCAAACAAGCCACGAAATGTGATGATTCTGAAAAATGGTTTAATGCCATGATAGATGAGTTGAAATCGATGGATGACAACAAAGTCTGGGGAATTAGTCGAGTTGCTTGAAGGTGCAAAGCAAGTTGGTCGCAAATGGATCTTCAAAACCAAACGAGACTCACAAGGCAACATTGAAAGACATAAAGCCAGACTTGTCGCCAAAGGTTACAATCAAAAGGATGACATTGACTATAAGGAGACTTTCTCTCCATTTTCAAATGACTCTTTAAGAATTATAATGGCTTTGGTACCTCATTATGATCTTGAGCTTCATCTATGGATGTGAAACCGCCTTTCTGAATGGAGACTTGGAAGAGGAAGTTTACATGGACCAACCCAAAGGTTTCTTGACCACATGAAAGGAAAATTTGGTGTGTAAATTGAAGAAGTCAATATATGGATTGAAACGAGCTTCCAGACAATGGTACATTAAGTTCAAAAATACCATTACGTCATATGATTTGTAGAAAACACCGGTGATCGGTGTATATTACATTAAGATCAGTGGGGGCAAGTTCATTATATTGGTCCTATATATTGATGATATTCTTCTTGATGGTAATGATGTTGTCTTGTTACATGATGTAAAGAGATTTTTCTCTATGAACTTTGAAATGAAAGATATGGGCGAGACATTCTATGTGATAGGAATAGAAATATTTCGTGATAGATCACGAGGATTGTTAGGTTTGTCTCATAAAGGATATATCAATAAAGTATTGGAGAGATTTCAAATGGTGAAGTGCTCTGCAGGAGTAACTCCAATTCAGAAAGGGGATAAGTTCAGTTTAATGCAATGTCCTCATAATGATTTGGAACGTCAAGAAATGCAATGTATTCCTTATGCGCCAGCAGTTGGGAGCTTAATGTATGCCCAGACTTGTACTCGACTGGATATCAATTTTGCTATTGGAATGTTGAGTCAATATCAAAGTAATCCTGGAATGGATCATTGGAAAACCGCAAAGAAAGTACTAAGGTACTTACAACACA
Organism: Stephania cephalantha; assembly: GCA_039657325.1. Classification (NCBI taxonomy): domain Eukaryota; kingdom Viridiplantae; phylum Streptophyta; class Magnoliopsida; order Ranunculales; family Menispermaceae; genus Stephania; species Stephania cephalantha. The sequence goes on from CM077575.1 coordinate 202,499, forward strand.
CCAAGGACTACATGTTGACTTACAAACGGGCGAGTAATCTCAAAGTGTTTGGGTATTCAGATTTAGACTTCCAGATGAGTGGACTCGAGGAAATCTACATTCGGTTAAATGTTCCTGTTAGTTGGAGGAGCAGTTTCATGGAAGAGTCTGAAGCAGACTGTAATTGCTACTTCCACTATGGAGGTTGAATTTGTGACATGCTTTGAGACCACTATTCATGCATTATGGTTGCGTAATTTTGTGTCAAGACTTGCTATTGTTGATAGCATAACTAGATCGTTAAGGCTATACTTTGATAATTATGCTGCAGTTTTCTTCTCGAAGGATGACAAGTATTCAAAGGGTGCAAAACACATGGATTTGAAGTACTTGTCTGTCAAAGAAGAAGTACAAAAACATAAAGTGTCGATTGAGCATATTGGTAATGATCTGATGATAGTTGATCCGTTAACTAAGGGATTATCGCCCAAAATGTTTATTGTCCATGTTGAACAAATGTGCATTATAGACAAGTCCTTGTTAGCATAAATTATGGTATGCATACATAAATTTATAGTTGTATTGTTCATATTATTGTCGTGACACTTGTGAATTCAATTAAAGCTTTGTTTTTGCTTATGTATTTGTTATCTTCATTATGTTTCAGTGAGATAACATTATGGTCAGAGGATTGAAATATCCTTATTAAAGTTATATTGGTTGAGTTGATTGTGATACATGGAAGGCATCGCGTCGATTAAATGACTTGTGACCGCCATGATCTGATCATTTTAATCCAGTGAAAAGTGACTTGATAGGTTCAATAATATGCGCAATTATGTTCTATTTTGAATCACCAAGTCATTACATGGGTCAAGTGGGAGATTGTTAGATTATCGTAATATCTATTAATTGTGACCCATATTATGTTATTACGTACTTTATTAATTGGGCTCACAACTTGATGGTAGTTTGGGCATAAGTGGTTAGAGTAAGGGGTTTTAATTCCCTCCCCTCTCTCTTCAAAAGGAAACAAATCTAATAACTGAAAAATAGTTATTTGGATTAGATTCGTTTAAATACAATAGATCTCAGCATCAATGTATCAGTTTCACAATAGAAGGCAGAAAGAGGAAAAACGCATTCTCAAATTAGATAGCAAGGGAAGGAGGTATGTGTTTATTTTATGATTGAATCAAAGTGTTATGTAGATCATTAAAGATTAGAGATACATCTAATGAAATGAATGAATGCCCCATTTTTCATGGAAGATAAGAGTGAATGAAACATTTTAATTTAAATATATCATATTTACACTCACTTGACTGGGAAGAGGTATAGTTTACACAAAAACAATGAAACAAAATGATTCGATTAAAAAACTAATACACTTTATGAGATTTTTAATTGAAAAACAGAAAGTAAAGAGAAGAGAAAGAGGAAGCACACAAACCTGGAGCATAGAAACTTAACATTCGGTTGGCATGGTACCTGGCCCGAGTAACAGAAATTAAAAAAAAAAAAAAAAAAAAAAAAAAAAGAAAAGAAGAAGAATAAGTGTTGGAAGGTGATGAATAGAACACGGACGACACCTTGAATAAAAAGAAGAATAAAGTGTTGGCGGAGGCAGAGAGAGGAGTACCAGGAAATGGAGTTGGAGGCGGGTTTGACGATGTTGTCAGGAACCCTCTTGTTGAGGTCTCTAAGGATCTCCGCCAGCGGCCTTGTTATGCATGATGATGATGACGACGACTTATCCTGGAGAGGAACAACGTAGTTGTTGGAACCCGCGGCATGACCACCTTTCTTACTACTGTTACTATTGTTGTCAACAGCCCGAACACAAAACAGCGACCCTGCAACACTAGATCCACTAGATACTCTAAATCCTCTAGATCTCGGTCTCCACCACCCCTCAACAACCCCTTCCTCCCCCATCTTTCTAGATTTGGGGATAAGGAGGAGGCTCACATTTGACATTGCCAAGGCCATCGATCAAGTCCAGTCCAGTTCAGAGGACAAACAACCACTAAACAAAACAAAACCAAACCAAACCCTTCTCTCTCTCTCTCTCTCTCCCTCTCTCCCCAAGGTCCCCAACCTGCTTACCTACCTCCCTACCTACCTCCCCCTTAACCGTGGGGCATTTTCATAAAGTAAGGTAACCTCACTTTTTTTAATTCATCAAATAAGGATGGGTACTTTTTATTTACAAAACTAAAGTATGTCTCCTTTTGAAAATGAGTCATTGATGATGATGTAGCTTCATGTGGTGATGTGTGGCGATGTGTGTTGATGAGGCGGAGTGAATGGCTCCTTTTGAAGATGAGTTATCTATACAATTAATGAGGTGGAATGAATGACACATTTTCAAAAGGAGTCATCTATACAAAATACAAAACCTCTTATTTACTCCTCAAAATGAGTAATTTGTTCAACTCAAAGTGGTGAACTCATGCAAACGTCGTGTACGTATCGAGATAGACAAGTTGCATCACGTACGTATCTCGATATGGACAACCCGCATCACGCACATATCTCGAGGTAGATAACTGATGTAAAGGACACGCACGTATATGGACGTGGACAACTCATGCAAATGTCACGCATGTATCTCGCGGTTGAGAAGTCATGCAAACGGCACGCGCGTACGTCGAGGTGGCCGACCCAGGAACCTCGTGCAATTCATGCAAATGTGACACACGTATCGTAAGGTGTGCAACTCATGCAACCTCGTGCAATCCATGCAAACGTCGCGTACGTATCTCGAGGTGGACAACTCATACAATCTCATCCAATCAATGCAAACCGTGCAAAGGTCATGCACGTATTTCGATGTGGGCAACTTATGCAAATGACACGCACGTATCGGCGGGGGATAAGCCATGCAAACAACATGCACGTATCTCGAGGTGGACAATCCATGCAAACGTTAAGCACATATCTCGAGGGGACAACCCATGCATATCTACTAAAAAACATGCAACACAATTGTGATCATAAGAAGAGATATGTAGTGAAAAATTGTAAAGGCGAAAACCACGTTATATCTTTGTCTAGAATTTAAAATTAAAACAATAAGAAAGTTTTGAAAGTATGATTTCATTTCATCAAAAAAATTTAGAGGGCCGCTATGGGCACCCCACTAATTAGTAAATGCACCCTCTTGTTGAGGGCACAAAGGCATTTACCAAGGGCACCCAAAATTGATGGATGAAATCCCCAAAATACCCCTCATTCAAAATAGTGGCACCCCATCACTCCACCACCCCACCACCCGTGCTCTTCTTGAACCCTGGATTTTTGCTCAATCCATTGCAAGCAACCTTCGAACCCCGGATTTGTCTTCGTTTCTCTCCTCTGTCGTAGGCGCTTGTTGTCGTGTCGTTCGAGTTTGGAGGCTCTCCGATTTGTTGATTTTTGTCTCCACATTTGGGCTCGGTTTTAGGTCTTCGATCTCGCATACAAGGCGTTTATTCGATCGATTGAAGGTACGTTGATAGTCTAATTAAGTTGCATTTGGTACAGTATTTGTTAGTTTTCTGTAGTTTGTATTCAATGGATTGATATTTGCAAACTCGTGGATCTCGGCCACACAGGCCCGAAATAGTTTATACAGTCTCGGCCAAGCACGGTCGAGACATAGGGGAAGTGTGTGGGAACTCGTGGTTCTCGGCCAGACAGACCAGAAATAGTTTATACAGTCTCGGCCAAGCATGGTCGAGACATAAGGCAAGTGTGTGGGAACCCTCATACACATTAGTAGGGGGTCCCCAACATCAATCAAACACAAACACAACAACACCTCCAAATACAAGAATTGAATGAATTGACCAAGCTATGTTAATGGAGTACCTAGCTTAAACTCGGCCATTGTTAGCCGAGATTATTCTTATGTGTTATTGTTTTAGGTAGCGTAACGTTGTGATTGCTCTCGGTCACCACATCATGAAAGTAATTTGGAGTGTATAGTTGATTTCACTTTGGTGATGTACAACCGAGAATGAAATAGTTTTCTCGGTTGTCCATTACCGAGACTAATTGTGTTATCTCGGTCACTCATCACCGAAACTCTAATTGTTTTTTCAAACCTGCTTGACCGAGACTATAGAAATGGAAGATTTTGTTCTTATTTTTTTGAATCGTACTTCTGTTTCTACTCCAGGCGCTTACATGTTGTTGTATTATCAGGTATGGCTCGTTCAAAAAGATCTTGTAGTTGTCCGAGGCGAAAATGAGGCTCATGCATCTGAGTCTAGTAGTAGTGACTCATCAGCACCGGCATACACCACAAGTACTGACCGTAATGTGGGTGGGAGTATTAGTGCTGCAGGTGGCCATAATGAAGGAGAGTCACAAGGCATTTGGAAATGTGTGCTCCTTTCCCCGGTGGTCCTTTAGATGGATCATTGTTGAAGAGCTTTAAAGATCATGTCGCATTAGCGATTTGGAGCAATGAGAGAACTTGTATAATGTTGAATTATGAAACTTTTAATGTTTTAGTTTTTGTTGGATTAAAGAACTTGTAGAATGTTGTTTGAATGTTGGACTTGTTAGAATGTTGAATGGCGGATTATGGAACTTGTTGTGTTTTTCATTAAATATTTGACTGTTGTCTATGTTTTTGTGCTATTGTTAGTATTGAGATTTGTTTTCAATAATTCTTGTTTAATCCCTCTGGTATCAGAGTGCTTCGTTACTAACACAAACTTGTTCTCGCGACCAATCATTTGAAGCCATGAAATAGCCGATTCACTAGATGGGAATGGCCTACAAGGAGTAAACGCATCCTTGTAGTCTGAAAATAAAGTTGAAACCGGCATTACCTGCAATACATACATTGTAACATTACGACTCAACCAAAATGCACAACAAATTCACTAAAAAACTCAAAAAACCAATTGTTTGGTAGTACAGGTCCACGACTATAATCAAATTTTGGTTCAATGGCAACCGAGACTTGCGAAATAGTCTCGGTCGTTTATACCGAGACTATACAATTTGTTTCGGTCACAGCATGACCGTGAACTACACATAAGTCTCGGTGGGTTTTGACCGAGACTTATCTATAAGTCTCGGTACCGCGAGGCCGAAACAATCGCGCCCGTGCAACTTCGACTGAAAAGATGAAAAACCGAAAAAAAAAAAACGCAATTAATTTCAACAAATACCTCTTCTTGTACCTCCTCTTGCACCATTGCAGTACATTCGTCCATTTTATAGTGGAAACAAGCTCGGATGATGTGAAGACGTGGCTTTAGGTTAGAGATGGGAGACCAATGTAGTGGGGTGCCCTAAAATTTGTTTGAAAGTGGATTGTGAGATTGGAGAGAGTTTATATGAAGGGGCAATAGAGTCATTTACATCAAAGTGTAATTTAGATGGGAGAATGACAAAAAATGGGTGCCTTCATTAATTGGTGGGGTGCCCATATCGGCCCTCAAAATTTATCATAAAGGTCTATCGACTGTTACGTTGGCGTTGTTGCTCCGTGATGCAAACTGGACGTACTCTATGTCGAGTTGGACGTTGTGTTTGTACATCCGGTTGAGTTTGTCGAGGTTGCTGATCTTGCATTGAATTTTATTGAGCCGATTGATGGTCTTCCTCCGGTTCACTCGACTCACATCTGGTACTGATGCTTCCAAAATCGGAGGTTGAACCATCCCAAAAAACTGACTCCCTGTATGTGGTTGGCCGAAAGGAACATTAGGCGGCGACATGCTTAACATGTTCATGAATGAGTCATCTCCACTATATGACATATTGTAATTATAACATGGTGGAGTAAATTGACTCGGCATGTATTGAGGCAACGAAGGATACATTGGATGTCTAGGCATTCCATGGTCCATATATGAAGACGACAACCCGGGTACATAAGGATCAAAATGGTATGGAGGAAGATTCGTGATCGGGGCGCTAGGTATAAACATTTGAGGTTCTGGTTGCATTGGGGACAATGTAGGAATGTACCCATGAGAAGAATGACGTGGTGGGGATGAGCGTTGGCTACTGTCACCAACAGTCTATGTTCTTCTCGCTCTCGGACGAGATGAACGTGGTGTAGGAGAACGTCTGCTTCTCTCAGCAGCAGTCTCTGTCCGACGAGAAAGACGTGGTGGACGACGCGTCTAGTGCTCCCACCCACAGTCTGTGTTTGTGTTTTTCTTCTTCTCACCTTTCTATTTGATTCGCCTTGATCATTTTCTTCATCTTATTCTTCATTCTCCTCATCTATGGCATGTTCGACATCAATTCCACTATTCCATAAAGTAGACATTTGCCTTTCATTTTCATCTAAAATTTTTATGTCTTCATCAAGCGCAGCAAGACCTTGCTCATACTCATCCTCAATAAACATTTGCCGCAGTCGACGCACCGAGTTACACTGATATAAAAATAGGAGGTTAGTACACACAATTTAAAATATAAATCGTGAGGAAAGAAGAATAATAGTTTAAAGGTTACCGAATAGTCACGTAAAGCCCCGTCGTGTCCAATGAATCTTCTAGTGACTGATCGATACCATGTCATGTAGTCTTGTTGATCGTGTCCTTCTTCTTGTTCCACTGTGACTATGTTGTCACCACGATTTTCCCACATTTTTATATAGTTTGCGTGAAAAGCCGCCAAATTTTCTTGAACGCGTCCTCGCATCTCGATGTGGTGCAGTTGGGTGTCGTAATCACAGTTCGGTAGCACGACCTGTATCATTTCGAATTGTCTCAAAACTCTTTCTGGTCGATGCCACTCGACTATGTGGAAACAAATTAGGGGACACGTCGATAGCCAACTACCGTGACCGTCGGTACATTATTTGGGAAGAGACCTGATGACTTCATTATAAGGTTGCCACTTCACGTCATCTGCCTTATGCGAATTGAGTGCATCACAGTAAGCTGATAAAACGTGTGTCGCACTTTGAGTAACCGAAAATGCATCGATTCATATGTATAGAAAACTATAAATTACTAAAATGAAATGTAGTTAATTTTATAGAAATTACGATATAACATTTGTATCACCTATGTCCCAAAGGGACGTCATTAAACATTTCTTCTTCATCCATTGTTCGAGGTTGAACTCTAGGAACACACAGCCGCCTTGGTGCTATGAATGGAAATCTATCCCATGCTCACAGTTGTACAAGAATTGATGCCCTTGCAACCTCATGTGAACTCGCGCGAGATCCGCGGCACAACTCTCTGTACAAAAAAGCCAAGTAGGCACTCTCCCAACTATAATGTCCAGCTATGTCAAAATCCTCGAGCAACGGTAGAAACATCAAATGTACATATCGATTTGAATTATCGGCGAATAGACAACCACCGATTAGTTGGAGAATGTACGATCGAACATACCGTCGCGCCGACTCCTCATCGCTGTCGTCATGTATAGCTATTACGTTACGTTCAAGCCGTTCGACTTTAAGGTTATTTCCATGAAGGTCATCTCCAACAAGAATTCGACCAAGTAGCCTCTCACACACCTCAACATAGTCTGTATCGGTGATTCCCGTCACATGCATACCTTTCGATAGGTAAGCCGAGCTGCACCTGTACGTCCTAGAGTGTAACAGTGCACTCCCCACATTGCATATGAAATGTATGTGTTTATGGGCGCCATCTCTCAACGAATGCAGTAATCAAAGCCCAATCAAGGCTGAAAAATGATACACGCAAAATCCTATAAAACCCACTAGAACGTAGATATAGGATCATTCGAGAATGATACTCCACCGTTCGATCAACGACAGCCCGTCGTCGACGCACGCGCAATGTTTCGTACGCCTTATAATTGAAAATAAGCTGTCATATATGTCATATATATATATATATATATATATATATATTATACGTTTATTCATGAACATTTGATGTATTCATCTTAAAAAGTTTACCTGACCCGTCCACGCTCGCGAAGATCTGTGTGTAGATTGGAGATGTAATAACGAAGGATCTGATGGACCTAGATCCATTTTTGTACAAACTACAATTTATGGAGTTTTAAAAGTTAGTCGTGTTGTTCGAAAAGTCACCACAAATCATTATCAAAGGTTCAAACAATAACGAATACCTAAACATTTCATGACGTAAACTATTTAGATACTTCAAAAGGTTCAATATAATCTAATTACATACTTAAGTCATGAACAAACAATATATAAAATAGACTATTGGTTTTGATTGGAAGATTGAGGTATGCCTGGACAATTTTTTTTGTTATGTCCCTCTGCACGACAAATGCCGCATCGGTTCTTCCTAGTAGGGACTCGATCACGATCTTTATTGGGACACGTTGTTCTTTTATGTCATTCTTGATGACATATGCCACATCACAAGACTCTTGAAACATTAGGAAGATCCATCACGTTTTGCCTTTCCGTTCCCTTTGGTTTCCCTCGGCCACGTCTGCACCTTGGATCTGGTATGATCTTCGTCGCAAAAGTCGACCAATATTTCTCATATGGAATGGCTTTGAAATTAAAGGAGTAACATTGCGCATACACATCTATCCGGTAGTATGGTTCAATAAATTGCGAGTAGCTCACTCGAAATGAACATTCAGCTAACACGTGTGAGCAAGGGAAACCAAACGATTGCAATTTATTGCAACTGCACATGCGGTCCTTTAGGATAACGACTTGTGTATTGTTGTCTTTATGCATGCGATCTTCATGTCGTCCAGTAAGCACTTCAAACTCACCTATGCCACGATTTATCAAAATTGACTTGATGCTTCCTTGCAGCTTGTTCGTAATGTGTGAGTTTATCCGTGACATATTTCGTGTACGATTGCCCGTTTGAGATTGCTTCATTGATTTCATGTTTATGTCGATCGTGGTATGCCACAAATCTATAGTAAATCATCTGAGTCATTGCTGTTATTGGCAAGAATCGAGCCCCCTTCAATACACCGTTAAAACACTCTACAAGTGACGATAAAAATCGTGTAAGTAATATTACTTCAACGATAACTATATAGTTGAGTGCAAAACATAACTTGCATTTCATACATACCAACACCATTAGAATTCATCCATCCGTACCGCATACCTCCGTCGCGCGATTAAATCCATAGTTCTTTGGAGATGGCATTGACATATTGCAAACATCGAGGGGTTCGCGATGATAAATATGCAAAACGCTCCATGCACGCATTAAATTTTCGAACTTGATGTTGACCAACTGCTTGAGAAAGTAGGTTTTTCAAGGGCTCATTTTTGAATTGAGTGTTGAAATTACTGACCAAGTGTCGCAGACAATAACGGTGGTATCCTTTCGGAGGACAAAAACCATTGGTTGGTGTGTTGACCGCCTCCAAAATGCCAGGGTGACGATCAGAAATAATGCAAATACATCTCTATCCGTCACGTGTTTGCTCAACATCCTCAAAAACCATCCCCACGAATCCGTAGAGTCGGTTTTTGCAACAACAAATGCTACCGGTAGTATGTGTCCATTACCATCAACAAATATGACAATTATTAGCTTACCATTATATAAGAAAGTCGCGTCAATTTGTAGAAGAGGCCTACAAAACCTGAAAGCTTGTATTGATGCTTCGAATGCGAAAAACACACGACGAAATTGAGGACACTCAGTCCTTATCTCATAAGAAGCCCATTGTCTATGTGACCACTCGATTGCGATCCCCGGACTCTTAATCTTCACGGCCGCCAACCAGCTTGGCAATCTAGCGTATGACTCATCCCAATCTCCAAATGCATTTGCAACCGCCTTCCTTTTGACATCCCACATTCGCTTGTAGTTTACTTCGTGTCCGTATTTTGCCTTAATTATTTGTATTAATGTCTTGATAGTTATTGCTCGATTTATCTGGACAATGTTTTGGATCTCTCTCGCAAGCATGTTGGCATCGAGTTGGGCATGACCGCGTTCTACGTCGGGATTTATACAGTTGTGCGGCGCGTCTAATTGTGTGATCTCCCATAATTGTGTTCTCTTTCGCAAACAAGCACGAAGACGCCACATGCACCCGTCTTGCGCACTTCTGATGGGGCATGTGCCCTAGGTCAATCCATTAACTGTCTTTATGAATACTTTTAGTTAATAAAATAGAGGATTTCATTTGTTGTTTATTATAATTAATTTGCATGTTTACATTATAATAAGATCTATGTGTATTTACATAAATATCATAAATGTCCCTAGTCGATCATTATACTGGGAACTATAATGAATTAAGACTAGTATGAGTCTTGATTGATGATCATATGATGATTATACGTATAGGGATACGAATCAAGATCACGAGTACTTGTTAGGGAACAAAGTCTTTGGACCGACCCGCTATGAGAACATCACATGGATTAAGTCATAGTTGTTTCTCATGATAGGTATATTTTTCGATCCTATGACTTGAGATTGCAGAGACTTCAACATTAGGAACACAAGTAATTTGACACAATCAAACGTTGTCTTTAACCTAGGACGATTATAAAGGTTGTGATTGGTTAATGTGTGAGCAATGTGATGAAGTTGTGTAATCGAGATAGAATTTGTCCCTCTCATATAAAGAGAGATATCTAGTGGATCCTCGATGTGTTAGGCTGTTAAAAGGCCTAGTCTAAGTGAATTGATATTGATCAATGTCACTTGGATGTTTTCGATTTACCTAGAGATCGAGACTAGTACGATTGAACATGTTGGATGACAATTCCATGCCTTATGTTTGATCAAAAGGATATCGTGTGACAAAAGGATGTTATATACACTATTGATTAGGTTATATCGATTTGATATTCGTACAACTTGGGTAGTCATAATGTCTTGCTAGAGGCGCTTATGACTTGTATACCAAAATGTGTTTTGGTACACGCCAACGTTGTATGAGCCTATTGGGTCGCACACTAAGAATGGTTTTGCGAGATTTTAAGATGATTGAGAAAAATGAATTTTATGTGATAAAATTCATGAAAACGTCCTTGTGGTGTATTACACTTATACTTCTTTAAGTAAGGGTATATGTGTAATTTACTTAACCGTCTATATACTGAGGTTGTATAAATATACGCTTTAAGTTAGAACACGATACGAAAGAAAAAAGGTGAAACTCTATTTTCGTTTTAGAAACGACTTAGGGTTTTTGGTATGCTGCGGATCGTTTTGGAGAGAAACAAAAAGGTTTGGTATTCTCTCGAAGCTAGCACTTCAAATCTCGGCCGCCGTTCGTGTGTGGAGCGATAGAGAGGCGTTCGTCGTTGGCAGCGCCTTAGAGATTGATTAACCTTCAGAAAGGTATATTGCGATTGAGGTATGATTAAGTTTTTCATGGTTTAAACGTTTTTAATGAAATTAGATTCGGATCCTGTTGGGGTTTTTGTCAAAACCGTTTTGTAATCTCGCTGCGTATGAACCCCAAAACCTAACAGTGGTATCAGAGCCTTCGAGTTTGATTCCATTAAACTCATTGCATGTTTTCTTCTGATATATACATGATATATGATTGAAAGCATGTTAATAGTTGATGTATATGTGATATACATAAGTTTTCTGTGAGATTTATTATCATGTTTTGTGTATATGATACATATATTCGTGATTTAATTGAAATTAGTTTCGTACATGCTAGTAACCATGTTAGGTTAATTTGAATAATTTTAATGAATTGAGTTTCATGTTCTATGATCCATGACACCATTAGGTTCGATTGGGATAGTAGTTCATGATTCAATTACATGTTTGTGATTATTTGGATGAAGACCGAAATTGCAAATAATTAATTTTCGAAATTATTTATTTATCTTGTTATATCTATTTTGTTATGAAGTTTCTATTTGATAAAGATAGATAACAAATTAGATTAGGAGATATAAGCAAAATCGGTTTCGTTATCCCTATTGGATAGGAGATAAATATGGAGAAGTTTGTTATTGGTGATATGCTAGGATTCAAATATCTAAAGTCCTAATTGGATTAGGATAAGATGATTAGTTAGATGTGGGCCCGAGTTAATTAAAAATGTTTCAATTGACTTAATTTTGGATAAATTAAGGGGTAAATTTAGTATAGCAAAATCAGTGAAAAATATGATTTTCTATAGCGAATTTCAATTTTCGGAATTGAGATTCGTCTTCTAAAAAAAAAAAAAAACGAGAGGCGCCGCCTGTGCCCCGTCCGTGACCCATTGGCTAAGCCAATGGACCGCCGTCTAACTAATCCTAGCGCACGAAAATTCTTCTATTAGTGAATAGTATAAAAAATTTCCAAATTGTTTAGTGATTGAACAAATCAATAGAATATATGATATTTCATTGTTTACATAAAAATCACTAAACCTGAATAAAATCCTCTATTAAATTTTAAGTCTCATGTCATCCATTTTAAACACTTGTCAAAGGCCTCGATCACACTAATATAGTTTCAACCATATTTGGGTGTATTGTGTTATCTTGGTGAGACAAGTTGGGTAAGAGTTACCTAAATGTTTAAAATGGTCCGACTTAATAAAGCCATCAAAATAGTTTTGAGCTTTAGGCAAATGATGAGATAAAAACATGCTAAGACATAAGATGTCCCGTATCTCATAAAAGGATCTAAAAATTACATAAGATGTAATTGGTAAACATTACCTACCTAAATAATCTAGTTCGTGTTTCATGTCATATTTGTCATAGAATTAGGTGAAATATGGTTTTTAGTCCCCTAAATAAACAATATGTTTTAGGAGGGTTGTTAATTTAGTGGGAGTCTATTCCTCTATACTAAAATAAACTTTGCATAATCTTTATTGTAGATCAATGGCCTCTTCAAGTAACAATAATCCCCATCGTCATGCGATCCATCCTTGAGAAGGATAAGCTATCGGGACTAACTTTCTTGACTGGTTGAAACTTGAGAATTGTTCTTAAGCATGAACGCAAATTGTATGTCCTGGACGCTCCAATCCCTGAGGACCCACCAGCCAATGCTACGAAAGCTGTGAAGGATGTGCATAGTAAGCATGTCAACGATTCTACTGATGTTGCATGTATTATGCTGGCAACTATGGTTCCTGAACTTCAGAAGGACATGGAACTAATGGAAGCCTACGACATGACTATAACGCTGAAGGAAATGTTCAAACAACAAGCTAGGCAAGAAAGGATCGAGACAGTCAAAAACCTACATTCTTGCAAGATGACTGAGGGTGCGTCAGTTAGTCCTCATGTTCTGAAGATGAAGGGCTATGTTGACCAAACTTGATAGACTCGGATTCCCTATAAGCCAAGAGTTGGCTACGGATTTGATCTTGAATTCATTACCAGAGAGTTACTCGTGATTTGTGATGAACTACAATATGAATAATATGGAGAAATCAATTTCGAGTTGCATTTGATGCTCAAAGCTCGCGAACAAAATATCAAGAAACCCCTACAGTAATGTGTTGATGGTCCAAAAGGAAAGGGAATGAAGAAGAAAGGCAAAGGCAAAGAGTTGCAAGTTGCAAGGCATTTGCCGCACTGTCGCAAAGCTTCGTGGAACAAGTCAAGCCCCACTGTTCTCGCTTCAAAACACCCAAAAGAAAAAGAAGGAAATTGTCATTTTTCATGCACCTGGACATTGGTTCGAAATTGCAAACTCTATCTGGAAGATCTAAGGAAGAAAAAGGGTAGTGCGACTACCACTACGGGTATTTATGTTATTGAAATTAATTTATCTACTAGTGATTCCTGGGTATTAGATCTGGGATGTGGATATCACATTTGTATAAATGTGCGGGGACTCACCGAAGTAGAAAGTTGAAGAAAGGAGAAGTCATCCTCCGCGTAGGGAATAGAAGCAAGAGTTCTTTACTGGTCATTGGATCATATGACTTAGTTTTATCTAGTGGACTTATTTTAACTTTAAATAATTGTTATTTTGTGTCTCGCTTTTGAGCGAGAAACATCATTTCTGTTTCATGTTTGGATATGGATGGTTTTGATTTTATTATTGCAAATAATAGATGTTCCATTTCTCGTAAAGGCATATTTTATGCAAATTGATTTGTATGACTGTCTTTATATTCTAAGCATGAAAAAGTCCTTGATACTCCGTCTTTAACATAAATACAAAAAAAGATTCAAGTCAAATGATTTGAATCAAACCTATCTTTGGCATTGTCGTCTCGGGCACATAAATGAGAAACGCATAACGAAGCTCCATAAAGATGGACTTCTAGATTCATTTGATTTAGAAACATATGAAACGTGTGTATCTTGTTTTCTTGGGCAAGATGACTAAAAGTCCCTTTATCTTGGACACGGTGAAAGGGCAAGTGATTTATTGGGTCTAATACATACCGATGTATGCGGTCCTATAAACACAATGGCTAGAGGAGGTTATCGTACTTCATTACATTTACTCGATGATTTCAGCGAGATATGGTTATGTATATCTTATGAAACATAAAGTTGAATCATTTGAGATGTTTCGAACGTTTCAAAATGAAGTGCGAATCAACTTGGTAAAACTATCAAAACACTTCGATCGGATCGAGGTGGTGAGTATTTAAGCCAAGAATTTGATGATCATCTTAGAAATTGTGGGATTGTCTCCCAATTGACTCCACCAAAGCAACTCCACAATGGAATGGAGTTTACGAAAGGAGAAATCGAACCTTATTAGATATGGTTCGATCTATGATGAGTCATGCGAGATCTTCCATTATCCTTTTGGGGTTATGCATTACAAGCTGCAGAACTTTCACTCTAAATCGAGTTCCTTCTAAAGCGGTTGATAAAACACCATATGAGATATGGTACGGGAAGAGACCTAGTTTGTCTTTTCTTAAGATTTGGGGTTGTGAGGCTTACGTAAAGCGACAAGTCTCGAAAAACTAGCACATAAATCGACAAGTGTTTATTTGTGGGGTATCCTAAGGAAACAAAAGGATATTACTTTTATAATCCCGCCGAGAACAAAGTGTTTGTGTTGCTCGGTATGGTGCCTTTATGGAAAAACAGTTTAATTTCAAAAGACACTAGTGGGAGAGAAATAAATCTTGAAGAAGTTCAAGAATCACAGGTAAACACTGAATCAGCTATCTTGGAAGTTCAACAACGTTCGAACCAGTTGAACCTCCACAAGTGACACAAGGCCCACGTAAATCTAGTAGGGTAAGACATGAGCGAGAGAGATTCGGATTTCTCATTACCGATAGTCGTGATGTGTTGCTTATAGATCAAAATGAGCCCACCACTTATCGGGAGGCTATGTCGGACCGGACTCGGATAAATGGCTAAGTGCCATGAACTCGAGATGCAATCCATGTATGATAACCAAGTTTGGAACTTGGTTGATTTACCTGAAGGTGGTAAGACCATTGGATGTAAATGGGTTTTCAAGAAGAAAAGCGACATGGATGGCAAAATGCATACTTTTAAAGCAAGACTTGTAGCAAAAGGTTTCGAGCGGACTCAAGGTGTTGATTATGATGAAACTTTTTCGCCAATAGCCATGCTTAAATCCATAAGAATTTTAATTGCCATTCTTTGCATATTATGACTATGAAATATGGCAAATGGATGTAAAAACAACATTTCTTAATGGAAAGTCTGCTTGAGGACGTGTATATGACACAACTCTGAAGGTTTTGTACATCCTGAGAATTCTAGGAAGGTATGCAAGCTTCAAAGATCCATTTATGGATTAAAGCAAGCTTCTCGGAGTTGGAATATTCGTTTTGATGAAGCAATCAAGGATTTTGGTTTTATTAAGAACGAAGATGAGCCTTGTGTATACAAGAAGGTCAGTGGGAGTGTAGTTGTTTTTACAGTGCGTATGTTGATGATATATTACTCATTGGAAATGACATCCCAACATTGCAAAATGTCAAGTCTTGGTTAGGGAAGTGTTTCTCAATGAAAGACTTAGGAGATGCAACCTATATCCTAGGGATAAAGATCTATAGGGATAGATCTAAGAGGCTAATAGGTCTAAGTCAGAGTGCTTACATAGACAAGGTGCTGAATAGGTTCAGTTTGCAAGACTCTAAAAGAGGATTATTGCCAATGTCTCATGGCATAAGTCTCAGCAAGACTCAATGTCCTAAGACAAATGATGAGCGAGACCGTATGAATAAGATTCCATATGCATCAGCTATTGGATCTATCATGTATGCCATGTTATGCACTCGACCTGATGTATCATATGCTTTGAGCACTACAAGCAGATATCAGTCAGATCCAGGTGAGAGTCACTGGATAGCAGTAAAGAACATCCTTAAGTACTTAAGAAGGACTAAGGAAGTGTTCTTGGTCTATGAAGGTTTTGAAAATGATCTAGTTGTAAATGGTTACACAGATGCAAGTTTTCAAACTGATATAGATGATTTTAGATCGCGATCTGGATATGTGTTTACTTTGAATGGGGCGAAGGTGGAAAAGTTCGAAGACGAGAGATGCGGATTCTACAATGAAGTTTGAGTATATTGCGGCGTCCGATGCAAAGAAAGGAGCGATTTGGATCAAAAAGTTCATCTCTGAACTAGGTGTGGTTCCAAGTATTGTTAACCCTGTTTGTTTGTATTGTGACAATAACGGGGCAATAGCACAGACCAAGGAACCTAGATCACACCACAGATCCAAAAAGTTGTAGTCGATTCCATCACATGGTATTGACAATGTATGTTAACATGCCACACTTTGACGACATGTTGTAAGTCTTTTTTGTTGTCAAAGCACATCCTTAATTCCAAATCAAAATTAGAGAGGTCCCCCAGTCTGTTGATGAGAATGTTGGGTCGCAGTGGAGTTAGCCACCTCCCAATCGATTTCATTGTACACCGACAATAGTTGGTGAACTTCATCATCGATTGCTTCCTCCATGAAATTCTCTTCATCGATAGCAAACTGCTCATCATTTTGCACGTTTTCTGCCCCTGGAGGTTCATACCTTGGGTCATCCGCCACAACATTTAGGTTTTCCCAATCGACAGCTAGTGCAGCATCCTCGGGGAGACGCACATCCTCGTCCGCGTCATTAATGTCATCATCGTCGTTGGGTTCATCATCACCATGTGGTGATTGCATCCACAATCTTTCCATCATCGATCTAGTGTCTGACATGCTGATATCTTCATCTACTAGTTGCAAATGAACTGTACGATTTTGAAAATAGTCGATTGGCTCAAATGTTAAATAAATATATACCCTTGAAGTTAATGGTTGATTAGCCACTGTCGCCCACATCAAGTCGAAGTGTGTCGCGTCTTCAAGCAATACGGGGACAAAATATTGTGAACCCTCGGGGAGGGTTATAGCGTGACGATAAGTCATCATCACCATAGTTTCCGTAGATGAGATATTGAATGCGTTACACACGTGATCCATCAATTGTTGTCTACTCGTCCCAAACCTAAACGTCAACACTGTTGATGGGGGTGCGTTGTACCTAATGTCATTCCTACCATTTATAATTTCACCGTTCGCATAAAAAAGAAATGGGATTTTCCTATTTTCCATGACCTACATAATTTATTGAACAATGATGATGTAAAAAAATGGCATATATATCAAACGTCATTCGTTCATCAAATTGAGCATACTCATTCGTCTACACGACGTCAATTAATAAATCATATTTAAATCACAATCAAATTATGGCATTTTCAAAAAAAAAAAACTCAGCATAATATTTTTGGGTTTTAACAAAAAAACTCCACATATTTTTTTTTTCAACAAACAAACTCAACATAAATTCAAAAGTTTTAACTAAAACACCAAATCAAACATAACGGAACTTAAATAAATAAATTTTTGTACTTACTTATTTCCCTCTTTTCTTTCTTCTTCTTCAATTTGATAATCCCTGGAAATAAAAATTACCTTTTATTTATATAAATATTACTAACTTCAATGAAATGACGTAAAAAATAAAAAAAAATTAGAATCTTTTCACAACCTTCAACCGCAAAAAACTCACTGATATTTATCTTATATTTGATATTCCAAAAAAAAATAAAAAATTAGACTTACCCAAACCACAACTCACCCAAGTCTATCACAAAAAAATGACCCACCCCACACTCTCTCTCGGTCACCCAACTCTATATCGCTCTCTCGGTCTCTTGGTCCCCCAACTCTCTCTCTCTCCCGGGTACTCCCGACCTCCCTCTCTCTCTGCCGCACCCACTCTCTCTATCCCTCTCCCTCTCTCTGTCGCACCCTACTCTCTCTCGCTCTCTCCCTCTCTCTTCTCTCGTCGCACCCCACTCTCTCTGTCCCTCTCCCTCTCTCTGCCGCACCCCACTCTCTCTGCTCTTTCCCTCTCTTCTCTGCTGCACCCCACTCTCTCTGCTCTCTCGACGTCGCTCAACACCCTACCAGCCACCAACCATAAATAAGCCCCGCCCCTACCTAGCCTCTAGTCTGCACACCTCGAGAACGCAGGGAATATATTCCCTGCGTTCTCTAGAGGAAGAGGACGGTCACGGGTAGGGTGTAATGTGGCAAAACCCACATGGATTGTTCCCCAACACCATTGGCGCATTCGCCGAATGCGTCAATAGTTTGAGGGACCGATCCACGTGGACGTCACATGGATATTGGTCCCTTACACTAATAGCGCATTCTCCGAATGCGTCATTCGTGTTTTTACCCCGACACATAGGACACTAATGGCGCATTCGGATAATGCGTCATTAGTGTATAAATTTTGCCCAACTAAAAACGCATTTGCAAAACCTTACTTTTGTAATAAAAACAAAACCTAACTTATTTTACTAATTTATTTTATTTTTAACAGTACATTTGTAATTTTTTAAAAGCCACGTTCAGGCCGTCCACTTTGGTATATAGAAGTGAAGACCCAAATGAGATTTGTTTCTTGGAAGAGCGAGCGAAGAGGAGAAGAGAAGAGAAAATGAACACGGACATCACAGCTTCGGTGAAGCCGGAGTACCCAGTCGTGGATCGAAACCCTCCATTCACCAAAACAGTGGCCAATTTCAGCACCCTCGATTATCTTCGACTGACGACCATCACTGGGATCTCAGTCACTGTTGGGTACCTTTCAGGTCAATTTTTGATTGAATTTATGTTCGTTTTGGTCTTCGTTAAGGTTTGAAAGATCTAGTTGTTTGATCGATGTGGTTTTTGTTTTTGTTGTAGGAATCAAGCCTAACATCAGAGGCCCTTCAATGGTGACGGGAGGACTGATTGGGCTGATGGGGGGATTCATGTACGCCTACCAAAACTCCGCTGGGAGGCTAATGGGGTTCTTCCCCAACGACGACGAGGTTGCGCGGTACAAGAAGTAGGTATTGTGCCCGTTAAATTTAGGGTGGATGGAAAAAGGAGTTAACTTTGAAAACCCTTTTTTTTCGGTGGCATTTCATGATGGTCTCGTCTGAATAAACACGTTTTTGTACAATTTTTTTTTTAGCAATTTGAGAGCACTTTTCCTGTTTGTTGTGGGTTTTAATTGCTGCAATATAGATTGATAATGTGCTGCAGAACTTCTATTAAGGCATGAATTGAAATCATCTTTGTTTCTTTTATTCCAAGTTTTTTTTTTTTAAGGTGAAAGAGAGCGGAAAACTAATGGGTATAGTCTATTTAGATGGTCTGCCTATTGGGAATGGGAGGTTGATTGGGGTACATTGAAGACCCTAAGGTTGAGATGAAACCTAAAACTGGGGAAGAATGTAACTGTGAGGAAGTTTAGTTTTGAAGACATTAGGGTTGTTTGGTATCATGACTGCTTATTGCTTATGCTTTAAGTATGTGAATATGTACTTATAAAGAGCAAAAAGCAGGAAGTGCGTTTTTGGTATAGCTTTTGCTTACGCTTATCGCTGATCTGATACTAAAAAGTAGCCTTTATGTTGTTTAAGTTTGGTTTGTTTTTTGCGATTGGTTGATGCAGCACCTGGACTACCTAAAAATTACAAAAAACTATCAAAAGAGTTGTGGTTTTCATAAGCATCTCTCTATCTGTTATTTGCTTTTCGTTAGTACTTGTCCATGTAAACAAAGTATAAGCAACAAGCAACAGTTGTACCAAACATTCGTAGAGAGATGCTTATGAAAATCACGACTCTTTTGATTGTCTTAGGTAGTTTTGGATGCCACGTCAGTGCCACATCAACCAAGGTTCTTAGAATCAAGATCGCACCTAGGATCGGTTCAGTGCTCTTTAGGGTTGGGATCGCAAGACCGAATCGTGAATCGTGAATCGTGAATCTGAAGATCCTATGTCGTAAGTAAATTATGCAATTAACTTATATAAACACACATATTGTATTGAAAGAATTGTATTGGCATATATTAGATATGTAAATCTTGTAGACAATGTATAGTGTTAAACTTGGAATGATGTAGAAGCAACAAAGGCAGTTATTTGGTGCATTATTAAGTAATGGACAATGAGAACTCCACTTTCAGGTTAACGATTACAAATCTCTCTTGCGTGATGAGTTTGAGGTGTTTCGAGTTGATAAAGTCCATGAAGTCATCAATGGTAGAGTGATTGATGGCATAATTGTTGGTTTTGGTGGTGGCATGGGGCTCGAGGTGGCCACTATGTAAGTAAGAGGGAAATGAGAGTAGCTGTAATGGAAGTAATTGTTGGTTAAGATCACATGGATCGAGTTGGGATGTTGCACTAGCCCATGGATCAAATCTGGATCCTGGGCAATCCCACTAGGAAACTGCTGATCTTGACAATTATGATAACAACTAATCTCCAAAATACCTAACGATATACAAACGATTCAAAAGTTTTTTTTTTATGCCACATCAACAATAAGCACAAACAATCGTTGTACCAAATAGTCTAAAAGTCAAGTGGTAATTCAAGATTTGTACCATTAATTTGAAGTAGTTGGTACTTGGGTTGGAGATCATATGTTTTTGCTAATTCTAATGTTAGTTTTAGTTTTCTTCTCATCTTCTTTAGTACATTATGCTACCGTTTTCCTTGTTATATACATTATTATTTTATTATTCTTCCATCTTCTCAAAATCAACACAAAGATTAGGGAATGACGGTTGCGGTGGTTTGGTCACCTGTAAAGACGGCCTACAAATGCCCCTCACTAGAAAACTTGATTCAATAGAAACTGAAGAAATTCAACGAGGTAGGGGTAGACCAAAGTTAACATGGGACACACTAATTAGGAGGGATTTGGATGGTTTGGAAAGATCACCATCAATTGCACTTAATTGAGCACAATGGAAGAGTTTGATCCATGTAGCCGACCCCAATTAATTTGAGACTGAGGGCCTGAGGCTATGTTGTTGTTGTTGTTGTTGTTGTTGTTGTTGTGTTGTTGTATCTTCTCAAAATCCATATCCAAAAAGGAAAAGGAAAAGAAAAGGGAAAAAGGGAAATGTAATTGCTACTTAAAGGTTAAATCCACAACTTCAAAACCCTTTTCCCATTTTTCTAATCTTGAGTCATCATTTGAACCTCATGTTTTTTGTCGTTGAGTGTTAATAAGAGGTGAGAGAGTGAGTGATGGAATATGCAATTGGACAAGTTCGGAAGATAATTTAGTATCACTTAACGGCAATACTTATGTTGAGGTATGTGTTAAAAGTCCTGTCAATTCATTTAATCTGTATTTAAGATGGTTTGGAATTTTGGATGCATATTGGAGGCTTGCAGTGTCCGAAGGTGCATTGATGAGTGCTAAATGAACTGAAGGAGTCTCAAAGTCATTTGGATGGTTGGATTAAGGAAAAGATAGATGAATACTCTGTGCTTTGTTAGTTAGTGTTCACGATGCAACCAAAGATATGAAGATGATGGTAGACCAGTGTCTGATGATTACTTGATTTGGACATTAGTTACTTATTCAATCAATCAATTACTTTCCTGCATTAGGTTCTCCAACCCCAGAATTGGTGAAAATAACTTATCTGCTGGATTTTTTTTTTTAGCCTTATATGCTTGATTGGGCTTTATCAAGAATACTAATAACCATTTAATGCATTTTATGTTGAACATCAATCTTATTGTGTGTTAGGGTAAACTATGAGGCATCGGTGTAGTCACTGTTGTTGGTTTGCTCTACAAGTTGTGGGAAATGTATCGACTTAGACTTCGTCATTTGATTTCTTCAGTTATCCTGGCCATGACTTCTGATTCTTGAGGTTGCAGTTGCTAGAGCATGTGTTTGTTCGTCCACAAATGTCTACTAATGCTTTCTTGCCTTTCGTCACTTGTTCAATCGCTTTGGTGTCTGCTGCTTGGCGATATGTATTCCAGAACTTTTGCAGATTGGGAGTCAATAATTGGTACTGCCAATTCCTTGTGTTAATTTATACATTTCTACTAGTCGTAAATCATTTAATAGGACAATCCATATAGTATATCTAAGCTATCATCGTTCGAGGGAGGCGAGAGGGCATTAAGTTGTATTGAAGTATAAAACCATCATGAAACCCTAACAGAGAAACTGGTTTCAAGTATTGTAGAAGATGAAGTGGTGATCAGTGATCACACACTCACATGGTAGTCATATGTATTTATATCACATGTTCAATGAATTACAACCCTCAGTAGTCATATGTATTTATATCACATGTTCAATGAATTACAACCCTCAGATCTAAAGATCAATACACATCTTGAGACACTCACACTTACACACGTACCTACAGAACTCATTTACACAACAAACCAACACACAGATACCTCAAGATACAAAACACCATATCACTAGTGATTAACTCTAATATCCCCCCTCAAACTCGGAGGGAGAGAATGAACTCCAAGTTTGTCCGGCAAGAACTCAAACCGAGAGAACACAAATGGTTTAGTGAAAATATATGTAATCTGAGTAGACGAAGTAACGTGATTCACAGCTAGGTGGCCAGCAGGAACTTTGTCACGGACAAAATGAATATCGAGCTCAATATGTTTTTGTTTTGTGCAAGCATGATACACCGGGTTCTTAGCTAATGAGGCAGCGCTCATATTATCACACCAAACAGTTGGAAAGCCAGTAACAGGTAAACACAACTCAGCCAACAACGACTGCAACCAAGAAATCTCAGCAGTCACATGAGCCAAAGCCCTATATTCAGACTCCGTGTTGGAATGAGCCACAACTGCTTGTTTCTTAGATTGCCAAGAAACCAAATTTGGACCAAGAAACACAACATAACCTGCCACAGATTTACGATCATCGGGACTAGCTGCCCACTCCTCATCCGAGAAGCCAGTGAGATATAAATGATCCTCCTGTTTAAAAGAGATACCCATAACGACGGTACCTTTGACATACCGTAATACACGCTTCAAAGCTACTTTTTTAATAAACAAGTTACCTACGTTTGTTCTTCAGGGTCTTTCTCCTTACGCTAAATTGTATAATCAAACTCCTGATTATAACATTTTAAAAGTTTTTGGTTGTGCTTGTTTTCCTTATCTTTAACCTTACGATAAACATAAATATCAATTTCGATCAGAAAAAAGCATTTTCTTAGGCTACAGTTCTGTTCGTAAAGGATATAAATGTATGAATGCCAGTGGGAGAGTGTTTGTTACACGTAATGTATTGTTTCATCAGCATGAGTTTCCTTATCTTGATTTGTTTCCTACAAACAAAACTTCCAATTCTTCTACATCTGTTCCTCATTCTTTTGTTTGAATTATAGTTTGGGTCTGTTCCACATTCTATTTCTGTTCCTGTTGTGTCTTCAACATTATTTTCTCCACCCCCTGTTTCTCCCTCAGTACCTTCTTCTGTTAGTTGTCCTAGTTCTAGTTCACACACACTTCCTGTATAAAAACGCATTTGCAAAAGGCGACTTACCTTACTTTTGTAATAAAAGCAAAACCTAACTTATTTTACTAATTTATTTTATTTTTAACAGTACATTTGTAATTTTTTCCTCAACCGTGACTCACCAATAAAAGTAACGTTATTACAGCCAGCCCACAACAACAACAACTACGAATTCATCCACCAATGTAAGTAACGTTAGTATTTGAGGGGGTGACAAATGTTGGACATTTTCAAAAGAAATGTTTAGTTTCATATTAGTCAGAAACTTCAAGTTTAAAGAATATATATACTATTGCACTACAGTGTGTGGAAAGAAAAACACAATTGTTATGCAAAGTGAGCCACGCGCGCGGGCGGTGCATATGACGCTTTTATAGGCGCACTTCGCGCAAGGCACGTGCGCGTGTGTGTATATGTGTGCGAGCTAACCATGAGTAAAACTTTTTACCATTATTTATTACTATTTTCGAAATTACAATGTGGGTAGTTATTTGATTGACCCACTTAAGCATTGAATGGGTAGCTAATAAACTCATTTAATGCTTGACTGAGTGGATGCAGTTGAAACCGCTCCACTACCCCCCCTTTTCTTCTCTAACTGATTTTGACCAATGCTCTATAAGAGAAGAGGTTTGGGGAGGAAGAAAGATCATCTCGAAATTAAACAGCATTTGCTCTTGTTTCTGCTTTCACTACTGCAAAGTGAAAGCTGAGTTTGCTTCATCGTATCTTTTAAGATTTTTGCTGACTCTTGCAGTGTAGAAAACAAAATTTCCTTTAAAAAAGTAGTAGTGTTACACGCTTTGAAGTCGTTGCAAATTCTTATGATGTAACAACAAAAAAGAAATGACACCATCATCCGACAAACTGCACACCAAAATTAGAGCATCTCCCATGGTAAATTTGGATTGAAGTCACCTCATCAACATAGATAACATAAAATGTTCATCCTAAATGCCTTGAATAAACATTCAAGTTCAAAATGTCATTCAATGGTCAATATAGATTGCACTTTTTATTTTAAAATTTTATTATTATTTTTAATATCCTATGAATTGCATTGTTTGGAAGTAGACGTTAACAATAAACATTGTCTATTTCTTATATACCACGTCGGCTTAACATTCGAAATACACATTTGTATTGGAGATGATATTTTTGTTCCAATGTCTATTCAATCATAAGTGACATTCACACCCAATCCACATCCACATCTTCATTTGGAGATGCTTTAATCAAGCCTTCCTAGTTAATGCATTTTCATGAAACGATTGTCGGCTAATTTCTAATCCAGCAAAATTGATTTAATTTGCGCTTTGCTTTTATAGAAGTGCCTCCTACAACGGTCCATGAAGTCTCCATACAACTGAATCATACCACCATAGAATGAGCTATGTTGGTATCTTTATATCAATTTTCAGTTTCTACATCAGATAGTTCTATGCTCAAGAATAGCGCAGCCCAAAATTTCCTTGAATTTCAAGGTGGGGGGCAACGACAAGTGAGCCAAATTATATACGAATGCCAAAAAAAAAAAAAAAAAAAAAAAGACTTCTAAAGAGGATTGAATGTCGACCCAACAACCTCAGCTCACTGGGATCTCATCTGCTCAACCCATCAGATTTTCGTACTCTATCAGGAAATTGGATATCTTATTCACACGCCGCAGGTTCCATCGGCAAAGAGCAAAGGAAGGAAGCACTAAGAGATAATCAACCATATTACCCAGAATAAGCAATCAGCAGCAGATCACGTTACGTTTGGAACATTTTGGTGGGTGTCAGCAAATTCTCGGATTACACGCTTAAGCATTTTCCCCCCTTCCCTTGCATATGCCCATGAATACTTGTTCCTCTATCTTGCATCTTGCTCCCAATGTAATCTGAGGCTGCACTAGAGAGGGCATTCAGCCACACAGGCACTAACATTTCTGCTTCTCCATGCTTCAGATACTCTGTTGGCAAAGCTCGAACCTGAAAATAACCAAGAGACATCATGTCTGAAATAATAAAGAAACAATAGAGAACACTTTTTTTTTTTTCAGGAAAAAAAAAATGTTCAGGTAGCCCGCCATGTTTCCATATAAAAAGCAGATACATAGTACACCAAAAAAATGCAGTCCACCAAAAAAAATGCAGTCCTTGCATTGCCATTCTATATGTTTCTGCCTCACAAGGCTATTATATGATCACAAATTTTCAGCCATGATTCCTGTATTTCATTCATTAATCAATGTCCAAATTGTCTTTTCAAGGTTTTCTTATTTATTTATTTTTTATTTGAAACGGTTTCTGTATTAGTAATAAGATGTCATAGTTTTTGACAAGAAAAAGAAGTAATAGTCACTAAAAAAAAACAAAAAAAAAAAAAAAAAGATCAAAATTTGGAAAAAAGCTTAACAGTGAATAGCCAAATGTCAAAAATACCAAGACATCCTCATCCAACAACTGATTGATAATTTCTACTCAACTCATTGATGGTAAAATCAAACTTTTTAGATGTCACCAGTCAATTTTCCACGTGGTCATTGATGCAGCCCCACATTTCCTCCATTGATGAACATTTGTCCTCAAATATTCTTCTATTACTATCAATCCACAAGTACCATGGAATCTCCAAAATCAATGCATTCCAAGCGATTTTGAAGATTTGAGTGGTTTCATGGATATCTCTATTTGAGAAGACAGCATCCCAATCATTGATGACCAGTTAACCACATACACTTTACCAAAGTCCATCAGAATTGTTGTTCACAGTTTTTTTCCTTTTTTTTTTTTTTTGTAAAGCTGAAATCAACAAATAAGTGATCAAAAGCTTCATTCTCCTTTAGACAAAAGATACAACACGTAAGGGATATGAAGATACGAGGCCTTTTCCTTGAAGGGTGCACAAGAAATTATTTTAAGAAAATACAAGCCTAGCAAAATCTTTAATTTAGAGGGAAATAGGTACCCACCACGTGAAACAATATGTTAGAAATGAAGGGCCATCATTTGAAAAAATACACTAGCAAGTGAGCTTCCCACTCCAAATCAAGTATCCAACAAACTCTATCTTGTATGTGCGGGAAGACCCTAATGGGTTCTTGTGGCAGCCCAAATTTCTAACCCTTGTTTTATCCTTAATTAGGATCACCGACCTACGACGTGGGACCCGTTGAGAAATACTAGCAATGACCTTGGCACGTGACTGAGGTATATTTTATATTTTGTGTGATGTTTTCCTAGTGATGTGTATGCATCTAGATTACCAAATCATGTTCTCTACTTGTTTATAGGCGTCGAGACGCGAGTGGCACATTGCCTAGGGATGCGTGTGAACATGAGATCGGGCATTAGATGATGAGGTGACAGCCTAAGTAAATTCTTAAGTGCTTCCTAAAGTCCTTACATAAGCATTTGATTTTATTGATAACCTTGGTTTAAATGAAATACCCAAGTTCTAATGTAAATTATGCAAGCCATTGATCTCGCCTCGAGATTTGCATCATAATGGAGTTCTAGGAGATTAGGATAATGGTGAGTGGGAAGTTAGTGGGATTTTATGGAAAATGATGAATTAGATAAAGACCCTTGATGGACATAGAGATGAGAAAGTGCAACGAGATGAGTGGTTAGGATCAAATTTTAAAGGGACTATATAAAGGGGGTGTTAGTTCTCTAAACTAAAAACAGCATTCTTACCATTTTAGAGAAGAAAATCTAGAGTGTTCTTGAGAGCTGTAATTTTTTGTAAAACAAGGATTCAAGAGAGTGATTGGAGTCAACTTTGAAGAAACAAGTACTTAAGATCAAGCATAAACCTAGGTATCATTCCTATCCTTCTCTTTTAATCAATTCTTGTGAAAGTAGTCATGAATCTTGGAGTTTTATCAAAGAAATGAATTAGAGGTTTAATACCACTGATTTTCTCACTAAAATGATGCATTCAATTGTTTTTCATGAAGCAAATGGGTTCTAAGATCTTAGTTCATAGTTTTACAAGTTTTGAGCAAAAATGAGGTATTCTCATGATTTGGGTTTTCTGAATTTTTTATTTTTATGAGTATTAATTTTTAAAACAAACTGAAGATTTGGGTTCCTTGCGAGATTCCACTCAATCTACTACATTGGATTTCGAAAATTGGTTTTAAAATGAGTAAGCTATGGATTTTTTAATATTATGTGTTCTAGAACAACAAAAATGGGTTTCTTATAAAATGCATGATTTATAGTTTAAATTGAGGTATTTTTGGTTAATTTGGGCTAATTGGGAGTCATTGGGTCAAATCTATCCACAAGGAGCGAGAATCGATTGAATTGAGTCGAAATTTGGTATTGAAGTTGCGGTCATTTTCGTGCATGTTGGGCTGTTGGAGAAGATGATGAATAGTGTATGTGCTTACAAGAGATGTTTATGCCCAGAAGGGACTTCTGTCTCCATAAGGGTCATTTGTGACCACAAGGATGGCAAAAACAATGTCATTACAATTATGCAATACAAAAGGCATCTAACACACCTAAACTAATACAAAACGATGCCAGAAACCGAGAGAACTAGTGTCGGGTATCGGACGCGAGGTTTGAGGCGAGTGGTGGCCGAAGTAGCTTAGGATATTGCGTGGTTTGAGGTAAGTAAACTTGTAGGGCTTTTGTCCCCATTTCATTCTTTGCATACTTCACGTGTACAATCATTTGGACTGATGTAGCCATTTGTACTCCCGATGCCATGACTTGTGTCCTTTATCTCTGTTTATGTGTTATTTTATCATGGCATAGCTTGTGAATTGGTATTCAATGACTCGTATCTTCGTACTATGTCTTTCATTGCTATTATTGATATAAATGAATGTTTAAATAGCATGTTATTAGTGTAGTTGGATAATGATTGTACTCTTATGACTTGTTTGCCTTGGTTAAGCATATCCCTTGTTTTGAAATCTAAGTTTGTGTCAATTCTTGATGGTGTTAAAGTAGTTCTCGCGTCTAGGTTCCCTGACTAGATTGAGATGAGCGACACACAGGGTCAGTGGACTCTAGGGATGTTGCCACTCACCACTAGTATCGTGCGCCACACGGGATTAGTGAATCCTAGGGGTTGTCAGTAAATTTACCTAGCTGATGTGATGAAACTCACGACCCTTGAGAGTGGAATAATAGGCTGATGTGATGAAACTCACGGCCGACCGAACCTATATTATTACTACTTCGTCTTGAGTCAGTTTCACTTTATTTGTGGTATCTTTTAGCATATTCGTTTCTGCATTACCTTCGCTATTTATATGCTTTTAGTTACTGTTTCGTTATATTTGGAAATGTGGATAAGTGGGATCAAGATTTACTCAATGGAATTGTAATGGCCCGAAAATATTTTATATTTGAGTGGTGACGTGTACTACTATTTATACCAATGGGTGCATAATTTTATGGATTTTGTCGCCGATTTTTGTAAAGAGAGATGTGTTCATCGAGATGCACGCGCTACGGTTACGAATAATTTGGTAGATCGGTGAATCGAGGGGACTTAGGTCATATTAGGTGTGTTTTATTTATATGACCTAAGTTATTATCAAACAAGAGTGTGGGAAAGAATTAAATTAAATGTATGAGCCTATTATATATATTGTAAATATGATGGAAGACTTTCATGTTGATGGACCTAACCATGGGATGTTCCTAGAGAATAACATGAAGAGAGAAAAGAGGTGTATCCATGGGTCCTAAATTAAAGCCCCAAATTAAAAAAAGGTCTCATTCTCATTTACATCCAACAAGATTAAGAAAAATCCAGCCACATTTGCTAGAAAATAGATTTGAGTGCACTCAAGCAAGCCTAAGCAATCAATCCAAGGATTAGAGGAACTTCGACAAATTTGAGTGCACTCAAGCAAGCCTAAGCAATCGATCCAAGGTAAGCTCTAGATTGTGTTCAATTTGGAGTATGAAGTGATCAATGCATGTGTGTGTTCTTTTGTAATCAATTTTGAGATCTAAATTCTGACCTTGAAGAAATTTTCCATTGAATCAAAACTGATTTCTAAGTGTTTGGTTTCAAATCTAAATTTTGTGGAAATTAGGGTTCTTGAAGCTTTTCATGTAAAATGAATGTTAAACCCTTGATTTGATCAAATTAAATGGTCATTATTGTTGCTTTGGGTTAATTGGGAGTCATTGGGGTCAAATCAACCCATAATGAGCAAGAATTTCTTGATTAGGGTCGAAATTTGATGAAGTTGTGCTTATTTACGTTCATGTTGGGCTATTGGAGAAGATGATGAATAGTGTATGTGGCCACAGGGGACATCTATGCCCATAAGAGATGACTGCTCATAGGGAACATCTGTGCCCACAGGGGACATTTGTGCCCACAAGGGCGACCGTGGTCACAAGGGGTTGTGATCACAAACCTTGTGACCGCGAGAGATAACAACAATATTATTCCAATTATGCAATAGAAGTTGTATCTAACACATTAAAACAAATAAAAAATGCACACCAGGGACCTAAAGATTTGGTGTCGGGCGTCATGTACACATTGCGGCGCGTGTGTGAGCCATTTTTGTGGTTTTTCAAAGTGTCACAAGTAAACCAGCAGGAGCCTCAATAGTAGTTCTTCTCTCATTCAATTGTTGTTCCTTATTGAATATGTACTTAATTTTAAATTTTTTTCTTGGAATCTATTCATATTGTCGGGTGACCTAGAGTCTAGGTGGTCAAGTTGTGTAGTCTGTTGTTAGGATGGATTGAAGTCCACCAGTGTAAGGCCAAGCTTTTCTCGGAAGTGGCCTAGCACACACGATTTGACTCTCAAACTATTCTCAAAAGTGGTCGTAGACCCATAGTTTGAGAATTATTACTAAGCCGTCCTTGTGGCCTTGGGCCCACAGTTTGAGGAGAGTTTGGATTTACTTCAAGTTGTTTCTGGAAGAGGCCATGAGCCCACAGTTTGAAGAGCGTTGAGACCACTAAGACGTATATCCTTTGTATTCTATCACTCGTTTCTCGTTGTTTATTTATTTTAGTCCGTTCATCATGCACTTACCGCTTTCTTGTTTATTTCATAGTTCGCATGATTTATGGACTATTCTTTATTGATTATCTGAAGTACTGTTGAAACGCCACTGGATTTACTCACTGGAATTGCCTCGGTAACTGGTGACGATTGCATGTCATTCGTCTAGCAATGGCAAGGAGTCGGTGCTTGGTGACATCCTATGAGCTTCCCTCAGAGTCGGTTTCTACTTTTGCTACCGTAGGTCCTTTTTATGTATTTATATTATATTGTTTGGTAAAACTTCGTTATTGGGTTGAGTGCATACTTGATACATGCATATTTACCTCTTTTGTCACCTTATATGCATGAGATCAGTTTTTTTTTGGTTTCCACACCATAGGTTGTCTCGGCTATGTACTTTATGAGTTATTTACATTGCTTACGTTTATTTCCGTTGCTCAAATATTAAAACTTGCAAGACTTAATAACTCAACTATAAAGCATTGAATTAACAATAATAATGGAAATAGAGGCTTACTAGGCTTCAGTTGACCTTGCGAGGTTTGACTCAGGGGTCCATGTAGGTCTAGTGCTAAGCGGAGCCCAGTTTGTAGGGACTGGGGCCGTCACAGAATTGTCATCTTTGGTGACAACTACAGAACCGTCGAGCAGCAGGCCAGACAAGGAGAAGATCGGCGGCTACCTCTGAGCCTCAGGTGTTGGACAACTACTTTAATAATTTTAAAGAATTAAACAATTTAATAATTTGTTAGTTATTAAAACAAAAAGGCTTACATGACTTGGATTAGGGCTTAATGAAGGAATTAGGTCGGGCGGTGTATTTTAAAGAAGGGGTCGTCACAATTATAATATTGCTTGGAAATTTGTAGACTGAAAGTTAGTCTCACGTCGCTTAAGTAAAACTTCACAATGAAGTATATAAGTGTGGATCTCCCTTTAATTAGTACCAAAACCTTTAGGAATAAAACCCTACACCCATGAGTTGAAGGTGATTAAGCTGGGAACAATGTCGGTACTAACGGAGATCAATGGGCTCGCGCTTGCAGGGTTTTACTCCAAAAGTAAAAATAACAGTTGTTATCAATTGGGATCAATGAGCCCATCTGCACTCGTCCTCATAGGCCTGTGGATCTCAATATTGTCCCCAACTTAACCACCTTCCACTCACAAATGCAGGGTTTTGCTCCAAAAGGCCTCGGTACTATTTAAGGAGAGATCCACACATATCCTTCATTATGAAGTCTTACTAATATTTTGGTTCGCTCATCCCTAACAGAAACATCTCATTGGCTTCTCTATCAGTCAAAGATCATGAGAAATGGAAGTCCCAACACGTCGGGTTTACATCAACAGCAAACTCATTGGTTTTGGAGAAGTGCTTTACGAAAAGAGTATAAAGGTCGGGAATAGGTTGGAATGAGACATAATTTCACACCAAGGATCTTCTTGAAAGAGGATTCGGTCTCTCTTACAACAACAACAATCCCAAATCAATTAGGATTGGACACATGGATCAAACTCTTTCATTGCGCTCAATTTAGTGTAATTGATGGTATGCTTTCCAAATCCTTTAAATTCTTCCATTGCGCCTCATGCTTTCTAGGCAATGGCGATGGGATTCATGAGTTACTTATATCGAGTTTCCAATTCCTTTGACTCTATGACATTTATGTGATCCTTGTTTCTTCTTGATGATGATATCATGTTTGGGCAACGTTAATTTATCGTGCATTATATAGTATGCTTGCTTATTATAGTTGAAATGCTCAAAATGATAGTAAGCTTCATAAGTACAATTGTTGCATGCTAGTTATCTATGCATTTAAGTACTACTTAGATGATTGATAGTAAAGCTGTCCACCGCTTTACTGAGCCGTTGTTTATTGCTCACCCCCATTTCTCCCCTCCAGGTACCTCAACAGTTGTTTTGGACAAAGGAAAGGGAAAGATTATTGCCTTGGAGACCCGCTTTCCTGCTTGTGAGTTGCGAATACATTATTATTTATCTACTTTGGTTTGAGACTTTTATCTATTAAAACATTGCAAACCCATAGTTTATTTTAGGTTATTGTTGTAAGCCTTCAAATTTGAATTCCGCAACTTGTTAGACATTGGAAGGCTTTGTTTTCCGCATTTTATATTGCCTTAGTTGTCTAAATGTAGAATGTATTATGTATATTCCGCAAGTTAAGGCTTATCGAATCGTCGCCCTACTAGCTGGGTTATCTCGAGGGGTTTGGCGATGGCTCAAGCCGGGCGACTCGGGTCCGCGGGGATTCTGGTTGTCACATAAAATGTCATATGAGCATACAAATTCGCTTCCATATGTTACTCAAGCACCGTGGTATGTTGGACACACATTGAGATGCATGCAACATGCATATAGATGCTGATCCAACAGGTCATGATGCTTGACTAACTTTTTGGAGTACAATAGTACAGTTCAAATAAGATCTTCCTCAAAATAAAGCCATAGACGTAAATAGGACAGGTTGGTGATTGGAAGTGACCGTAGAGTGTAGCCATCCATGTAAAGAATCCCAAGAAAGAATATGCATCCATGACGTCCTCTCACTTAAACTGCAGATAGCAGCTAGTTGTTGTAATATCGTCGCAGCCTTTTGAACCTGATGAATGGTAGCAGTTGTTATTCAATAAGTTAAACGCAAATGGTAATGAAATAAAAGACATAATACATATCCTTCTGCAGGTAAGGATAGTAGAGGCATGGATAAAGAACTGTAGGTTTCTGCCTATGGCAGCTAGATTCCACAAAAAATTTAGTAAGAACAGCAATGACCACCAGTGATTGTTAACTAAACCATCAAAGGGAATGGATCGATGTGCGCAATTGGAAAACAGCTATTTAAAACAAATCAAACCCTTTAAGCATTCTTAGTAGTATCATTGTAACTCAATCTCATCATAACAAACCCAAGGACAAGTCAAATGAATAGAAAACGTCCTAATGCAAAGAAAGATTGAGAGCAGGTTTAAAATCATTATAAAAAAAATGAAAACGATGACGATGGCAACAGCAGCAGCAGCAACAGTATACATGCAGGTAAACTCACACGCGAGCGCTAGTGCAGAGAGCATATAAAACAGTGTGAAAAAGAATACAGGGCAAACCTTTTTTCCAGCAAAGGACATGCAAATTGAAAATAACAAAGGTCTATAATATCAAAGCTCACTATCCATAAAATAAAAGAAGGGATGAACAAAATAAAGAAAAATATCTCCATATGGTGTTGCATTAAAATTTTACACAATGACCACAAAGAAAATAGCATGTTGTAAAGGCCAACTTTAGATTTGACTCTAACCCTTTTTTCTTTTGTTCTATCCTCTTGCATGCATATAGAATTGACGCTCAATCTTGTGTAGGAACATAGCCACAGTCCCAAAAATCTTGTATACGAACATGGCATTACTTTTTTTTCTTCAATAATCCAATCTCTCATCCATGCCAAGTCTCGAAAGAGAGAGAAACATGCTTCTTTTGATAAGAAACAGGCTTCTTTTGATAAGAAACATTCTTCTATATTTATTAGTAAATAGGTCTCACACCAAAGAAGAAATTGCATATATACAGAGAGCACTGGACTTCTTATGCTGCTATATAAAGAAATTACCCTAGACATTGCGGAAACACCTAGTAATGCGTATAGCATGTTAGAAACCACTCCCTCCCCACCAAGAGATATGACCTGAATTGCAACTGGACTGAATGCCCCTTCATTATTATGAGCAATAGACTCAAGCAAAGAGGTTATCCCAATCTCTAAGAAACCTGCAAAGGCAAGGAATAAGCTTAGAAAATGACGTTCGCAATGTTTGTACTACTACTGAAAAGTGCTACAGAGCTTAATTCTTGGTGTGAAAATTATACAAATCTCTCTTAATTTTCCCAAATAAATTGGATTCTTTATGCACCTGTATATACCAAAAGAATGTTGAAAATCATTTTCCTAAAGAATTATATGCAAACAAACTTTTACAAAGAAATCTATTGAAGTTAGGGAAAAAAAAACATAATTTAAACAACTGGTGTTCTCCTGGACACCACCCACAGTATCGAAAAAAGAAAGAAAGAAATATATATATATATATATATATATATTGAAAATTTCAATAACTTGTGGAAAAATATTAATTAGGCATTGCAAAGCTAAAAATCAATATCAAGTATGATGAATCAATTTTAACGAATTACTAAAAGAAGAAAGAAATAAGACTAAAAAGGACGACAACAATTATTATTGAACTTGAAGAAACTTAAGATTAAGTTAAAAGACATAAAAAATTATAAACAAAATAGTTCCTCGACGTGCCTCGACAAAACTTGGATCATATAAGCACTAAGATGAAGTCGTTTATACTTCTCTGTGGTGTTGAGATTTCACAAAAATCCCCTACATCAAATTAGACTTTCCCAAATTAATTTGAATTTCTAAGGGATTGAAGTCCCAGGCTAAGTAAAATTGTTTAAATAGGAACTAAACAAAGTAGTTTTCATGTTCAGTAGATTCTAATAAAATACCTTTATGCCCCGTAACCAAAACTAGAATATTTCCAAAGTAATCGCAATATACAACAGCAACAATAAAGCCTCCATCACAAATTAGCTAGGTTGGCTAAGTATTCACAATTTCACATGCATAGATAAAACATTCAAAGTCTACTATTCTTAGGATTCCTTTTGTCGCCAAAAATTAGGCAAAAGCACATTATTTTATGCTCTATAGTATGATTAATATCTAACTAAAATAAAGCAAAATGAAAATTTTTCCTATTCGGCTATTCGTAAAAATATTTCTCCTCCAGTTGGTTTACTTGTCTACATTTTCTTAGGATTCCTTTTGTAGCTCAAAATTAAACTAAACCACATTATTTTATGCTCTAGATATTATCTAAATAACATAAAGAAAAATGAAGACTTTTCTTATTCCTTAAAAATCTCCCCACCAACAGTTTAAGTAAAAATAGGCTGGTTAAGAATATCCAAGGAATCTACACATAAAATGTTCGATATTCCTCCATTATTTGGGTATTCCCATTTCAAGATTTTTGTGACTTCTTTTTTTTTTCTTTTACTTTTTTATGAAACATTATTTTACCTTTTTGGTCCAGAGTAATTTGGTTACCTTTTTGGTCAAAAGTAAGAGGCTCACATCTAATGATAGACTTTCATTTTACCTCAGAGTCTTCAAAAATTAACATCCATAATACATTCTTAGACACCTACAAGAATAATCCTAGACCAATACCTTATATGTGATCTTTTTATATATATTTTTTGCACGTCTAAAGTCATTTGATGTTTTTGATAAGAAACCAACAACTTGACTCCAATATGAGTCGAACCAACAACCTTCTCTAACCTTCCTTTTGGCAAGTGATGCCTCATCCATCCCACCAGAGAAGCCTTGACTAAAGCTACTTGATTATTAAAATCAAGGTTACAGCCTCATGAACATTTTATATGACTAATTCATCGAAAACCAACATTATCAACACATAACTTCTCTAATGGGATCTAAATAACTTGCCCACCTTGTTCTCAACTCAACATTTGTGACAACTATGTGATTTCCACCGTTGATGCTTAACACTTAACAATGCATAAACTGTGTTATACCCAAAAAAAAGTTAATGGGTTCAGAATCTTCAGATACAAGATTATCACTTTTAACACTCTAGCAAAGTCTAAATGTTATAAATTATATAAAATATCATATATTAGCAACAATCAGCAACCTCTAAAACTTCTTACTTCCTCAGTTAGCTCCACCCTTACATCTAGCCTGCTTGCTCTCAACCTTTAGCAACTTTACTAGCAAAGTTCCAAGTCCCCATAACAATGTACATATAAATCATCATTCCATTTTCTTTATCAGGAAAAAATCATCTTTCAAATTGAAGGTTCCATTTGAAGTGTGTGATTTCCCTCTAGCCTTCTCAAGAAAGTTTCTTCCGTTACTATTTTATTACAGCTATCCAATTTATTCTAAGACGACATATATGGGGCCCGATAGTGCCCGAGCCTGGATTAGTCGGTGCGGTTGGTGTCGCACACCATGTGGGATGAGAAAATGAAAGTGTGTAGCAAAGCTTTTTTCTTTCCATGACTACCATAAATAAATAAATAAATGATAGAAAAATCAGTGAATTAGAATCTAAGACTTGCATGACATGTATGACATTGCAGCTAATGCTGCTCCCCGGTGCATAGCTGTGCAGCATATAGCAGCCTTTTGGAAGGAAACCTCAAGGAGAGAACCAGATGCAGCCAGAACATCCTGAGAAGAACAAAACAATGAAGTTATAACAAAAATGGATTTGAAAAATATGGAAATTGTTCATCTAAAATTTTTCGTATTAGATGAAACAAAAAAATAATGAAATTCCAAACAAAACCTTAGGACAACCACAAATAAATGTAGAAGTGAAGTTGGTGTAAGCCTCCACAAGGTCAGGATCTTGATCACATATGTAAGAAGAATTTAGAGCTATTATTGAAGCAGAAGCAGTAAGTCTCTCAAAGGTTGTGATAAATAAGGGCCCATATTCTTCTTTGTGACCAAATTCTTCAACAACAACAGCAGCTGAGAGAGATTAAGGGAGTAAAATTAGATGACCAACCAAAACCATCATCTGCAATTAAAAGAACTACAGCACAAAAGAGAGCAAAATAGCCATAAATCTGCGCCTTCTCTAAAATTAAGAAATCAAACACTCTATTAGAGAATACAAAAAAGAGGATGACATGTCTCACCTGAAACAGATAAATAGGAAACAACATAGCCTCAGTCCCTTATTAATTGGGGTCGGCTACATGGATCAAATTTTTCTATTGTGCTCGATTAAGTGCAATTGATGGCGAGCTTTCCAAACCATTCAAATCCATCATAATTAATACGTTCCAAGTTAACTTTGCTCTACCCCTACCTCGTCGAATTTCTTCAGTTTATATCGAGTAAGTTTTCTAGTGGGGCATTTGTAGGTCATCTTTGCAGGTGACCAAACCACCGCAACCGCCCTTCCCTAATCTTTCTGTCAATTACTACTACTCCTACTTGTCTTTGAATTTTTATATTTCTTATTCTATCTTCACGAGTTTTACCACACATCCACCTAAGCATCCTCATTTCGGCTACGTTCATTTTATGTAATTGTTGCTTAAAATGAACGTAGCGGAAATGATGATGCTTAGGTGGATGTGTGCTAAAAAGGAGAAAAAAAAAAAAAGCAACACCAATCATGAAAGAGTTTCTTAGGACATCAAACGACACGAAAATCTACAGCGAGCTTCTTCCTCTATATAACTCCCAGATGGCCTCCCTAGTCCCTACCCATAAAAACCCTCAAACCCCCGGAAAGTAAGAAGAATCAACAGTGAAAGATGATAAACATCTGACAAGCTACATTTTTTATGCACTAACCATCTCTGGAAAATTAGTCTAAGAATATGCCTCGCATCTCCCTACCAAAGTGTTCAAGCCAAACTGACCAAAGAAAAAATAAAACACGTACATTTCAGACCAAGCCCTGCTCCTCTCCTAACTCAAATAGGAACTTAGATGAAAAAAAGATCCTCCGCATGCCAACTTGCCGATAGAACTAAGAAACAACAACAAACGATGACAAAAACAACAAGAAATATCAGACCCAAATTAGTTGGGTCAGCTTCATGGATCCAACATGTCCACTCCACTCTG
This sequence comes from Stephania cephalantha, assembly GCA_039657325.1. Taxonomy (NCBI): domain Eukaryota; kingdom Viridiplantae; phylum Streptophyta; class Magnoliopsida; order Ranunculales; family Menispermaceae; genus Stephania; species Stephania cephalantha. The sequence goes on from CM077575.1 coordinate 240,919, forward strand.
TTAATGTAGCAAATGACGTGAAACTGTAATCTTTTAAATCTTACATGATTAATGCATGCCCATATATCCTACATCTACCTATATATCTTCGAATTCCCCTAGATTCTAGCTCATCCAATTTCTTAACTAGGAATTTGCAAGTCATCATTGGAAGTGTACAAAACACATGAAAATGCACTTAACTTATATTTTCCTCCATTGACGCGACTCCTATTTTTCTTTGAATACCAACATTTCTGAACATGTTTTATGGGTCTTCCCACATCCTTTTAAGCATCCCATTTTTGCCGAACTAATTCTGTGAATGTGTTTTTTCTTTATCACCCAACATTCACCCCCATAAATTATAAGTCCCTAACTAAACTAATTCCGATGTTATAAAATTTTCCTTTTAGTTTATCACGGACACTTTGGTCACTTATTACACATGTTTTACTTCTCCACTTCTTCAATCCAACTTGAATTCTACGCATAAAAAACATCACTGATATGTCCATTCTTTTGTACGATTGATCCTAAATATCTAAACAAACTCACCTCATGAGCGTGAATGCAAGGTTGATACTCTGCCAATTCTGTTGGTGCAGCGCAGACGTGCTGTCAATTTTATCCGTTAGAGAATCACATGATTGTTGTTTTCCTTGTTTTTAGTTTCATTCCAAGAAGCTTATATATAGTACAGTGAAATGTAAAGAGAACCAATTAATATTTTGAATCAAATAGTGAAATCGATTGAGTTGTGTTCTCTGCGTTTTATTTCATTGTTCTTTCCTTCCTTTGAGCAGTTTTTAGTTTCATTCCAAGAAGCTTATATATATAGTACAGTGAAATGTAAAGAGAACCAGTTGTTGATATTTAGAATCAAATAGTGAAATCAATTGAGTTGTGTGCTCTTTGTTTTATTTCGTTGTTCATTCCTTCCTTTGAGCTCTCTGCATCTGAAGGAGCACGGGATGGTTAGTGATAGGAAGATTCAGATCAATATCTTTATCATGTAGGGATCTGGAAATTCACACCTCATTTACAGGAATTTTTTTTTTTTTTTTTTTTTATAAGAAACCACAACTTGCCCTTGTTGAGGCTCAAAATCCAACCTCTTACTCAAGTAGGTATTGCTAAACCATTAAGCTACCCACTTCGTTGGTCATTTTCAGAAAATGCTTTAGATTCTTGGACTTGCAAAGATTCAGGTATGGTGGCTTTCTTCTTTAAGTAACCCTGTTATGCAATCCTTAAAAGCAAGACTAGCTTGTTCAGATTCGTCATCTTGAAAATCATGGGGCTCTGAAGAGTTAACTTCAGGGATTTTTTACTCAATTGGTGGCTCAAGTAATGACTCAATGGCAAAAGGATAAAAAGGTAGCAAATTCCAACCCTGTTCTGTGATGGAATGTTCCCCTGCAGAGGAGCAGGAAAACACGACCTGTAATAACTAATCAATGAGGGTGACACTTGTCGAGACAGGATCATATGAGAAAGTGGATGATAGCAATCATACCTCTTTTGGGTGGACGAGTAATAGAGAATAAAGACTGATGACAATAAAATGAATATATAATATTCATACATATATACCCTACGAATAAATCTTACTTTCGTACAAGTGCTAATGTTGAACGAGAAAACAAATAAAAAATAAAATAAAGAAGTTGTGACGACCCAAAACTAAATAAACGTTCCCTAGGGGCAAATTAATAAATTCACAAACCTTAAACCAATGTAGCCCTAATATAAATTGATTTTAAAACCCTAACCCCCTTTTTGTGTTCAAAACCCCAGAGTTGAGGAGAAGGTGGAAGTGGAGACAACAACAGCACAGATCTCAAAAAGAGGTAATCTCTATTCTAAGTTCTCTTTGTTTGAAGTTTTGCTGAAGAATGTACACAAAATGGAAGGGAGGTGGAATAGCGTCGCCGCCGCCGAAGAGGACTTCGGCGAGTCGCGGCCATCACTGGAGGAAGGCGGCAGCGGCATCGCCGCCGCCCATGGTGGGGCCTCCGCTAGGAGGCCCCATCATAGGAAGCACGGCCACCACATTGCACCCGCGGGGGGCCGAAACGGCCAACCCTAAGGCGCGCATGATAGCGCCGAAGCCCACGACCCCTGGTACAAGGGGGTCGCGCCCTAAACCAGACTCCCTAGCGAAAAAAAAAAAATATTATTATATATATAATGAAATAAAATGATATATATACATATATATATATGTATTTATAACAAAATAAAAACAAGTGAATGCTTTCGAACGGGACGTCATCACGTCTTCGAAGGAGACCGTTCGGGTCCCACCCCTCGACCCTCACATCGGGCGATGGGGGACCCGCGAGACCCACACTAATGGATCCCAACGACCAATTAATGAAAGATTTAATTAACTTAAATTATATTATTTATTGATGAGATGTATCAGGGTTGTATAGCGTCGCGTGAAGGTTTGCATCGGATCCCGAGCGTACCAGGAGTTGTTATAGGCATCGCTGTGAGTCGAGGTAAGTGGGAGCTTCGTTCATTTATTAAATATGGTGTGCTATTAGTATAATTAGGACTTCATGATTTTAACAAAAATGACTTGGGATGGGGTCGTTACCTACCTTGGTTGACTTCATGTAAGGCCTCTTGGGGAACCATACTCATATGGTGGAACCAAGTCACCTTAGATGCTTAAGGGCCTCTTGAGAAGCCGTAGTAATACGGTGGAACCAACCCATTTCTGCAAGGGCCTCTAGGGGAGTTGTGATTGCACGATGGAACCAAGTCACCCGGGCCTCTAGGGGAGCCGTGGACACACGGTGGAATCAAGTCACTCACGCATATTTTCTATATTATGATGATTGGTCAACAAGGAAAGGTAATGACAAATGTCACGAACTTGCATTTATATCTATTACATTCTATGTATATCTCTTGGAACCCCTTCACATGCAAAAGTTAAATTTCTTATGTTTATTACAATCCTTGATACTCCCTATATCTGTTCAAGTTGCTCTATGATTATGATACGCTTACTCTATATGAAATTGATGTCATGCTACATATTTCAATGTATCCTGATTTTAAATGCATGCTAGTTTTATTTTGATTTATAGGAATTACTTGCATGTTTAATATTTGAGCGTAGTTCTTCTCTTATTGGGCTTCGTTGGTTCTTTAGCTCACCAATACAGGTCCTTCTACGAGTGCGAACGATCTTGGCAAGGGGAAGGCCATTGCTTGAAGTCTCCTTGCTTTGTGATAATTTTGCATGATTATATATATATATATATATATATATATATATATTTGTTTGATTTTTAGAACAATAAATTGGGTTGTAACTCTAGGTAGTTTTACTTGGGGTAGAGTTAAACCCTCCTTATCTATTTTCGGATCATTATGGAAGTTTTGAGGTTGATTTGGAAATTTATTGAGATGATCGGACCGTTGGATACCTATCACGCTGATTTGGCGATTTCATGAATTCTAGTGTTGATTTCAATTCCGCATTTATTGTCCTATATGGTAGTATGTTGTTCCAAAGGTTGAATTAAGCGTGTCACCTGGTTCAGGTGTCGGGCTTGAGTAATGGTCTAGGTCGGGCGACCCGACCATATTTCAAGTGAGGGTTGTTTCAGTTGGTCTCAGAGAATAGGGATTAGAACCTAGGGAAACAATAGGTTAGAAAAGAACCTAAGTTTGTACAGTCTTTGTATTTCGAGGTCAAAGATAAGTTGAACAAACCAATGGTATGGGACATTGGTTTAAGTTGAATTAATGAGAATAAATGATCAATGTTAGGATGGGAAAGGATTGATAAACTTGAATAAAACACTTAAATAATGTTATTTGCTTTGTATTATAATATCTATCGCGTTTAAATATTTCACGTACTCTCTTGGTATGTAGGACTAATTCGCTCTTGTTTGCTCCACAGCTGCATCATGAGCAATCAAGGCGGAGACTCCTACAATTTAAGGGAAACAGCGAATGGATGAGAGAAATTGGCGCGCTCAAATGGAGCAGTGCATGACTGTTATGGCCGAAACGTATCAGAAGGCTATTCACGACATGAGATCTGCCAAAGACCAAAGGTTGGCGGACATGGCGCAATCACAGGAAAGGAATATGGCACATATACTGGAGTTGATGCAGCAAGGAAACACCGGGGCGGCGGAGCGAGCACCTGAGAGGCATGGACCTAATCCTCCCTTGGCGCCTATACATGAAGATCATCCTGTGGAAGAAGGGGTTGATTCTGCTATGGCTGCAGCTACAGCGGCTGTACCTGTAGTGAACCGAGATCCAGAGGCGTGTCAGAGGGGCAAGATACAAAGTGAATTGAAATATGATGTGTCGCACTTTTATGGAGAGCAGGATCCCATTGAAGTAGAGGCATGGATATTAAATATGGAGAAGAGGATGAGAACTCTAAATATTGATGAATGGACCATAGTACCGCTGGTGACGTTTCTATTAGAACACAAGGCACACAAGTGGTGGATGACTATAGAGAGGACACGAGGAACTAATATGAATTGGCTCTAGTTCAAGCGTCTATTCTACGAAAAATGGTTTCCAGAGACAGTGAAGGATGCGAAAATTCGAGAGTTCCTTGCCTTAGTACAGGGTGATATGTCAGTGGCTGAGTATGCATCGAAATTCAACGAGTTGCTAGAGTTTGCACATGAGTATGTCCCGACAGACAGGATTCGTAGGAGAAGATTTATTGATGGATTGAGGTCGGATATTAATGCTAAGGTAGCGGCGTCTGGGTCTGAGACTTATCACCAGGCACACCAACGAGCACTTGAGTGTGAGGCATCACTTCATGGGGGTTTCATACAGTTTCAGGCAGGATCTAATCAGTATGGTCATGGTAAACATAGCTTTGGGGGTTATCGGAACAGTCAGGACGACATTTTCAAGAAACCAAAGTTTGGAGGGTTTTCTGGTGGACACGCACGTTCAGGTACAGCTTCAAGGGCGACACACACTCCTTCTATGACTGCTGCACAAGCACCTGTCCCTACTCATACGGCTTCGCAGAGTGTGGCATTCAGGCCACCGCGTCCACATCGACAGTCTCAGCAGAGTAGGAGTAACGGTCAGGGACCGATCGGGCCAAAGTCGAGCGCATCAGAGAGTGTTGTTCAGCCACCTCCGACATACCGGAGGCCACAGTTGATTTGTTACCGATGTGGGACTCCAGGACACATCCAGAGCAAATGCCCTAACCCGCCACCATCTTAGGGGAACACGACCCCAATTTCTCGGGAAGAGTTAATGCAGTTGTTGGGCAGGATAAAGAGGCCTCGCGTCAGCTGGTCGCAGTACGATTTCCATTAATGGCCGAGATATGCATACATTGTTTGATTCTGGTTCCACTATTTCACTTATATCAGGGAATGTAGTTCATGCTTTGGGGTTGACACCGGTTAGAGCACACACTTACTTGATTCTGAGCACAGTTTCTACCGAACTAATTTATCCTAATATGATATGTGAGGGGTGCAAAATTAAAATTGGGGATCACACGATGATGATTGATTTACGGGTTTTAGAGTGTCTTGAGTTTGATGTATTACTGGGCATGGACTGGTTAGAGGCGTATCACGCCAAGATAGATTGTTTTCATAAACCCGAAAAGCAATTGGAAAGATCCGATAGAACAACCATGGCAAGCAAGACATGAATAGAACCGTAGTCTTCCAAATCCCGAGCATCCCCCCGTTTGAGTTTAAGGGTTGTACGCTGACCAGCGCCACCACACGTAGTAGGGTCGCAAGTTTGGCTGAGATAGAGACCATTACGAGCTTGACTTCTTTGGGGGAGGAAGGACAAGAAGTTTTGATTGAGAAGATCCCAGTGGTTAGAGATTTTCCGAATGTTTTTCCTTCAGATCTTCCGGGAGTCCCTCCTCATCGGGAGATTGACTTTATGATTGACCTCATACCCGGCACGAGACCAGTTTCCAAGACACCTTACCGTATAGCGGTTACAGAGTTGAAGGAGTTGAAGGTTCAGTTAGAGGAGTTAACTCAGTAAGGCTTCATTACACCGAGAGTATCGCCGTGGGGAGCACCACTGTTATTTGTAAAAAAAAAGGACGGCAGTTTGAGAATGTGTATTGACTATCGGCAATTAAACAGGGTGACTATCCGAAACAAGTACCCGCTTCCCAGGATTGAAGACTTGTTTGACCAGTTGAGGGGATCAAAATTCTTCTCTAAGATAGATCTGAGATCGGGCTATCATCAACTGCGGATACGGGAGGAGGACATACCGAAGACAGCTTTTAGCACCCGCTATGGGCACTTTCAGTTCACAGTGATGTCATTTGGGCTCACCAATGCCCCGGCAATGTTCATGGACTTGATGCTCTGTGTGTTCAAACTGTTCCTTAACCAATTTGTGTGTTCATCAATGACATCATGATATACTCCAAGACCGAGTCAGATCACATAAAGCACCTCAGGAAAGTGTTGCAGAAATTGAGGGAACACAAACTCTATGCTAAGTTGAGCAAATGCGAGTTTTGGGTTTCAGAGGCGAAGTTTTTAGAGCACATGGTGAATACGGAAGGGATATCAGTTGATCCTACGAAGATCGAGGCGATCCTTAGGTGGCCACAACCCACTAACGCATCCGAGATTCGGAGTTTTCTAGGCTTAGCAGGGTACTATCGACGATTTGTGCAAGGTTTCTCGTCAATCGCTTCACCACTCACCAACTTGACTAAGAAAGACGTGGCCTATGAATGGGATGATTCATGTGAGGAAGCCTTTCAGTTGTTGAAGAACCGTCCGACTACTGCACCAATTCTGATTCTAGCAGAGGCCGGCAGGGAGTTGTCAGTGTATACCGATGCGTCAGGGACTGGTTTGGGAGGTGTATTAATGCAAGACAATAAAGTAATTGCTTACGCGTCCAGGTAGTTGAAATTACATGAGAAGAACTATCCAGTGCACGACTTAGAGTTGGCGGCAGTTGTGTTTGCTTTGAAGTTGTGGAGGCACTACTTGTATGGGGAGAAATTCACTGTCTACTCGGACCACAAAAGTTTGAAGTACTTGTTCACACAGAGCGAGTTGAATATGTGACAAAGAGATGATTGGAACTTTTGAAAGATTACGACTTCACACTCGAGTACCACCTGGGGAAGGCTAATGTAGTAGCAGATGCTCTGAGCCGTGTACGACTAGAGAAAGAGTCCGAGACCATAATGAACATTCAGGGAGTACCCACAGATGGCACAGGGATCAGCTCAGATATTTCAGGAGGTCAGGCGCGAATTCAGATGAGAGCAGAGCCAGTAGTTGTGTATAGAGTGGTTGATTGTCAGAGAGCCGATTCAGAGTACGGGAAATACAGGACACTCGCAGATAGCAGTGATGATGTGGATTAGAGACTTTCAGTTGATGGAGCGTTGAGATTTCGGGATAGATTGTGAATACCATCTCATATACAGTTGAGGGATGACTTACTCTGAGAGGCGCACATATCTCGATTCACCGTTCATCCCGGGGTTAATAAGATGTATCGGGACATGAGGAGGATGTATTAGTGGCCGGGGATGAAGGTGGACATCGCTACCTACATCCAGAATTTTGAAATTTGTCAGCAAGTGAAGGCAGACCACCGGAAGTCGGGGGGATTGGTGCAACCATTACCTATTCCGCAGTGGAAGTGGGAACACATAGCTATGGATTTTGTCTCAGGGCTACCGGTGACTCGGAAGGGTCGTGATGTCGTTTGGGTGGTCGTGGATCATTTGAGTAAGTCGGCCCACTTCGTCCCTATTTCCATGGAGTATTCAACATACAGGTTGGGGAGGCATATATATAGACGAGATCGTCAGATTAAATGGAGTCCCGGTGTCTATTGTGTCGGATCATGATCCGAGGTTTACCTCTCAGTTTTGGAGTGGGTTTCAGAACCGGATGGGGACTCAGCTCAATCTCAGTACGGCCTTTCACCCACAGACAAATGGGCAGACCGAGAGATTGATTCAAATACTTGAGGATATGCTCTGAGTTTGTGTGTTGGATTTCTGTGGGATTTGGGAGAAGTATATTCCGTTGTGCGAGTTTGCGTACAACAACAGTTTTCAGACGAGTATTGGCATGGCACCGTTCGAGGCACTTTATAGGAGACCGTGTAGATCCCCAGTTTGTTGGACCGAGGTTGGAGATGCCGTTTTGATCGGCCCGGAACTCGTGCATGACCAAACCGAGAGGATAAAGCTGATTAGGCAACGATTGGAGACCGCCCAGAGTCGCCAGAAGAAATATGCTGATAAGGACATCGAGAGGTTGTGTTCAGTGAAGGAGAATTTGTGCTATTAAAAGTGTTACCAATGAAAGGGCATTACCGATTCGGATTGAAGGGAAAATTATCTCTCAGGTTCATCGAGCCATTCGAGATCAAGAAACGAATAGGCCCGGTAGCATATCGCCTCGAGTTACTACCACAGGTAGCGGGAGTCCATGATGTCTTCCACGTTTCTATGTTGAGGAAGGCACATAATAAACATGCACCGATGATCGATTGGAGGCAAGTTGATTTGAGGGAAGACGTGTCCTATGACGAGTAGTTTACCCAAATTGTGGTTAGGAATGTGCATAAGCTACGAAAGAAAGAAATCTCGTTGGTGCAAATTCGATGGCAATTCCACGGAGAACAGGAGTTGACTTGGGGGCAGGAGGACTATATGATGGAGAACTTTCCCTTTCTCTTCGAACCATAAGGTATAACTCTATTTCTACTTGTTCTTTAAAATTGGGGATGTTGTGACGACCCAAAACTAAATAAACATGCCCTAGGGGCAAATTAGTAGATTCACAAACCTTAACCAATGTAGCCCTAATATAAATTGATTTTAAAACCCTAACCCCCCATTTTTGTGTTCAAAACCCCAGAGTTGAGGAGAATGTGGAGGATGAGACAACAACTGCACAGATCTCAAAAAGAAGTAATCTCTATTCTAAGTTCTCTTTGTTTGAAGTTTTGGTGAAGAATGTACACAAAATGGAGGAGAGGTGGAATAGTGCCGCCGCCGCCGAAGAGGACTGTGGCGAGTCGCCGCCACCGTTGGAGGAAGGCGGCAGCGGCATCACCGCCGCCGCCGCCACCACCCATGGTGGGCCTCCACTAGGAGGCCCCATGATAGGAAGCACGAGAGAGAGGGGCGGGGCGGCTGCGGTCCCCCACCCCCTCCTAGCACCCCACCGCGGGGTTGGCCAAAACGGCCATCACGTCTTCGAAGGAGATCGTTCGCGCCCCACCCCTCGACCCTCACATCGGGCGACCCACACTAATGGATCCCAACGACCAATTAATGAAAGATTTAATTAACTTAAATTATTTATTGATGAGATGTATCATGGTTGTATAGCGTCGCGTGAAGGTTCGCATCGGATCCCGAGCGTACCAAGAGTAGTTATAGGCGTCGCTGTGAGTCGAGCTAAGTGGGGAGCTCCGCTCATTTATTAAATATGGCATGCTATTAGTATAATTAGGAATTCATGATTTTAACAAAAATGACTTGGGATGGGGTCGTTACTTACCTTGGTTGACTTCATGTAAGGCTATTGGGGAACCATACTCATATGGTGGAACCAAGTCACCTTATATGCTTAAGGGCCTCTTGAGGAGCCGTAGTAATACGGAGGAACCAAGTCACCCATTTCTGCAAGGGCAACTTGGGGAGTCGTGGATGCACGATGGAACCAAGTCACCCGGGCCTCTTGAGGAGTCGTGGACACACGGTGGAATCAAGTCACCCACGCGTATTTACTATATTACGATTATTGGTCAACAAGGGAAGGTAATAACAAATGTGACCACGAACTTGCATTTATATCTATTACATTTTATGTATATCTCTTGGAACCCCTTTACATGCAAAAGTTGAATTTCTTATGTTTATTACAATCCTTGATACTCCATATATTTGTTCAAGTTGCTCTATGATTATGATACGCTTACTCTATATGAAATTGATGTCATGCTACATATTTCAATGTATCCTGATTTTAAATGCATGCTAGTTTTATTTTGACTTATAAGTATTACTTGTATGTTTAATATTTGAGCGTAGTTCTTCTCTTATTGGGCTCCGTTGGTTCTTTAACTCACCCCACTTACAATACAAGTCCTTCTACGAGTGCGAACAATCTTGGCAAGGGGAAGGCCATTGCTTGAAGTCTCCTTGCTTTGTGAGAATTTTGCATGATTATTTTATATATATATATATATATATATATATATATATATATATATATTTGTTTGATTTTCATAACAATAAATTGGATTGTAACTCTAGGTAGTTTTACTTGGAGTAGAGTTGAATCCTCCTTATCTATTTTTGGATCATTATGGAAGTTTTGAAGTTGATTTGGAAACTTATTGAGATGATTAGACCATTGGATACCTATCACGCTGATTTGGCGATTTCATGAATTTTAACGTTGATTTCAATTCCGCATTTATTGTCCTATATGGTAGTAAGTTGTTCAACTCCACCTATGTTGTACACTATGTGCGCTACATAGCCGGTCCCAAGTCGGGATAAAGGAGAAGGGCTCTGACGCCCATTTTTCACACCGAAAAATGGGTAAGGGATGTCTCAAACTCACTTTTCATACCCGAAAAGTAGGGGAGGGAGGCCCCAAGCTCATTTTCCATTCTTGGAAAATGGAGGAGGGTTGCGACAGGTTGACAGCCAGCGTAAAACTTTTGTCACTTTTCATGAAATGGATCAAACATATATAAACGTTGGGGCGTTCTCACCTAGCGATGCGCTGCATCGGAGCCCGGGTGTAGTGAGAAATGAGCAAGGGTGTGTTTCACATCACCGCCTAGGTGTGAAGAAAAATAAGCAAGGGTTCCCACACATAGGACGTGTGTGGGTAAAGAAGCTAGTCCCTTCACATCGTCGCCCGGATGTGAAGAAAAATGAGCAAGAGTTCCCACACAAAGGACGGGTGTGGGTAAAGAAGCTAGTTCAAAACAAACACGAAAACAAAAACAAAATCATAGATACGGATACTAGATCTTTTAGACAAAATAGAAATAGAAAAGGAAAACAAATACAAAGGAGAGAAAAAATTCGTTTAGGAACATGAAACATAGGAACACTTACAGGGAAGTCAATCGAACTAGTAGATACCATAATTAGAAGGAAAGTCAATATTGCTTGCCTCCAAGAGACAAAATGGGTAGGAGAAAAGAGTAGAGAAATAGGATGCACAGGGTTTAAATTATAGTACACCGGTATAGATAGAAAATGCAATGGAGTAAAAATTGTGGTGGATAATGATTATAAGGATAAGGTCGTAGAGGTTAAAAGAATGGGGGATAGATTGATTCTAGTTAAATTAATTATTGGAAATGAAAAAATTAACATACTTAGCGCCTATGCACCACAAGTAGGATTAAGCGAGAGCATCAAACGCAAGTTTTGGGACGATATGGATGGATTTATGCAAAGTATACCATTAGATGAAAAAGTTTTTATTGGAGGAGATTTAAATGGGCATGTCGGGGCAAGTAACGATAGGTTTGAGAGAGTTCATGGAGGTTTTGGTTACGGTAATAGAAATGAAGAAGGAGAATCGATCTTAGAATTTGCTTGACATACGATCTTGTCTTAGCAAATACTAGTTTTAGGAAGAGGGAGTCGCATACAATTACTTTTAGTAGTGGTCATAACAAGAGTCAAATAGATTTTCTTTTAACAAGAAAAATAGATAGAAAAATATGTTGAGGCGCAAAGTAATACTGGTGAAGCACTCACTACCCAACATAAGTTAGTAGTACTTGATATTAAGCTAACACGACGACATAATATGAATAAAAGAGTTAGCGACCCTATAATAAAGTGGTGGAACCTACAACATAGTAAACAAGTAGAGTTTAGAGAAAAACTACTAAAGGAAAATGTTTGGAATCTTGACTTAGATGCTAATACAATGTGGCTAGAAATGAGTAGTTGCATAAGGAGAGTGAGATCAAACGTAATAGGTATATCTAAGGGCTTGGGACCTCCAAAGAAGGAAACATGGTGGTGGAACGAGGATGTCCAACGAGCAATTAAGACTAAAAGAGAGATGTATAGGAAAATACCTAAGTGTCAAGATGAAGATGTGTACAATCAATATAGAGAAGCTAGAAAACAAGCTAAAAAAGTAGTTAACGTGGTTCCAATTCACCTAAGGAACTTCTACTTCCCTTAATTTTACCACACCATCATCTTGATGACTACTATTTCAAAACTCGCAATGCATGGATTCGGTCTTGGTCCTACTAACTTAAAGCCTTTAGATTCTAATGTAATTTTACAAAGTTCTAATTTCCTATTTATTACATCTTTTGTTTCGTCCAATAAAACAATATCATATGCAAATAACATACCCTAAGTGTTTGATTTATTTCATAGAGAGTGATAAAAGTTTTTACATTGGCTATCAACCTATCACAACCCTCTACTATTTGAGTTATAGATAATGGGATGGGACTCCTCCTTTATCTGGGCTTGTGACCGACTATCTAGAGCATACAAGATGTTCTACATAGGTGGAGTTGCACTGATCATAAAGCATAGATAAGAAATTGCCAATGAACACTGTTTCAAATCAGTTAAACCATGATATAGTTAAGCAAGTATTTAGTGATATATGATATGATTGTAATATAAAATGGAAACCACTAAAGCAAAGCAAGGTCTACTCACAGTGCTTTTATTCCATTAAAGAAAAAAAAGTCACCTGTCCTGATATAGCAGTCATGAGTTTGGAATGACAGGAAGTTGGTGGATATGAAATCTAGTACTTTAGGGATTAGCGTAAGGAAGTGCTGGCCTGCAAAAAGAACATTGAAGGAATTAATCATAATAATTGGTCAATTAAGTGATGAGTACCTGATACTAAGAAGCTAAGAGAAAGAAAAGGAAACAGCACCTGTAGATTTAATTGCATGTGAAAGAGCATGACAAGCTGCAGCGGACAAACTACTGCTCTCCATGTGCGCAGATCCGAAAAGTTTCACTAAAATTGGCCAAAAAACACCAAGCAAAGCAAGAATTGTGTCACTGCCAACGGGACTGGACGAAGAAGGGATAGCAAGATGGCTGAAAACCGTTCCTGTCCTGAAACCAAGTAATCACGCTACGGGAGGTGTATAAAAGGATATAGATAAATACACATATTTAGGGTAGTTCTACTATGGTAATTCAAAAAAACCACCATGGATGGTTATTTTACTTTGACCATTGGATTTAAACCCAATGGCCATTTTGATAGCTATATTAATGACTCTTAAATGTATGCACAAATAACAAAAAATTATGTTATCCATTTGATCTAAATCCAATAGTTAAAAATAAAATCACCATCCATGATAATTTTCCCCAATCAGCATGGTAAATGCACTTAAGATACAACGATGATAAAGAGATTTATGTGTAATCAACAATCATTAATAATAATAATAATTATTATTATTATTATAATTATAATAATAATAATAATAATATCAAAGAGATAGCATGTGAAAGGCGAACTAATTAAACCGGATTTAGCTCTAGTTATAAGGGATTAACGACTCGTAACTCGGGTTGACGTTTAAGACTCGGACAGAACCTCAGGCGAAAGCTGAGGGCAAATTGTAATGTTTGTGTGATGCATGTATAGTGTGTATTTAGCAACATATTGTTCGGTTTTGGGGGTTCAAAACGCAGCGAGAATTTTAAATTTTTATTTCGAAACCCCAACAGGATCAAATCTGAATTTCATTGAACTAATTAACAAAAGTAACCATACCTCAAACATTAATTTGTTTTTCTATGTTGATCAATGTTTACGACAATGCCAGATGCGAACGTCTTCTATCAGAAATTCGCACATGAACGGCGGCCGAGAATCTAAGTGCTAGCCCGAAAGAGAACACGAAAACAATTTTTTTTTCTCCCTAAAAACTCTAGAATGGCTGAGAAACCTAACTCGTTTTCTAAAAACGAAAATTAGATTCCAACCCTATCTCCCGAATGTGAATTCACTTAACACGCCTATTTATACAACCCTTGTGTAAAGTCGGGTAAGTGAATTACCATTATACCCTTACTTAAAGAGGTATTAATATGACACATCATAAGGACTTTTTATATTACGAATTTTATCGTTTAAAATTCATTGTACCGAGTCGTTTAAAATCCCGCAAAACCATTCTTTGTGTGCGACCCAATAGGTTCATACAACGTTGGCAGTGAACCAAAACTATTTTGGTACACGAGTAATAAGCGGCCTCTAGCAAGACATTATGACTATCCAAGTTGCACGAAGATCAAAATCGATACAACCTAATCAATAGTGTATATCATATCATTTTGTCGTACGATATCGTTTGATTAAACATAAGGCACGGAAAATTCACCCTTAATGTTCAATTGTACTAGTTTTGATCTTTAGGTAGACTAAAAACATCCAAGGGACATTGATCATATCACTTCACTTGGACTTGACCGTTTTGAGTCTATCATATCGAAAGATCCACTGATATTTCTCTCTAAACAAAAGGGACAATGTTTGATTGTGTCAAATCACTATGATCCTAATGTTGAAGTCTCTGATAATCTCAAGTCAGAGAACTAAATGATATACTTATCATGAGTAACACCTATGACTTAATCCATGTGGCGTTCTCATAAAGGGTCAGTCCAGTACCTTATCCCTAATAGGTACTCATGATCTTGATTTGTATCCTTATACGCATGATCATCACGTAACCATCAATCAAGACTGACACTAGTCTTAATTCATTATAGTACCCAGTATAATGATCGACTATGAACATTTAGGATGTTTCAGTAAACATACACGGATTTTATTAGTAAACATGACAACCGTCACCTCTGTGTGTTCTAAAGTGTGGGCGATAAGAGTGTCATTGAAGCATTTTCCATAGAAATTGAACTTTATCAATGACAATTTTAGTAGTCAAGAGAATGCAACACAGCCACATGTAAACAATATTCCTGAGCAGAAACATTTGTACATCACACTTTTGAATTAATTTAAACAGATTTGCTCTCCAGTGCCTAATCTAATTAGTGAATGCTTTTAAAACATTGCGCCACATACTTGTGGATAGCACTGGAAGTCTGGCCCTTTAGCAGAGTTAGTAGTTACCATAGCATGCATAAAAAGTTTCCTTCAAATTAAAGGAAGAAATAGAAGAGCAGGAATCATCAAGAATCAAACCTGTAAAGCCCACGCACGGCAGAGCTCAATGCTTTTGAATAAGTAGCTGGATTCTGCCTCAGTAAGAGTTGTCGCTCTTCATCAGTCTGAAGGAAGAGAATAATGACGATGAATAGATTGATAATATTGAACAGAAACGAGTGTAAGAAATAGATTCGGTATAGCCAGACATTTCTAAACCAGAATAGTAGCATGCAAGAGATATTCGGCCATGCCAGTATTCAAACAAGAAAACATACACTATGGACTTTAAAGGATTCACATTTCTTCTTCTACATGTCTCATGGTATATTCCCTTATATATGACAATTAAGTTCATCCACAATTAAAGACTGAATACATGCACTGCAAATTTACAAATATTAGACATCAAGATATAGTTAAAATTAGGAAAAGTACCAGTTTATAACGCAAACCATTTTACATATCTAGGAACGATCATACGAGAAGATGGTTATATTGAGGATACCATTACACAAAATTCAAGTTGGATGGAAAAAGTGGTGGAGTGCAACAAGTATGATAAGCAATCGAAATATCCTTGTTAAATTAAAAGGAAAATTTTATAAGACCACAATTAGGCTAGCTATACCTTATGGAAATGAATGTTGGGTGATAAGAAACAACACATGCAAATGCTTAGGTGAATGTGTGGCAAAAGTCGCAAAGTAGAATAAGAAATACGGAGATTCAAAGAAAAGTATGAGTAGCACCAATTGACGCATAAAGTAGGAAAGCACGGTTGTGGTAGTTTGGAAACATCCAAAGACGGCTTGCAAATGCCCCAATTATAAAACCAGACATAGTAAAAACGGAAGAAATTTGACGGTATAGGGGCAGACTTAAGTAACTTGAGATGCATTGATTATAAATTATTTAAAGGAGTTTAAAAGCACGCCATCAAGGACATAGAATCGAGTGGAGTAGAAGAGTTTGATCCGTGCAGTCAACCCTCATTGTTTTAGGGTTGAGGCTTTGTTGTTGTTGTTGTTGCTTTCCCTTCTCTTAAAAAAAAAAAATAGAAGATTAAAAAAAGAACGAAAAACAGCGGTGATGATGAGCAGAAAATAAAGTTTTAGGTGAAGAAAAGGGTTTTTAAGAAGTGGCAGCAGGCAACAGGAACAACCCATAGTAATAACGTACTATGATAATGAAGAAGAAAAGAGATCTAGCAACCATCACAACGAGAAACAGCCGAAGTAGCATCCACCAACAACATTCAACTGGTTTGAAGCAGAGAAAGACAGGCATACATTTAACCAGAGCTGACGATGAAAGAGAATCATTTTATACTAGCAATAAAGGTCGAAGATAATGAAGGCAATGAAAGCCGAGCTGAATTAGGTTCAATTATGGAAGGTGAAAGATTCCCAGTTGTTCAAGACTTCAAGCCTAAAGCTCCGGTACCATAATGTAAAAGATCCATAAGTAAAACACAAATATATCATGTGGTTCAACTTTATTACCTACTAACATAGGACAAAAGGAGAAATAATTATTATTCATGGTGTCTCAATGGAGGACCACCATATTAATTGATTAAAGAGGAAATGCACGCAAATAGTAAGGATTGAAGATTTGAGAACTGCCAGATAAGACAACCACAATTGAGAGTCAAGTGCAAAACATAGCAAGGATCACAAATGTAGTCACTGCTAAATAAGATAAAGCATAAATCATAATTTTTTAAAGGAATGAAACAAATATCAGAGGAGTTCAAACCAAAAAAAATCCAAGTCTTCAAACTAGCCAAATAATTTATCATAATAAAAAAGAGGCAACCACACAAAACAAATACCTCCTATATGTACTTTAAGGATCGCCTGGTCCATCCATATCAAAATTACAACGAACGCAGGATTTGGTGTTAGAAACTTAGAAAAGCATTAGAGTTGATCACAACATGAGAATGTGATCCAAGTTATATTAATAGACATGGAGTTGCTTTAAGGTCCCTAAGAATCCTCCCTAAAGCCTGAAGTAAATTAATATCAATTGTTCCTAAAGCCTGGAAGTAAAAATTACAACACTACTCAAATTTACAGAAGCATGACAAAATAATTAGGACCCAATTGTATTTTAAGAAGAATGGGCAGAAAAACACTAACAAATTCCTCAATAGCTGCATAACTAGCCGAAAGAAGTCTTGTCAAGGAATTGCTCTTCAGCTCTTCGTTAGGAATAGAATCAATAACAAGAGTTATTGCACTAATGACTTCTTTTTCCTCATCTAATGATAGGTTTCTCTTTTCCAAACCCTGAAAGAAAAAAAAAATGTTAGATGTAGTTTCCAAGTACAGATTTGTTGTATAATCTGTCAGAATAGCAAGTATTGTTGCAACTGCAAGAGTAAGCTTAAATGTTCCTGAAATTCCACCGATAAAACCACGCGCATTGAAAATTTGAAAGTAAAGGGAAAAAGGTCAATTTGGAGAAAAAAATTCCTTTTCTTACCTCTCTTCTTGCTTTCATTGATTTTATTTTATTTTATTTTCACACTGAAAATTAAGAAACTTCATAGATTCTGAAACACCCTACGGTATTAGACCCAAGCCAGCACATAACAAACTCAACCAGCCTCTTTAAACTGCTTATCATAAATACAATAAGAACAGCTCCTATAAATTCTCAACAGATTGTGACCACACTTAAAAAAGTAAATAGACCCCACTTAAGCACGTAAAGCATTTTATTGTGTCAAAGATATAAAGTTTATACATTTGCAAAAGCATGAGCTAAATATTCCAAACCCAGTATCACCACTAAGAAGAGAAAAAACAGGTAGCAATACAATCGCCAGTAACAAAACACTAATTTCTATCATTCAACTTCACACTGTTTGAGCGGTGTTCCAACAGAAAACACAAAATCAAAACAAATGCTGGAAATTTGAAGAGGAGTAATCTTCCAGAGACAGGTTTTCCAAAACAAAGAGCGTAAAAATAAAAAATGTAGCTACAATGCTGTCAATCAACATTACACATGATGGCACTTAATTATGACATGCAAAACCTACGCTCAAATTTAGCTTCACAGTTGTCGGTACCACCTCTCCTATCCAGATTAAAATTTCCAGATCTGAAGGTTCTTGAATAAATGTACAAGCATCTTCACAGAGTTTACACAAGGCTGAAGCACAGGAACCTGACGACACAGGATCAGCAATCCCTGCTGCACAAAACAATCTGAAAGTAGCAAATCAGTAAACGAAGGTTATAGGAGATGCTATTGAACATCATGCCTGATGATCCATAAAATGATAAGTAATTCAGCATGAAATAGAAGAAGAAGCCACTTATGTGCATGGTCCGACTAAATCTTCCAATACTAGAGAAAATATTGAAAGATATGGTTACTTTGCTATGAATAATTTTGATATTTTAGTGCAATTTCAATACAAGTCACTCGTGCCAAGCAAAAAGGGACTGAGGCAAACAAAACACATAGTCAAGGAGTAAATACTAGTTTGAGAATAATACAGGGAAGACAGACAAACTTCTTCCTTGGAACATATAAATTATAAAACCACTCAAGAAGAAAAGGAGAGAACAACAAAGCCTCAATCCCAAGAAGAAAAGAGGAGAGAATAATACAATAATGATCTGGTGTTGGCTGGAAATGCAGATATCCACTTAGAATATGATCCGACTACATCAGCAATTGATCTGTACACCTAGAAAGGAAACATCCATTCATGAGAATAATATCAACAAATAAAGAAAAAGAAACATATTAATACTTGTTTATCATTAAAATTCAAAGAAAATTGAGTTTGGAATTGAATTTTGAAACTAAAATTGTAAAAAGCAAGCATACAATGCCGACGAATCCCTTAAGCTCATCCGGTGCATTAACAGACAGGATTGTCACCAACTGCAAAATCGCGGAAAAATCTAACAGATGGCCTTCTTGTAGAATGACTTCAGCAACCTGTAACAATCACAAGGATACAAAGAGGTTTTTTCGAGAAAAAAGAGGAAAATGTGAATAACAAACAAAATGAGCATAAAAACATCGAAGGCAGTATGCAGAAATATTTTTCTTTAGTTTTTTTTTTCATACGACCAAAATCCCAAATTAGTTTGGATCGGCTTACATGTATCAAATTCTTCGAATCCGCTCGATTTAAATGCTTTGGAAGTAAGAGTAGAACTAATTGACGTAAAATTAGGGAAGGTCATTTGCAGTGGTTTAGACACCTCCAAAGACGGCCTACATATGCCTCGAAGCTAACTTGGGACACATTAATTAAGGAGTTAAAGGAATTGGAAAGCACAACATTGATTGCACCAAATAGAGCGCAATGGAAGAGTTTAATCTATGTAGCCAACAATGACAAATTTGGGATTAAGGCTTCATTGTTGTTTTTGTTGTTGATAGCAAACAACAACAACAACATTGCCTCAGTCCCAAATTAACTGGGGTTGGCTACATGGATCAAACTTTTCCATTGTGCTCAATTAAGTGCAATTGATGGTGAGCTTTTCAAACCATTCAAATCCCTCCTAATTAATGCATCCCATGTTAACTTTGGTCAGCCCCTACCTCGTCGAATTTTTACAGTTCTATTGAGTCAAGTTTTCTAGTTGAGGCATTTGTAAGCCGTCTTTGCAGGTGACCAAACCACCACAACCGCCCTTCCCTAATTTTTGTATCAATTGGTGCTACTCCTACTTGTCTTTAAATTTATATATTTCTTATTCTATCTTTACGAGTTTTACCACACATCCACCTAAGCATCCTCATTTCTCCTACGTTCATTTTATGTAACTGTTGTTGCTTTACCGCCCAACATTCACTTCCATAGAGCATAGCTGGCCTAATTGCGGTCCTATAAAATTTTCCTTTTAACTTAGTAGGAACATTTCGATCACAAATCACCTCTGTCGCACTCCGCCATTTCTTCCATCCAGCTTGAATTATATGTGTGATATCATTCTCAATGTTACCATCATTTTGTATGATTCATCCTAGGAGTCTAAAGTGGTTTATCTTAGGAACTTCTACTTCCCCTAATTTTACCACTCCGTCATCTCGATGTATAGTGTTTCTAAACTCACAAAGCATGTATTCGGTTTTCGTCCTACTCAACTTAAAGCCTTTAGATTCTAATGTATTCCTCCAGAGTTCTAATTTCCTATTCACTCCATCTTTTGTTTCATCCACTAAGACAGTATCATCTGCAAATAGCATACACCATGGTATATCCTCTTGAATATGTATAGTTAGTTCATCCATAACTAAAGTAAATAGATATGGGATTAAAACCGATCATTGATGTAGTCCTATCGTAATGGGAAATTCTTTTGTAGCTCCTCCAAATGTTTTTATACTCGTTACTACTCCATCATACATATCTTTAATAGTGTCTATGAATCTAGCATGCACTCTTTTTCTTTCTAGAACCCACCAAAGAACATCTCTAGGGACCCTATCATATGCTTTTTTAAAATCTACGAATACCATATGAAGATCTTTTTTCTTTTCTCTATATTTTTCTAACAATCGTCTTACAAGGAAAATCGCCTCCATAGTTGATCTCCCAGGCGTGAAACCAAATTGGTTCTTTGATATTGTTGTTTCTCTCCTTAGCCTATTGTCAATTATCATCTCCCAAAGTTTCATAGCGTGACTCGTAAGTTTAATTCTCCGGTAGTTTGAGCAACTTTGAATGTCTCCTTTGTTTTTGAAGATTGGCACAAGCGTGCTTCTTCTCCAATCCATTGGCATCCATTTTGATTTTAAAATTTTATTGAAAAGTTTTGTTAACCAAGTCAATCCAATTTCTCCTAAGCATTTCCAGACCTCTATGGGCATTTCATTTGGGCCACATGTTTTCCCTATTTTCATTCTTTTCAATGCCTCTTTAACTTCTACAATTCTAATATTGCGTGTATAGTTTACATTTCTTTCTTGGTGTGGGTTTTCATCTATTATAGTATCAACTTGGCCATCATTAAATAAACTATCGAAGTAACTTCTCCATCTCTCTTTAATATCATCCTCGCGCGTTAAAACATTTTGATTTTCGTCCTTAATGCATCTTACATGACTTAGGTCTTGTTTCTTTTTATCTCTTAATTTGGCTAGCCTATATATATATATATATATATTTTCTTTTTTTTTCTTTTTTTTTTCGCCATCTCTATTACCTAACCTTGTATATAGATCTTCCATGAAATTTTTTTTAGCTTGACTAACTAATTTTTTAGCCTGTTTTCTAGCTTTTCTATATCGATTGTACACATCTTCATCTTGACACTTAGGTATTTTCCTATACATCTCTCTTTTAGTCTTAATTGCTCGTTGGACATCCTCGTTCCACCACCATGTTTCCATCTTTGGTGGTCCCAAGCCTTTCGATATACCTAATACGTTTGATCCCACTCTCCTTATGCAACTACTCATTTCTAGCCACATTGTATTAGCATCTAAGTCAAGATTCCAAACATTTTCATTTAGTAGTTTTTCTCTAAACTCTACTTGTTTACTATGTTTTAGGTTCCACTACTTTATTCTAAGGTCGCTAACTCTTTTATTCATATTATGTCTTTTTTGCTGTTGATAGCGTGCTTTTAAAATCCTTTCTAATCAATGCTTCCCTAGTTATCTTAGGTATGCCCATATACCACCAAAGTTCTTCGTTTTCTACTATGTTAAGTTTTCTAACTGGGGTATTTGCAAGCTGTATTTGGATGTGCCTAAACCCCACAACCGTCCTTCTCTATTTTTTGCAACAATACTCCAACCTTTGAATTTTTTTTGTTTCATAATCGATCTTTACATGTTTTGCCACATTTCTATCTTATTCTTATTTCCGATACACTCATTTTATGTATAATTTATTTCTTTACCGCCCAACATTCACTTTCATACAACATAGTTGGTCTAATCACGGTCTTTTAAAATTTTCCATTTAGCTCAACATGGACATTTCTATCGCATATCACACTTGTTGCACTCCTCCATTTCTTCCATATATCATGAATTCTACATGTCACTTCATCCTCAATATAACCATCTTCTTGTATGATTGATTCAGTATATCTAAAATGGTTCACCTTAAGAACTTCTACTTTGCCTAATTAAGAAATTTTACTCTCCCTAATTTTAATACTCCATTAACTTGATGACTAATTGTAACAACCAGTATTTTTAATTCATTAATTAATCACTAATCACGAATTATTAGTGGTCTAATGCCCAATCGAGAGTCACGGTAAGTCGAAGTGCTCAAATATTAATAACAGAAAATGAATAAAATGATTTTAAATTTTGTTATGGTGCTGCGTGTAGTATATAGTATCGCAACATTATTTCGACTTAATTAAATTAAATTCACGTGACGACGAGACTTTAGAATATTAATTTATTTAAAAATAGCTAAGAAATGGTTCAAACAAGGGTTGCGTGTGCTAGTTGTATGACTTTTGGTGTCACAAAGTGACCGGGAGAAATAAAGATCTTCAGATCTAATTTAAGAAGAACAATATTAGTCATAGATCTTGTTATTTCGTGGATCGAGGAAGATACGAGTAGATAAGACTTGCTATCAAAAACAAGAGAAAACTACAAGGAACACATAAAAAGGGGTTGAAACCCTTTGTGCGCACAACGCACAACAATGGTGCGCCGAGCTTGCCGAGGAAGAAGGGGGAGACACGGTTGTCGGCGACGACAAGCAATGCGACTCAGTAGCGACTTCGATGAAAGACGAAAGAAGAAAGTGAGAAGAAAGGTCTTGTTTGAAGAGGTGAAGATGATGGCTAAATCTAAACTAGAATTGGTGTCTTGAAAGAGATTGAGAGTTAGAAAGCTCCATTAGAGGCTATGGTGAGGCTCTCAACCAAATTTTAGTTCAAACCAAAGTTGAATCCATGAATTCATAATTGTTAATGATGATTTTGAGTTGGTTGTTGAAGATTTTGATAATTTTTGGTCACTCGAACTCGATTTGGATTCGATTTGACTCCGACTTAGTTGTTTCAAAACACATGTTTGATTAAGGTGAGTTTGATTCCTTCAAAATTGTAATTTTATCTTCAAATCAAGTATTAAGGCTACTTGTCTAAGGGATTTTGATAATAGGGATTTAATTGGTTGGAACTAACTTGAATTCATGAAAACGCTAGCTAATACACGTGAAGTGTTTGAGGAAATATCTCAAAGAGTGTGTTACACAATTTTCTTCAAGTCTTCAAGTGAAGATAAATATGGCTTTAAACCCGATTCATTAACTTTAGTGAAATTTCAAGAAATGAATTCAACCTCGCTTTAATGTGAAATTTTCATGCTTGTTCAAATCATGCTTCAAGTTTGATTTGCTTTCGAAATGAGTGTTGTTACTAAGATTTAGTTTGAAATAGCCTTGAATGAGTTGTTGTTGTCGAACTTGAAGTTGTTTTCCTAAACTAAGAATCAATCTAGTTGGCGTGTAGAACATACATACCAATTGTTTGATAAAATGACTCAAATAAGGTTTTACTTGTTCATTTCGAGTTTTGAGCATGTTTTGATCGATTTGGACTTACAAAAAATGTGTCTCAAATTGGGTTTTTACTAAAATTCATGAATTAACGCTAACTTAGACTATTGAAGTGAAGATTCAAAATTTCAATGGTTAGACTTCATTCTAAATTTGCATTTTGACGCTTTGAAATACTTGATTTGAGTGAGGTAGCTATTGTGGACATAATTAGGAAGAAAAGCTTGAAGTTAAAATAGTTCATTGAATGAATGCATTCCAAGTGTTTGATATAATGCATGAAAGGAAACTTGCCTTCTTTTTCCAAATTCAAGAGTAGAAATTTACATGGATAAAAGAATAATTAGATTGATATGATCGAGCTCATCATATACAAGTATTTTTAAGGATACAATAACCGACACTTGGCTAGTTGTAGTAAAATACTTATAAATTCATTTTACTAGCACATGGAAGTAGACTTGCATATTTAAAAGAACTATTTAATAATGCCAACCTTGCGTAATCAACTATGCTACTTGGAAGCTATATTTGGTAGTTATATGAATCCAAGAAAACCCAACGCCTTTGAATTTACTTCCATATACAACCACATGTTTGGACAAATATGTTGTTTAGGTTTAAATTACTAGAACAAAGGTTTTATAAACTTGGGGTTCCTAAACTTATATTCATTAAGTTCAAGAGTGAAACTAATATAAGATTGTCTTAATATGTTAAGCCCTTTATGCAATGATTTAAGTCTTTAAAAGAACTAATTGATGAATTAGTTCATTTGAGCTACACACGGTCTCTATTTAGCAAATGGTCCCTAAAACAACTTTGTTATACTATGCATGATTTTAGATACGCAAGGACTCAACTAGGCTATTCGAATCATTGATTTGACATGGCGATTTGTGCGATTGTATTGTAAGTAAACCAGTAAGAAATTCAATATTAATTCTTTTCCTTTCCTTGCATATTTGATGGAAATGATACATATTGTTGGACTCTACTTCCCTACCGAGTGACCTAAAGTCTAAAGTGGCCAAATTGAGTCGTTGTTTATTCGTGGGTTGAGCATCTGAGTCCCGCTCGTGGCTCCTAGACGAGACTGAATCCTTTGAGTGAGCATCCGCCATGCTTCGTAGCTCCTCACAGGACTTCGACGATTCCATTGCGGCTGAGCATCCGGTTGCGAATGTTGCTCCCTTTGGAATTTTCTCGGGCTGCGGCTCAAGTGAGCCGACAGTGCCGAACGGATTTGGTGCGGTTGAAGCGGACTTGGTCCCGCTGTACCAGTATCTAACACTTAAATGTTTTAAGTGGCTTTGAGCCCCACGTGTTGAGTGTCAAAACCACTTAAGCGTCTATCTTTTGCTTCAGGGTCACTTGGCCTCTATCGTTAATCATTGTAGTCTGTCTATCATGCGCTTTATTATTCTTTTCAGCTTTGTTCTTTCCTGCATGATTTATAAACTTATTTATTGTTTAATTTGAATTACTATTGAACTTCTTCTGGATTTACTCACTGGGATTGTCTCCGCTTTTGGTGACAATTTTAGGCATAACCTCTGAGCTTGAGAACATTGATGTGCGACATACATAGGTCAATTGATGTTTCCATATTGCATTTATAAATGAGTATTTGGGTTGAGAGATACATGTATATCCCCTCTTCACAATAATTTGTACATTGTATCCTTTGTACGGGGTTTCCACATTCTAGCTTCCACACCTAGAACTCGTTGTGTGTTTAATTCATGTGCTATCGAGTTTTTGCCGCATTTAAATTATGCTGCATATGATTTCATATATATATATATATATATATATATACTCTGTTGCGTGGACTATCAGAAACTGAAGATCGATTTGATAGGCTAACTAGGCCTTTATTAACTTTGAACTGGTTTACCGGGGGTTAATGGAGGCCTGGTGCCAAGCGGTGCCCAATATGTAGGGTTGGGATCGTCACACTAATATTTGTTCGCTCACAATGCATATATAATATATTTTGTCTCAGTCCTACTTAACTTACAGCCTTGAAATTATAACGTATACCTCCAAAGTTACAATTTCCTATAAGGTCCATCTTTCGTTTCACCCATCAAAAAAATATCGTCTACAAATGGCATACACCACAGTATATCCTCTTGAATATGCCCAGTTATTCCATTCATAGCTAAAGTAAAGAGATATGGACTTAAGACGAATCCTTGATGCAACTTTATTGTAATAATAAATCCGTTTGGAGTTGCTCCAATTGTTTTTATACTTGTTAACACTTGTACATAACTACTCATCTTAATAGTGTCTGTACAAAGCACGCTCTCCATTTCTTTCTAAAACCTACTAAAGAACATCTTTATGAACCTTTCATATGTCTCTCGTCTACAATATCACATGAAGGTTTTTTTTTGCCTATTCTCTATATTTTTCCATTGTTCTTATAAGAAAAATCTCCTATGTAGTGGACCTTCCTGGCATGAAGCCAAATTGATTTTCAAATAGTGTAAATCCATTCTCGACCAAGTGTAAATTATCCACTTCCAAAGTTTCATGATATGACTCATAAGTTTAATTTCTCAATAGTTTGAGCAACTTTGAACATCTTTTTTCTTGAAAATTAATACAATAGAGTTTCTTCTCCAATCCATTGACATCCTTTTTAAGGATATTGACATCTTTTTTATCTTAAGATTTTGTTAAAAAGTTTTGTCAACCAAGTCAATCTAATTTCTTCTAAGCATTTTCAAACTTTTATAGGGATTTCAAGTAGACCACATTCTTTTTCCCATTTTCATCTTTTTCAAGGCCTCTTAAACTTTGGGGATTCTAATATGGCGTGTGTAATTTAGATTTCTTTGTTGACGTGATTTTTCATCTATTATGGCATTTACTTGGTTATAAATATCATTAAATGAGCCATCAAAGTAGTTTCTCCATCTTTCCTTTTTATACCGCCCAATAAAAATATTTGAATCAAAATGAATGTGACCAAAATCAAAAATATCTCAGGCAGCTTAATGAGCTCTCCATCACACAAAATGCAAACTTGAGATTTACATTTCAGAACACGCAACGGCTGGTAATGCATTTGTAACCTGTCTTCGGTGAAAAAGTGAGATTATATTTTTCCTTTATCGTTCAAACCAAAAGTCAATTAGGTATAGGTTGCATAACAAACCAGGATAAAATCGCATCGTATATCAAGCCCGAAAAATGAAATAAATTAATTAATTGTCAAGGAAAGAAAGTTCAAAATATTTCATGCACTGTTAAGACACCGGTAACAACCTTATCAGGACAAACTTGATTCTATAAGATCTTACCAAATTAAGGGCAAACATTTTTGTTTCAACCTCCTTCCAAGGAATCGATACATCTATACATGCCCAACCACCAGAGAAGATCTACAAATGAAATTACAAGAACTTGCATAAAAATCACCTTCTAATCAATCTTGGAAGCTCACAAAAAGGAAAAATAACAGGTAGCATTAGTATCAGGTGACACTTACAACGTAAAATACCATTTAAAAAAATACAATGTTATGGGCGTCATATATACCTAGATTAGATAGATATAGAAATATGGGAGAACGCCATACATGAAACTACATTTTAAGTCCGAGAAAACAAGTTTATACCAACTTACAACTGTACCTTGGAGTATAAAGGAACATTACAAATACCCTAAGAGTACAAAGTGGAAAAGTTTGACCATATAGTAGACTCCAACTAATTTGGGATTGAGGCTTTGTTGTAGTTGTAGACAAAGATCATACTATTGGCATCCAACTTCTAAATCACACACATCCCAAATCAACTCATCATAATAAGAGTGATGCCAAGTGAATAACATGTCAAATAACCATCATTGTACACACTTAAGATGATGCATTTGACATGTTTTCACCAGATAGCAGCATACTGCAAATGATTTGTCAGTTCACAAACATAGAATTCTCTTCAAGTAATATATTTACACCAATTTCCAAAATAAAAGGCCTAATGATAAAAAGTACCCTGAACTTTACTAGTTGGATGAATTGTATATCCTAACTTTAGGAGTTCATCAATTATATCCTAAGCTTTTCGATTTAGTTTTTTTTATCGGAATGGCTTTTGTATTAGTAATAAGATCATATAGATACAAAAGCGAAAATAAGGAACAAGAAAAGTCAACAACAACATAGCCTCAATCCCAAATTAATTGGGGTCGGCTACATGGATCAAACTTTTCCATTGTGTTCGATTAAGCGGAACAAGAAAAGTCAAAAAGACAAAAATTACATCCCCTCCATGAGCATTCTAAGTCTTTCCTCATTATAGAATAGACTTCCAATTCCTAACCCAATCAATAACTGAGAAATCTTAGTTCTTAAAGGATGCCAGCCATGTTGCCACTTGGTGTTACATGAAGTCCCACTTCTCCTCCATGGGTACACTTTTCTCCTCAAAGATCCATCTATTCCTTTCAAGCATATATACCAAAGCACTAGCAAAATCGATGCATTCCATGCTTTATTGAATATCATGGTAGAGCCATTAATGTCTCTATAATGGTAAAGCTACACTCCATAAAAAATGTTCCAAAGTCTCACTCTCCCTTTGGCATAAGACGTGCCAATAAGGATTTAGGAAACAAAGTAAGGTGAGGCAAGCTTCTTTGCGGGCAATCACAAGTGGTTAGTTTCTTAAGAGAAACAATCCAAATGAACACTTTGATTTTGCTTTGCTCTTCATGACCATACCCATTGGTCAATTTATATCAAAATCAATTAAGCCTCGAGCTCAAATTAAGTTTATGAGACTCACAAAAATAATAATTTACAAATCCATGATATAACAGTATTCTAGTTCAAATTTAATTAGTTACTCATAGATCACATAGGTGGTAAGATGAAAATCATGTGTATATACATTTGACAACTGAAATAAAACTTACTAGATGGTTACCTATAGTTGTTTTGACAACAACAACAACATAGCCTCAGTCCCAAATTAACTGGGGTCGGCTACATGGATCAAACTTTTCCATTGTGCTCGATTAAGTGCAATTGATGGTGAGCTTTGCAAACCATTCAAATCCCTCCTAATTAATGCATCCCGTGTTAATTTTGGTCTGCCCCTACCTCGTCGAATTTCTACAGTTCTATTGAGTCAAGTTTTCTAGTTGGAGCATTTGTAGGCCGTCTTTGCGGGTGACCAAACCATCGCAACCGCCCTTCCCTAATCTTTGTATCAATTGGTGCTACTCCTACTTGTCTTTGAATTTCTATATTTCTTATTCTATCTTTACGAGTTTTACCACACATCCACCTAAGCATCCTCATTTCTGCTACGTTCATTTTATGTAATTGTTTTGACAAAAGAGCACATATACACACAACTATGTGTAGTATATACAAGAACACATATTTATCGTGAACATTTTTATGCATATGTATGCATAAATCCTTAGAGGGTGTGACAAGAAAATTGAAGAGAATGATGAGGGCACACATTATAAAAGAAAAAACATCCCAAATTGGCTAAGGATAAAATTGAAACTAAATCAAAAAGCTTAGGATATAATCGATAAATTCCTAAGGTTGGGTTACAATTGATGCAACTAGTGAAGTTCAGGATATTTTTTATCATTACCAAAATAAAACAATGCCACAGCTAAATCCGATGTCTATTCTTTTGAGGTAGAACAACAATTAGATCAGATGAAGATAGCAATGGCGCAACATTTACAAGCATTTGCATGTTCATACCTTTTGAACAAAAATAGCTGGCCCTAAAAGCTGACAAATATAGACAAAAAGCTCTGCCAGATCAGTCCTAAATTGTTTAAGGCCATCTGGCAAATCAAAACCACTACAAGTAGCATCATCCACCTGTCAGGGACAAACACGAAACTCATATGAACTATTGCATAAGTAAATACAGTAAGCAATACCCCACTTCCTCAGCAATCTCAGGTAGTAGATGAAAGTTGTCAATAAGCATGCAAACTAAAGTTGTTTTTCCAGATTGTAAAACAAAAATGACATATTTAAGTTCAGATTGTACCTAACGATACCAAACCTAAGAACAAACTAGCACAATATTGTATCATCATAAACCCTACTTATCGAAGCCAACAGTTTTTCATGAGGGCCCATGTCACGCCCAAAAGTTTTTGCCATTCCATGAAGAATTCAAGGTGGTTGAAGATGCCAATATTGAGGGTTAATGAATTAGAAGACCCGATTGAACTAAATGGGAAACTGTGAGGGAAATGGCAACAGAAACATTAGCACATTGGATAGGATAATCTGTTGTCAGATCAACAAGGTAAGGGATCAGCTTTTAAGAATCTTCCCTGCATCACCAGTAAGAGGAGCCCTCTTTCTGGACACTTGTTCATATCCAACTCCAAGAGGAATAAATCCCCTGCAAGCGGTGCTCCTAGCCCTTACCTCTTGTTTTGAGATAAGGTCTCTACCTTTTTCTGTCTCATGGCTAGCGTCTTCAGAACTATTCCATTTGAGTTCAATGGTATTTTAAATTCAGCTTGAACTGACAATAAGTGGTATGTGTTGCAATTTCGTAAAGTTACACACATATGGGTAACTTTACGAAAGAGCTAAAAATATACCCATGTCACGGAAACTATATCTTGTGTGTTGGTATTTAATGTTGTTAAGCATTTATGACCTTGTAGCAATAATTACTCATCTAATAGTCCTAAATAAAGTTCTCATGGCATGGGTATTTTTTAGGTTCTCATTGCAGAAGTACTCTACATACATAACAAGATCCAATAGTCCTCAATTCTCATGTTTGTTTATCATAAGGGAGCGCACTTAAGGGTTATTAATATGACTGTAGAATGTTTTAATTATAATAGACTTAGAATATCACTAAATCACATCATCAACCGCATTAATCGAGTCGAAATGAAACATTTGATCCTTGAAGCCAACCCCAACTAATTTAGGACCAAGGATTTTGTAATATGATAGCTACAACGTAATCTGGAGGAAATAAATAAAAGTTGACACGAATGTTCATTCACAAAAACAAAAACAAAAACAAAAACAAAAAAAGATTAAAAAAAAATGCAAGGAAACCTCACTTAAGTGAGGCATTTTAGGTGCTAATGAGACTTAAGCCTCACCTTTGTGCCTCTTTTTCAACATTAAAATAATTTTATTCAGCATTATATTGGGTTGAATGGAATGTTGGACCCATGTAGCCAACCCAACCAATTTGGGACTGAGGCTTTCTTGTTCTCGTACCTCACTAAATTTTCGTTGCATTTCATCACATTTCCAAAATAATTAATTTTCGCCTCTTCACATTTACAATATGTTAAAATTCAATTTCTTCAAATTTACTATATAATATATATTACATGTTACAAGCTTTCTTAATTCTCTCTTTTTTTCTTTTTCAATCAACAAAGAGTTTGAATTTAAACTGTTATTGTTACCTGATTTCCATGGAATTGAAAGGAGGAAAAGAAAAAAAAAATACTAACTAATTTAAACTATAATTATAGAGCACAACGCATCGATAAAAATGAACTACTTAGAACTTCAAGTTTGATTTTGTAGGTTAGACCATGTGAGTCTTTTGTGTAAAGCATTATATGTATTTGTAATGACTAGGTAATTTGTATATGGTTCTAAGTTAGTCGTATAAGTTTCATAACAAAGTAACAGCGTATTATTAACTTTTTTTTGTTGCATAAGTTGTGTTTGCTAACTGTACGAGTATATTGTAATTTGTATCTAGGGTTGTGCATTGTGATGGTTGTTACCTTTTGTAGCTTGTGTTTATTACCTGTTTATGAATTGCGATATATAGTTTCTTTTCTGGAATTAATGATTGTATATATCACTTGAGAATTTTTGTTTCCTTTGTAGCCTATTTTGTTCAAAAAAAAAAAAAAAAAAAAAAAAAAGAGGCTTGCACCTCAGTTCACTTACCCTAAACACCTCAAGTTCCTTAACAAATTTCAAAGGTCAAGTCCTATAAAAAAAAATCTATTTGACCAAAAAAAAAGTCCTACGAAAAAACTCAATCTACTAATTTTGTGTCTTTAAAAAGAGACAAAACTGCTCGTCCTCAAATAATTCACAATGCTGATTTTAATGTGCAATGGCACAGTAAAAACAAAGAGAATACAACAACAACAACAACAACAACATAGCCTCAGTCCCAAATTAACTGGGGTCGGCTACATTGATCAAACTTTTCCATTGTGTTCGATTAAGTGCAATTGATGGTGAGCTTTGCAAACCATTCAAATCCCTCCTAATTAATGCATCTCATGTTTACTTTGGTGTGCCCCTACCTCGTCGAATTTCTACAGTTTCTATTGAGTCAAGTTTTCTAGTTGGGGCATTTGTAGGCCGTCGTTGCAGGTGACCAAACCATCGCAACCGCCCTTCCCTAATCTTTGTATCAAATGGTGCTACTCCTACTTGTCTTTGAATTTCTATATTTCTTATTCTATCTTTACGAGTTTTACCACACATCCACCTAAGCATCCTCATTTCTGCTACGTTCATTTTATGTAATTGTTGTTGTTTTACCGCCCAACATTCACTTCCATAGAGCATAACTAGCCTAATTGCGGTCCTATAAAATTTTCCTTTTAACTTAGTAGGAACATTTCGATCACAAATCACCCATGTTGCACTCAGCCATTTCTAACATCCACCTTGAATTCTATGTGTGACATCATTCTCAATGTTACCATCATTTTTTATGATTGATCCTAGGTATCTAAAGTGGTTTACCTTAGGAACTTCTACTTCCCCTAATTTTACCACTCCATCATCTCGATGTCTAGTGTTTCTAAACTCACAGTGCATGTATTCGGTTTTCGTCCTACTCAACTTAAAGCCTTTAGATTCTAATGTATCCCTCCGAGTTCTAATTTCCTATTCACTCCATCTTTGTTTCATCCACTAAGACAATATCATCTGCAAATAGCATACACCATGGTATATCCTCTTGAATATGTATAGTTAGTTCATCCATAACTAAAGTAAATAGATATGAGCTTAAAGCCGATCCTTGATGTAGTCATATCGTAATGGAAATTCTTTGTAGCTCCTCCAGAATGTCTTTATACTCGTTACTACTCCATCATACATATCCTTAATAGTGTCTATGTATCTAGAATGCACTCTTTTTCTTTCTAGAACCCACCAAAGAACATCTCTAGGGACCCTATCATATGCTTTTTCTAAATCTATGAATACCATATGAAGATCTTTTTTCTTTTCTCTATATTTTTCTAACAATCGTCTTACAAGGAAAATCGCCTCCATAGTTGACCTCCCAAGCATGAAACCAAATTGGTTCTCTGATATTGTTGTTTCTCTCCTTAGCCTATTGTCGATTATCCTCTCCCAAAGTTTCATAGTGTGACTCATAAGTTTAATTCCCCGGTAGTTTGAGCAACTTTGAATGTCTCCTTTGTTTTTGAAGATTGGCACAAGCGTGCTTCTTCTCCAATCCATTGGAATCCGTTTTGATTTTAAAATTTTATTGAAAAGTTTTGTTAACCAAGTCAATCCAATTTCTCCTAAGCATTTCCAAACCTCTATGGGTATTTCATCTGGGCCACGTGCTTTCCCTATTTTCATTCTTTTCAATGCCTCTTTAACTTCTGCAATTCTAATATTGTGTGTATAGTTTACATTTCTTTCTTGGTTAAAAAACAAAGAGAATGCAAGCTTTAAAAGAATATGACCAATGTCTGCATAATTTTTATTTTTTTTTAAGAAACCAATGTCTGCATAACTTGAATGAGAGAAAACTGAATTGATTCCAGTTGTTAAAATGGAAAATTAATTAATTATGACTTTATCGGATTATATACCTTCACCAAGAATTACACATGTAAGACGATAATAGTTCTCGCAAGATATGATGTTGTCTACTGATTAAACACTAAAGATCTACGAGAGTACATGCTGCAAGATAGGTGAGTTTTCTGCTCCCCATGAGTCATTATTTAACTCAAGCACGTTAAAAAAAAAAAAAAAAAAAGTCATTTGGTGCAGTTGCAAATTGAACTTAGAAGGCTAGATAGCAACCTGAGCACGTATTAAAAGAGTATCAAGTAATGCTGAGAATACGGGAAAAATGGCCTCCTCTACTCTTTTTCTGGCATTTTCCTCATCTGGATGAAGACTTAGAATGTAGCTAGCAATATTACACCTGTAGAATGAGTGCAAAAAAGAAATATACAGCAAGTGAAATTTGTGCTTGCATAAAGACTAAGAATGTAGCTACAATTGTTACACCTGTAGAAAGCAAGCAAAAAAGAGCATATAACATAGAGAAATTTAACGCTAGCACAACAGAAATCGGTAAACATAAATACAATCGTAAAAATATATTGAAAAGACAGGATAAATCCAAAACAGGAAATGATCACTTTTTGCATGGGTAAACGATAACATTTCAACCCTTGATTGCAAGGCTTGCATTTCTTGAGCCAAGCTATTACACCAAGGGATCGAATGCTGTTCATTCTCGTTCCTATCTTTGTTAGCATTCATCCAATAACTCATCTTTCCTATGGGGTATTGAATGAATGCTAACAATTTCCATTAACTACACCCTCAGCTATCCTATTTAAACTGCAACAAGCTGTATTCTTCCATACTACAACCAAACTCAATTTTAGCAGCTAACTGATTCTCAGAGCAAGTGGATTGCCCAGTCTGATCCATAGCTCTAAGGTCAATTATATCGGGGTTTCAACTCAGATGAATGGAATTCAAAAGAGAATTGAACTGTTGAAAATTTCACAAGGCCTTTTGTGAGTATACCTCACTTCTTTTAAAGCATAAAAATATTTAGGAAAACACTTCCACCAGCATTCAATTCAGATATTTCATTCTCCTCTCATTTTCACATTTTCTTTGCTTGAACAAAATTCTTTGGATTAGTGCATTTACTACATCAGAATATCTTCAAAGAGGTTTTCGGCAGCAGTTAAGCCACCAAGAGCAATAAAAGTAGAATGTATTTGAAAGGATAACTTCCAAGATTATAACATAAGATGTCAATGTTCATCTTGTTAGTTTATTATGGTGAAATTTTATATTGTCACTTGTCTGCAACTTTCAAAATCTTGAATCTAAATTTTAATAAATAGAATCAAAGTTCTCTTACCAACAAATAAATCAATAAAACCAAATTTTCAGACAGCTTAGAAAATTCCTAAACCCTAAAACATAATCAAAAAGCTATAGCTGTTAAGTAGAATCTCAATAGTAAATATCAAGCCATTCCAACACTATCAGCTCTACTGCCCCTCCTCCCTCAAAGATTATAGTATAAGAGAACTTTGTTCATCTTGTTAATTTATTATGGTGAAATTTTACGTTGTTACTCATCCGAAACTTTCAAGTTTTCAAACCTAATAAATAGAATTAATTCTCTCATCAGTAAATAAATCAATAAACCAAATTTTCAGACTGCTAAGAGAATTCCTATGCACTGAAGCAGCTAAGGAGGTCATGTCCCTTGATACTCTGGAACAATATCCTGTCAGTCATAAACCTTTGAGATTGTGTAAGCAACAAAGTGAGCATCATGGTTTCATGTACAAGAAAACAATAACCTACAGGAAGTATGAAAATACACAAGCAGAAATATCTGTTCAATTATCAAATATGCATAATCAAGCAGAAAATATCAAATTAGGCACAAGTATTCACCTTTTTATCCAGAAACGAACGCTATATGTTGCCCATTTCAGCTAAAAATCAACTTTGCTAAGTAATTATTAGATTTCAACAGGTATGCAGATAGAGTTTCCAATCGCTTCCAATTTTCAGAATTTTTTCCTGTCTTGTGTCAGAAGAGGTTGATATCTATTGTTGGACCCATACCTAACAACTGTAAACTTCTATTTTTTGGACCCATAGCTAACGGTTCGATGGATTGGAACCGCGTCTTCAAAATGACAAAATGCATCAATCGACAAGATGATACGC
Source organism: Stephania cephalantha (assembly GCA_039657325.1). Taxonomy (NCBI): domain Eukaryota; kingdom Viridiplantae; phylum Streptophyta; class Magnoliopsida; order Ranunculales; family Menispermaceae; genus Stephania; species Stephania cephalantha. The sequence continues at coordinate 276,626 of CM077575.1, forward strand.
CAAACACAATCCTAGATTGGAAGACCCAATCGGTTTTTAGTCAAAATGCCAAACACAATCCTAGATTGTTTGACACCATTCACAATAATTTTTAATAGAGGCAAGATTTCTCATAAAAAGCTAGGCAATTTGATAAAAATACCAAGCATAGAAAGATCAATTATACCTTGGCCCATTCCCAAGCTCTTCCGCATTAAAGCATATTAGAAACCAAAAAAGACACCAATAAAAGCTTTATATCTATCATTTCAAACTCACACCAGGGACTTAAGTTTTTAAGACAACTTCAAGGCCATCCATTATAGGGGAAAAGATAAAATTAAAACAGCATAGACAACTATTTTAGAATACAACAATAGCATAGCCCCAACCAATGCAGAAAAAAAAAAAAAAAAAAAAAAAAAAAAAAAAAATGGGATAACTTCAAATATAAGCTCACCAAAATTGCAACGTTGAGCCTGCAACCTCCCAATCGTCACTGGGAAAAGCTACACAACTAGACACGCAAATACACAAAATCACTACATGTAATGCCAAACCTTTGGGAAATTTACAAGAGCAAGAATATTTAATTGTAAGAATCTTGAACAAAGCAAATGCATTTACAATCCATTAGCGAGTTCACCCATGTAGAACATAGGAGCTTCTCTTATGCTCTACATAGTTGGTCCCAACTCCGGATAAAGGAGGGTTGCGATAGGTTGACAGAAACGTAAAAAACATTTCTCACTCTTTGAAATGGATCAAACAGATACAAATGTTGAGGAGTCACACAAGCAAATAATTATAATAATAAAACTCTTCTAGTTAACAAAATACTCATTATGACAACATACACGTGTTAGACTTTTTTTTTTACTTTAGCAGGATTCGAACCCACAACCTCCCTAAACCTTACCTTTAAGCAAGTGATGTCTCATCCATCTCACCTGGGATGCGTTGGCTCCACGTCATTAGACTTAGGTACATGCAAACAGTAGGTTACAATATGCAAAAAGCAAAGCTTGAACACCTCTTGATATCATAACGGTGAGATGCCTGGATTTAGGATTTCCTTGCCTCTATACTATTTCACACCAAAAGACGAAATGATGGTTTTTTTTTTTTTTTTTTTTTTGACTTTGGTGCTAAACACAAGTAGAAGATATTGGATAACTTACACCATACAAAAACCAAAGCTTAATGCCTAAGCTGCAAATTTAACTTGTCAATGTTTATAATAAATAATGACAAATTAAGCACATGCTTATAAATTTATAATAGATTAATAAGTATGTAAACTCCTCTATTTTCTTGTTTTATGGGTTCTCTTAGTCTTTGTTATAAATTCTTACTTTATTTGTACATTGTCTATTATAGTTGGCTTTCGTTAGTAAAGTAATTTGACTAAGAGAAGGCAAAAATGTTTGCAGAGGAAGATGACTTAAAAGTAAAACTGTATAAAAACTAAACAATGATTAGGAACCAACAGATATCTAGTTTCTTTTTTTATTATTTATCAACTTGATAAGTAATTTTAACTAGTATTTAATAGGTGTGAATGAGTTTTTTTGCACCTCATGCAATTTAGGCGTGTGGCTTGCCTTTTTTTTTATAGATACCAAATTATTCCCCCTCAACTTGCATATGGGGAGACTCGCCTCAACCTTTTGCATATCTGACCACATACCAAACCAATGGCTACCCACTTGGTTGGTAGGCATGTGAGGCTTGCCTCGCGCCTCATAAGTAACCTCATAAGTGTAACATGCACATTTAATTAACTTATCATACCACTTCTCTTAAGATTAAAAATATTCAGGCCACTTGGAACATCCAATTAGTCCCTCAAAGTGTGTTGAGTTTCCCAACGGCAAAAAC